>JAWNOV010000154.1:0-277917 GCA_035045575.1 Drosophila falleni | reverse complement strand
TTTAATCTAAACTTTATTTCCTTAAGATAGTCATCTAAATTGTAAATAAGATCTATGTAATTAGTTTTGTTTATATCAATGAACTGTTTTGGTAGTCTGCCAAATACTAGTTCGTATGGACAATACTCATGCGTTGCTGATGGTGTCGTGTTGAAACAATAATTGAAATATTGAATCCAGTCATCCCAATCAGTTTTGTCTGTAGAGATGAACGTCTTCATTGGACCAAACTTGAGTATGAAATTTTCGAAAATACTTTTTGCAACATTATTTGCTCTTTTGCTTTTTATTGGAATGGCTACGAAATATTTTGTAAGGACACATATTAATGTGACTATGTATTCATTGCCACATTCCGATTTAGGTAGCGGACCAACTGTATCCACTATCACTATATCGAAAGAATTCACAGGTGTTTCTGTGAGAGTTAAAGGAGTTTGTGTCTTTGCTTTAGACATTCGGCATTTTTGACAACTACGTACGTACTCGGTGGCACTTTGAGTTGGCTGATTTTTAATATACCGGCCTGTTTTTTTTTTTGAGCCCTTGGAAGAACTGACCTAAGTCGAGAATTCCATTAGTATATAAATCGCTTATTTCAATTCCTGCGATAATTTTATTTCCATGTTTAAATAAAGTGCGTCTGCTACAAAATTATCTTTCCCCTTTAGGTATTCTACAGTGAAGTCGTATTCTTTAAGCTCTAGCCGCATGCAAGTTAATTTCGAACTGGGATTAGTCATAGAAAAAAGATATGTCAATGGTCTGTGATCCGTTTTAATAGTAAAGTGTTTGCCATAAATATATGGTCTAAAATTTCTATATGGTTTTTTAGTGCTTCCGCTTTTATATCTGCATCTCTTTTGATGCACTTGTTAGATTTATCAAATTTGTAACGAAATACGTCTATATGTTTCGCAATTTCGTTCCATTCCATTCATTTACTGTTATTTTCTTACTTTTGCAAGTGTACTAACCATGTAGTTGCTATACCCAAATATGGGTCTTCTTGTTTTGTTAATTTTACCCGGACATATGGTAGTGTTGAAAGTACCATTGCCTTATCTGCTTTACTGCAGTGTATAAATGGGCTACAGATTCCGCCGAAAGCTTCTATATAATCAGTCTCGAACTGATATACTGATATGTATTCGCTATGTGAATGTAAAACTCTAATCGCATTAATGCAAAAATTTGGAAAGCTTTCGTAAACGTGATCTATTTTCTCCTTATTCATTTTGATAGACACTGGGCTTTCAACTGGTGCTCTGCTGACAGGCGATCCGTGCGAGAATCTTGGATCTTGAATCTACGACTCGAACATAATTAATTAATATTCATTAAATGAAAAAAAAAACTAAAATTAAGGGGCTTAAATAAACGTGTGTGCTTCGCACCAGTGCCAAATGCCTGGCTTTTTAAATTCTGCTCTTTGGTCATCTACTCTAGTGGCGGCATCTTCTCTAAGTTTCTGTAACTCAGCATCTGTCATAATGTCGGCATCTTTGTCTTGGAGAACATTCACCAACGTATTTTGCAGAATATCACGCGGCTCATACCCGTACAACAACTGAAATGGAGAACATTTTGTAGTTTTGTTTACCATGGTGTTGATGCTCCATTTAATATCTCGTAGCTTCTCATCCCATCGCTTCTCATTATCTGTGTTTGGCAAAGGCATCGATAGTATTATACGATTTGTACGCTCCACATGCCCATTTGCTCTTGGAGTGAGAACGGCATTAAGGAAAGTATTCTCTCGGCAGAATTTCACAAATTCCTTTGATGTGAAGGCTGTACCACGATCGGAGATGATTCGGGCTGGCATTCCAAGGTAACTTTTTACTTCTCGTACGACATCTTAGACCTGTTTGGTAGCTGTGCTCTTCACAGCGCGAATAATTGAAAATTTTGTAAAGGGGTCGACAATGGCAAAGATGTGGTTGTTTCGTTTGGAACTTCTTGGAAAGGGTCCCAAATGGTCAATGTGTATCGTGGAAAATGGTATTGGCTTCATATTGTCAAAATGATATTGATCCTCTTGTCATCCTCCAGGTTGCTTATTTAATTCACAACCCACACGGGATTGAATGTACCAGATCTGTGAGAGTTCTCGATGTCGAACTCCTGAATTCTTAACCACCATCTTGCGATGCGAGGTATCAGGTCACGTTACTCCATCGCCGTTTTCAATGCGTTACAGTCTGTTATAACATTGATCATTTTTCCGCATATATACTACTTGAACCGGTCTAACGATTCGACGACAGCTTATGTTTCTAGTTCGTAGCTATGAAAATTCCTTTCAGTTGTGGATGTTGCTTGACTAAAATAGGCAATTGGCTGCAACTGTTGATCTTGCATCTGTAATAGCACGACGGCTAAACCAACTGAGCTTGCGTCCGTATGAACTTCGTGTATGGCGTCTACTCGATAACTGGCTACTACTGGCTTGGCAATTAGTCTTTGTTTTTAAATGTCAAAGGAATTTTGCTGCGCCTGTTCCCATTTGAACATCTAGTTTTACGCAATAGCATTCGCAAAGGCTCTGAGATTAAGGCATATCCATTGGGAATAGAGCAATGGCATTCGTCTTTACCTCACCTAGACTTATTCCTTGAGGGTGTATCTGGTGTCCTAAAAACGTAATCGATTACTTGAATAACCCGCATTTATTAATATTGAGCGTAAGTCCACAGTTTTACAATACTTCCAGCATACGCTCGAGCCTCTCGTGCATCGCATTGAAAGAATGGCTACCTACCAAGATATCATCCATATAGTAAATCATGTCTCCCTTCTGGACACGCTTTTGTATTTCAGTCATGAGTCGACTGTAAATAAACCATCAGTAGTAATAAAAGCTGTATCTTTCCGACTCTCAGGAGCTACTGCGATTTGATAATATCCGCTATTCAAATCTAGCGAGAAGAAATATTTATACTGATTGGCTTCCTGTAGACGCTCTTCGATATTTGAAACTGGAAAGTTTTCCTTCTTCATACATTTGACGATAGTAATCAACACACAATCGATCACCTCCGTTCTGCTTCTTAATAATAACAATTGGGCTTGCGTACTATGATGTGGACATACTGAATGTGTCGCGCTGCAATAACTCATCTATCATCTGATTGACAATTTCTCTTTTGGGTTCTTCCATGCTAATGTTGGCTTCCACTACGTTCGTTTTCCCGATTCCTTCTAATCCGGTGGCAAATACATGTGCATACGTTTCCAAAAGATTGCTCAGCAGGAGTTTTGAAATTAAATTATTTTCTATTATCGGAACTTTCTCTGTACGTTTGCTTCCAAAACTCATTTGACCATTGTCAAACTTTAGCATGAGTTGTGTGAGTGTTGGTCAAGATGTCTTGGTCAGACATCCTGTCCTGGCAAAAAATCTTTTTGAAGTAGATCATCATCTGCGATGTAAACTTGTGCTGTTGTTGTCATGTCATAAATGGCAATATCCCCAATTATAGCTTCGTTTAGTATTCGGGTACCACCACATATAGAATAGGACACTTGCGTCGATCAGCATTGATACTTTGGGCCACAGACTTGCGAACGATACTTGCTTGGCTACCCGTATCAATGAATGCGATATACTATCTCTTTGGTGAACCACTGGTCTCTATTCTCAGCGCCGAGGCGTCGAGAATTTACTCCTGGCGGCTTGCAGCTTTCATTGCTTCCATGGAAATTCTTACATTTTCCATAAGGAAAATTCTTCTGTGGGACCGGGCACACATTAGCGAAATGTCTCATTTTGCTACAATTAAAAAACACTTCAGGGATTCTCTGGGTTTCCTTTCCTTTGCTTCATTCTGTATTAAGACGGTTCACCGTAGTAACATGATGGACAAGACATTGTTTGTTTGGAGCGTCTGCTCCGCTTAGTTACTTTATTCAGAATAATTCTTATATATTAATGTTGGGTTCAGCTAACCCGAAAAATGCAATGCTTATATATATGTGCTTATATATATGTTAGTTGGTATATACATATGTATGCAGAAGGCATGCATATGCTATGTGTGGTTTGACCACTTGAACTGCAACGTGCATGCTCAGCATTCTCACGCGCCGCGATCGGCTTGTATATAAGCGATGGATCGTATTGCTTGTGCGCTGGAATGTTTATGTTTTTCTTAGCGGTCTCTTAATGTATTTTGGACATTTGAATATTTGTATTTATTATGACTAAGTGTCACAATGTATTAAGGTATTGTTATACCCTTTGATTTATGCTAATAATATGGTAGATATGCTACACCTCCCTTTTGAAAGAAAAGACGTAATACATGTAGTCATTTAGTGTTAGTGTTAATATATTGTATTTAATTTAAAAAGAAATTAATTTATCTTATAATAAATATATGTATTAAAAATGTTTTTATCTCTTTTTGTTTAAAAACATTTGTGTTCATTGACAAAAAAATTTTAATTTTAATATATTTGAATTTACGTTTTATTTTATTTTTAACTTTTTTATGTAATTAGTTTTGTTTAAATCTATGAACTGATTTGGTAGTCTGCCAAATACTATTTCGTATGGACAATACTCATGCGTTGCTGATGGTGTCGTGTTGAAGCAATAAGTGAAATATTGAATCCAGACGTCCCAATCAGTTTAGTCTGCAGAGATGTTTGAACGAATGTATTCATTAATTGTTCGATGAGTTCGTTCTATTGTCCCTAATGTTTGATGATGATATGCAGTAGAGGTGAGATTCTTGATCTTCATATACTTGCATAAATCAGTTAAAATCTGGTTTTTATACTCTGTTATATATACGATATTATTTGCGCTTTTAATGTGACTATGTCATTCATTGCCACATTCCGATTTAGGTAGCGGACCAACTGTAACCACTATCGCTATATCGAAAGCGTTCACAGGTGTTTCTGTGAGAATCAAAGGAGTTTTTGTGTGCGTCTTTGTTTTAGACACTTCGCATTTTTGACATCTACGTACGTACTCTTTTATATGACGTCATATTTTTCCAGCAGTAGTGTCTTTTTATTTCCGATGGCGTTCTTGAATTGGATCGTCATGGTATGCAGACAGTATTTGTTGTATCTCTTTTTTATGTTTTATTTGGGTCACCGGCTGGAGTAGCGCTACTCTTAAAGATTTTAATATTTTATTGCCCATATTTTTAAAAGAATCTATTCAGACTGATTCAAATATCTTTTCGCTCGGTGGCACTTTGAGTTGGCTGATTTTTACCATACCGGCCTCTTTTTCTTTTTGGAAGAACTGATCTAAGTCGAGAATTCCATTAGTATATAAATCGCTAACTTCAATTTTTGCGATAATTTTATTTCCATGTTTTACTAAACATTTAGATTCTGTTATGCGCAAGGTCACTTCTTTTCGTACTTCATCATTTGTAATGACTTCATGTACGTTGGGCTTAGATTTATTTTTATGACTTTGTCTAGGCAGAAGTTCATAACTTTCTACTGTACAGTTTTTATTTTGTCTACTTTGTCGCCTGGTAGTGACTTTCAGGACTTTATGTTACATATCTTTGAGATCTTTTATATTAATACGCAAAAGTGCGTCTGCTACAAAATTATCTGAAATGGAGAACATTTTGTAGTTTTGTTTACCATGGTGTTGATGCTCCATTGGATATATCGTAGCTTCTCATCCCATCCCTTCTCATTATCTGTGTTTGGCAAAGGCATCGATAGTATTATACGATTTGTACGCTCCACATGCCCATTTGCTCTTGGAGTGAGAACGGCATTAAGGAAAGTATTCTTTCGGCAGAATTTCACAAATTCCTTTGATGTGAAGGCTGTACCACGATCGGAGATGATTCGGGCTGGCATTCCAAGGTAACTTTTTACTTCTCTTACGACATCTTAGACCTGTTTGGTTGCTGTGCTCTTCACAGCGCAAATAATTGAAAATTTTGTAAAGGGGTCGACAATGGCAAAGATGTGGTTGTTTCGTTTGGAACTTCTTGGAAAGGGTCCCAAATGGTCAATGTGTATCGTGGAAAATGGTATTGGCTTCATATTGTCAAAATGATATTGATCCTCTTGTCATCCTCCAGGTTGCTTATTTAATTCACAACCCACACGGGATTGAATGAACCAGATCTGTGAGAGTTCTCGATGTCGAACTCCTGAATTCTTAGCCACCATCTTGCGATGCGAGGTATCAGGTCACGTTTCTCCATCGCCGTTTTCAATGCGTTACAGTCTGTTATAACATTGATCATTTTTCCGCATATATACTACTTGAACCGGTCTAACGATTCGACGACAGCTTATGTTTCTAGTTCGTAGCTATGAAAATTCCATTCAGTTGTGGATGTTGCTTGACTAAAATAGGCAATTGGCTGCAACTGTTGATCTTGCATCTGTAATAGCACGACGGCTAAACCAACTGAGCTTGCGTCCGTATAAACTTCGTGTATGGCGTCTACTCGATAACTGGCTACTACTGGCTTGGCAATTAGTCTTTGTTTTTAAATGTCAAAGGCATTTTGCTGCGCCTGTTCCCATTTGAACATCTAGTTCTAGGCTCTGAGATTAAGGCATATCCATTGGGAATAGAGCAATGGCATTCGTCTTTACCTCACCTAGACTTATTCCTTGAGGGTGTATCTGGTGTCCTAAAAACGTAATCGATTACTTGAATAACCCGCATTTATTAATATTGAGCGTAAGTTCACAGTTTTACAATACTTCCAGGATACGCTCGAGCCTCTCGTGCATCGCATTGAATGAATGGCTACCTACCAAGATATCCATATAGTAAATCATGTCTCCCTTCTGGACACGCTTTTGTATTTCAGCCATGAGTCGACTGTAAAAAAACCATCAGTAGTAATAAAAGCTGTATCTTTCCGACTCTCAGGAGCTACTGCGATTTGATAATATCCGCTATTCAAATCTAGCGAGAAGAAATATTTATACTGATTGGCTTTCTGTAGACGCTCTTCGATATTTGAAACTGGAAAGTTTTCCTTCTTCATACATTTGACGATAGTAATCAACACACAATCGATCACCTCCGTTCTGCTTCTTAATAATAACAATAGGGCTTGCGTACTATGATGTGGACATACTGAATGTGTCGCGCTGCAATAACTCATCTATCATCTGATTGACAATTTCTCTTTTGGGTTCTTCCATGCTAATGTTGGCTTCCACTATGTTCGTTTTCCCGATTCCTTCTAATCCGGTGGCAAATACATGTGCATACGTTTCCAAAAGATTGCTCAGCAGGAGTTTTGAAATTAAATTATTTTCTATTATCGGAACTTTCTCTGTACGTTTGCTTCCAAAACTCATTTGACCATTGTCAAACTTTAGCATGAGTTGTGTGAGTGTTGGTCAAGATGTCTTGGTCAGACATCCTGTCCTGGCAAAAAATCTTTTTGAAGTAGATCATCATCTGCGATGTAAACTTGTGCTGTTGTTGTCATGTCATAAATGGCAATATCCCCAATTATAGCCTCGTTTAGTATTCGGGTACCACCACATATAGAATACGACACTTGCGTCGATCAGCATTGATACTTTGGGCCACAGACTTGCGAACGATACTTGCTTGGCTACCCGTATCAATGAATGCGATATACTATCTCTTTGGTGAACCACTGGTCTCTATTCTCAGCGCCGAGGCGTCGATAATTTACTCCTGGCGGCTTGCAGCTTTCATTGCTTCCATGGAAATTCTTACATTTTCCATAAGGAAAATTCTTCTGTGGGACCGGGCACACATTAGCGAAATGTCTCATTTTGCTACAATTAAAACACTTCAGGGATTCTCTGGGTTTCCTTTCCTTTGCTTCATTCTGTATTAAGACGGTTCACCGTAGTAACATGATGGACAAGACATTGTTTGTTTGGAGCGTCATGCAAAGTGCATGCTCAGCATTCTCACGCGCCGCGATCGGCTTGTATATAAGCGATGGATCGTATTGCTTGTGCGCTGGAATGTTTATGTTTTTCTTAGCGGTCTCTTAATGTATTTTGGACATTTGAATATTTTTATTTATTATGACTAAGTGTCACAATGTATTAAGGTATTGTTATACCCTTTGATTTATGCTAATAATATGGTAGATATGCTACACCTCCCATTTGAAAGAAATGACGTAATACATGTAGTCATTTAGTGTTAGTGTTAATATATTGTATTTAATTTAAAAAGAAATTAATTTATCTTATAATAAATATAAAAATGTTTTTATCTCTTTTTGTTTAAAAACATTTGTGTTCATTGACAAAAAAATTTTAATTTTAATATATTTGAATTTACGTTTTATTTTATTTTTAACTTTTTTATGTAATTAGTTTTGTTTAAATCTATGAACTGATTTGGTAGTCTGCCAAATACTAGTTCGTATGGACAATACTCATGCGTTGCTGATGGTGTCGTGTTGAAGCAATAAGTGAAATATTGAATCCAGACGTCCCAATCAGTTTAGTCTGCAGAGATGTTTGAACGAATGTATTCATTAATTGTTCGATGAGTTCGTTCTATTGTCCCTAATGTTTGATGATGATATGCAGTAGAGGTGAGATTCTTGATCTTCATATACTTGCATAAATCAGTTAAAATCTGGTTTTTATACTCTGTTCCCATGTCCGAGATGAACGTCTTCATTGGACCAAATTTGAGTATGAAATTATCGAACCCAGCTTTTACGACATTATTTGCGCTTTTAATGTGACTATGTCATTCATTGCCACATTCCGATTTAGGTAGCGGACCAACTGTAACCACTATCGCTATATCGAATGCGTTCACAGGTGTTTCTGTGAGAATCAAAGGAGTTTTTGTGTGCGTCTTTGTTTTAGACACTTCGCATTTTTGACATCTACGTACGTACTCTTTTATATGACGTCATATTTTTCCAGCAGTAGTGTCTTTTTATTTCCGATGGCGTTCTTGAATTGGATCGTCATGGTATGCAGACAGTATTTGTTGTATCTCTTTTTTATGTTTTATTTGGGTCACCGGCTGGAGTAGCGCTACTCTTAAAGATTTTAATATTTTATTGCCCATATTTTTAAAAGAATCTATTCAGACTGATTCAAATATCTTTTCGCTCGGTGGCACTTTGAGTTGGCTGATTTTTACCATACCGGCCTCTTTTTCTTTTTGGAAGAACTGACCTAAGTCGAGAATTCCATTAGTATATAAATCGCTAACTTCAATTTTTGCGATAATTTTATTTCCATGTTTTAATAAACATTTAGATTCTGTTATGCGCAAGGTCACTTCTTTTCGTACTTCATAATTTGTAATTACTTCATGTACGTTGGGCTTAGATTCATTTTTACGACTTTGTCTAGGCAGAAGTTCATAACTTTCTACTGTACAGTTTTTATTTTGTCTACTTTGTCGCCTGGTAGTGACTTTCAGGACTTTATGTTACATATCTTTGAGATCTTTTATATTAATACGCAAAAGTGCGTCTGCTACAAAATTATCTGGAATGGAGAACATTTTGTAGTTTTGTTTACCATGGTGTTGATGCTCCATTGGATATCTCGTAGCTTCTCATCCCATCGCTTCTCATTATCTGTGTTTGGCAAAGGCATCGATAGTATTATACGATTTGTACGCTCCACATGCCCATTTGCTCTTGGAGTGAGAACGGCATTAAGGAAAGTATTCTCTCGGCAGAATTTCACAAATTCCTTTGATGTGAAGGCTGTACCACGATCGGAGATGATTCGGGCTGGCATTCCAAGGTAACTTTTTACTTCTCTTACGACATCTTAGACCTGTTTGGTAGCTGTGCTCTTCACAGCGCGAATAATTGAAAATTTTGTAAAGGGGTCGACAATGGCAAAGATGTGGTTGTTTCGTTTGGAACTTCTTGGAAAGGGTCTCAAATGGTCAATGTGTATCGTGGAAAATGGTATTGGCTTCATATTGTCAAAATGATATTGATCCTCTTGTCATCCTCCAGGTTGCTTATTTAATTCACAACCCACACGGGATTGAATGAACCAGATCTGTGAGAGTTCTCGATGTCGAACTCCTGAATTCTTAGCCACCATCTTGCGATGCGAGGTATCAGGTCACGTTTCTCCATCGCCGTTTTCAATGCGTTACAGTCTGTTATAACATTGATCATTTTTCCGCATATATACTACTTGAACCGGTCTAACGATTCGACGACAGCTTATGTTTCTAGTTCGTAGCTATGAAAATTCCTTTCAGTTGTGGATGTTGCTTGACTAAAATAGGCAATTGGCTGCAACTGTTGATCTTGCATCTGTAATAGCACGACGGCTAAACCAACTGAGCTTGCGTCCGTATAAACTTCGTGTATGGCGTCTACTCGATAACTGGCTCCTACTGGCTTGGCAATTAGTCTTTGTTTTTAAATGTCAAAGGCATTTTGCTGCGCCTGTTCCCATTTGAACATCTAGTTTTACGCAATAGCATTCGCAAAGGCTCTGAGATTAAGGCATATCCATTGGGAATAGAGCAATGGCATTCGTCTTTACCTCACCTAGACTTATTCCTTGAGGGTGTATCTGGTGTCCTAAAAACGTAATCGATTACTTGAATAACCCGCATTTATTAATATTGAGCGTAAGTCCACAGTTTTACAATACTTCCAGGATACGCTCGAGCCTCTCGTGCATCGCATTGAATGAATGGCTACCTACCAAGATATCCATATAGTAAATCATGTCTCCCTTCTGGACACGCTTTTGTATTTCAGTCATGAGTCGACTGTAAAATAACCATCAGTAGTAATAAAAACTGTATCTTTCCGACTCTCAGGAGCTACTGCGATTTGATAATATCCGCTATTCAAATCTAGCGAGAAGAAATATTTATACTGATTGGCTTCCTGTAGACGCTCTTCGATATTTGAAACTGGAAAGTTTTCCTTCTTCATACATTTGACGATAGTAATCAACACACAATCGATCACCTCCGTTCTGCTTCTTAATAATAACAATTGGGCTTGCGTACTATGATGTGGACATACTGAATGTGTCGCGCTGCAATAACTCATCTATCATCTGATTGACAATTTCTCTTTTGGGTTCTTCCATGCTAATGTTGGCTTCCACTACGTTCGTTTTCCCGATTCCTTCTAATCCGGTGGCAAATACATGCGCATACGTTTCCAAAAGATTGCTCAGCAGGAGTTTTGAAATTAAATTATTTTCTATTATCGGAACTTTCTCTGTATGTTGCTTCCAAAACTCATTTGACCATTGTCAAACTTTAGCATGAGTTGTGTGAGTGTTGGTCAAGATGTCTTGGTCAGACATCCTGTCCTGGCAAAAAATCTTTTTGAAGTAGATCATCATCTGCGATGTAAACTTGTGCTGTTGTTGTCATGTCATAAATGGCAATATCCCCAATTATAGCCTCGTTTAGTATTCGGGTACCACCACATATAGAATAGGACACTTGCGTCGATCAGCATTGATACTTTGGGCCACAGACTTGCGAACGATACTTGCTTGGCTACCCGTATCAATGAATGCGATATACTATCTCTTTGGTGAACCACTGGTCTCTATTCTCAGCGCCGAGGCGTCGAGAATTTACTCCTGGCGGCTTGCAGCTTTCATTGCTTCCATGGAAATTCTTACATTTTCCACAAGGAAAATTCTTCTGTGGGACCGGGCACACATTAGCGAAATGTCTCATTTTGCTACAATTAAAACACTTCAGGGATTCTCTGGGTTTCCTTTCCTTTGCTTCATTCTGTATTAAGACGGTTCACCGTAGTAACATGATGGACAAGACATTGTTTGTTTGGAGCGTCTGCTCCGCTTAGTTACTTTATTCAGAATAATTCTTATATATTAATGTTGGGTTCAGCTAACCCGAAAAATGCAATGCTTATATATATGTGCTTATATATATGTTAGTTGGTATATACATATGTATGCAGAAGGCATGCATATGATATGTGTGGTTTGACCACTTGAACTGCAACGTGCATGCTCAGCATTCTCACGCGCCGCGATCGGCTTGTATATAAGCGATGGATCGTATTGCTTGTGCGCTGGAATGTTTATGTTTTTCTTAGCGGTCTCTTAATGTATTTTGGACATTTGAATATTTGTATTTATTATGACTAAGTGTCACAATGTATTAAGGTATTGTTATACCCTATGATTTATGCTAATAATATGGTAGATATGCTACACCTCCCTTTTGAAAGAAATGACGTAATACATGTAGTCATTTAGTGTTAGTGTTAATATATTGTATTTAATTTAAAAAGAAATTAATTTATCTTATAATAAATATATGTATTAAAAATGTTTTTATCTCTTTTTGTTTAAAAACATTTGTGTTCATTGACAAAAAAATTTTAATTTTAATATATTTGAATTTACGTTTTATTTTATTTTTAACTTTTTTATGTAATTAGTTTTGTTTAAATCTATGAACTGATTTGGTAGTCTGCCAAATACTATTTCGTATGGACAATACTCATGCGTTGCTGATGGTGTCGTGTTGAAGCAATAAGTGAAATATTGAATCCAGACGTCCCAATCAGTTTAGTCTGCAGAGATGTTTGAACGAATGTATTTATTAATTGTTCGATGAGTTCGTTCTATTGTCCCTAATGTTTGATGATGATATGCAGTAGAGGTGAGATTCTTGATCTTCATATACTTGCATAAATCAGTTAAAATCTGGTTTTTATACTCTGTTATATATACGACATTATTTGCGCTTTTAATGTGACTATGTCATTCATTGCCACATTCCGATTTAGGTAGCGGACCAACTGTAACCACTATCGCTATATCGAAAGCGTTCACAGGTGTTTCTGTGAGAATCAAAGGAGTTTTTGTGTGCGTCTTTGTTTTAGACACTTCGCATTTTTGACATCTACGTACGTACTCTTTTATATGACGTCATATTTTTCCAGCAGTAGTGTCTTTTTATTTCCGATGGCGTTCTTGAATTGGATCGTCATGGTATGCAGACAGTATTTGTTGTATCTCTTTTTTATGTTTTATTTGGGTCACCGGCTGGAGTAGCGCTACTCTTAAAGATTTTAACATTTTATTGCCCATATTTTTAAAAGAATCTATTCAGACTGATTCAAATATCTTTTCGCTCGGTGGCACTTTGAGTTGGCTGATTTTTACCATACCGGCCTCTTTTTCTTTTTGGAAGAACTGACCTAAGTCGAGAATTCCATTAGTATATAAATCGCTAACTTCAATTTTTGCGATAATTTTATTTCCATGTTTTAATAAACATTTAGATTCTGTTATGCGCAAGGTCACTTCTTTTCGTACTTCATAATTTGTAATGACTTCATGTACGTTGGGCTTAGATTCATTTTTACGACTTTGTCTAGGCAGAAGTTCATAACTTTCTACTGTACAGTTTTTATTTTGTCTACTTTGTCGCCTGGTAGTGACTTTCAGGACTTTATGTTACATATCTTTGAGATCTTTTATATTAATACGCAAAAGTGCGTCTGCTACAAAATTATCTGGAATGGAGAACATTTTGTAGTTTTGTTTACCATGGTGTTGATGCTCTATTGGATATCTCGTAGCTTCTCATCCCATCGCTTCTCATTATCTGTGTTTGGCAAAGGCATCGATAGTATTATACGATTTGTACGCTCCACATGCCCATTTGCTCTTGGAGTGAGAACGGCATTAAGGAAAGTATTCTCTCGGCAGAATTTCACAAATTCCTTTGATGTGAAGGCTGTACCACGATCGGAGATGATTCGGGCTGGCATTCCAAGGTAACTTTTTACTTCTCTTACGACATCTTAGACCTGTTTGGTTGCTGTGCTCTTCACAGCGCGAATAATTGAAAATATTGTAAAGGGGTCGACAATGGCAAAGATGTGGTTGTTTCGTTTGGAACTTCTTGGAAAGGGTCTCAAATGGTCAATGTGTATCGTGGAAAATGGTATTAACTTCATATTGTCAAAATGATATTGATCCTCTTGTCATCCTCCAGGTTGCTTATTTAATTCACAACCCACACGGGATTGAATGTACCAGATCTGTGAGAGTTCTCGATGTCGAACTCCTGAATTCTTAGCCACCATCTTGCGATGCGAGGTATCAGGTCACGTTTCTCCATCGCCGTTTTCAATGCGTTACAGTCTGTTATAACATTGATCATTTTTCCGCATATATACTACTTGAACCGGTCTAACGATTCGACGACAGCTTATGTTTCTAGTTCGTAGCTATGAAAATTCCTTTCAGTTGTGGATGTTGCTTGACTAAAATAGGCAATTGGCTGCAACTGTTGATCTTGCATCTGTAATAGCACGACGGCTAAACCAACTGATCTTGCGTCCGTATAAACTTCGTGTATGGCGTCTACTCGATAACTGGCTCCTACTGGCTTGGCAATTAGTCTTTGTTTTTAAATGTCAAAGGCATTTTGCTGCGCCTGTTCCCATTTGAACATCTAGTTTTACGCAATAGCATTCGCAAAGGCTCTGAGATTAAGGCATATCCATTGGGAATAGAGCAATGGCATTCGTCTTTACCTCACCTAGACTTATTCCTTGAGGGTGTATCTGGTGTCCTAAAAACGTAATCGATTACTTGAATAACCCGCATTTATTAATATTGAGCGTAAGTCCACAGTTTTACAATACTTCCAGGATACGCTCGAGGATACCTACCAAGATATCATCCATATAGTAAATCATGTCTCCCTTCTGGACACGCTTTTGTATTTCAGTCATGAGTCGACTGTAAAAAAACCATCAGTGGTAATAAAAGCTGTATCTTTCCGACTCTCAGGAGCTACTGCGATTTGATAATATCCGCTATTCAAATCTAGCGAGAAGAAATATTTATACTGATTGGCTTCCTGTAGACGCTCTTCGATATTTGAAACTGGAAAGTTTTCCTTCTTCATACATTTGACGATAGTAATCAACACACAATCGATCACCTCCGTTCTGCTTCTTAATAATAACAATTGGGCTTGCGTACTATGATGTGGACATACTGAATGTGTCGCGCTGCAATAACTCATCTATCATCTGATTGACAATTTTTTTTTTGGGTTCTTCCATGCTAATGTTGGCTTCCACTACGTTCGTTTTCCCGATTCCTTCTAATCCGGTGGCAAATACATGTGCATACGTTTCCAAAAGATTGCTCAGCAGGAGTTTTGAAATTAAATTATTTTCTATTATCGGAACTTTCTCTGTATGTTGCTTCCAAAACTCATTTGACCATTGTCAAACTTTAGCATGAGTTGTGTGAGTGTTGGTCAAGATGTCTTGGTCAGACATCCTGTCCTGGCAAAAAATCTTTTTGAAGTAGATCATCATCTGCGATGTAAACTTGTGCTGTTGTTGTCATGTCATAAATGGCAATATCCCCAATTATAGCCTCGTTTAGTATTCGGGTACCACCACATATAGAATAGGACACTTGCGTCGATCAGCATTGATACTTTGTGCCACAGACTTGCGAACGATACTTGCTTGGCTACCCGTATCAATGAATGCGATATACTATCTCTTTGGTGAACCACTGGTCTCTATTCTCAGCGCCGAGGCGTCGAGAATTTACTCCTGGCGGCTTGCAGCTTTCATTGCTTCCATGGAAATTCTTACATTTTCCACAAGGAAAATTCTTCTGTGGGACCGGGCACACATTAGCGAAATGTCTCATTTTGCTACAATTAAAACACTTCAGGGATTCTCTGGGTTTCCTTTCCTTTGCTTCATTCTGTATTAAGACGGTTCACCGTAGTAACATGATGGACAAGACATTGTTTGTTTGGAGCGTCTGCTCCGCTTAGTTACTTTATTCAGAATAATTCTTATATATTAATGTTGGGTTCAGCTAACCCGAAAAATGCAATGCTCATATATATGTGCTTATATATATGTTAGTTGGTATATACATATGTATGCAGAAGGCATGCATATGCTATGTGTGGTTTGACCACTTGAACTGCAACGTGCATGCTCAGCATTCTCACGCGCCGCGATCGGCTTGTATATAAGCGATGGATCGTATTGCTTGTGCGCTGGAATGTTTATGTTTTTCTTAGCGGTCTCTTAATGTATTTTGGAAATTTGAATATTTGTATTTATTATGACTAAGTGTCACAATGTATTAAGGTATTGTTATACCCTTTGATTTATGCTAATAATATGGTAGATATGCTACACCTCCCTTTTGAAAAAAATGACGTAATACATGTAGTCATTTAGTGTTAGTGTTAATATATTGTATTTAATTTAAAAAGAAATTAATTTATCTTATAATAAATATATGTATTAAAAATGTTTTTATCTCTTTTTGTTTAAAAACATTTGTGTTCATTGACAAAAAAATTTTAACTTTAATATACTTGAATTTACGTTTTATTTTATTTTTAACTTTTTTATGTAATTAGTTTTGTTTAAATCTATGAACTGATTTGGGAGTCTGCCAAATACTAGTTCGTATGGACAATACTCATGCGTTGCTGATGGTGTCGTGTTGAAGCAATAAGTGAAATATTGAATCCAGACGTCCCAATCAGTTTAGTCTGCAGAGATGTGTGAACGAATGTATTCATTAATTGTTCGATGAGTTCGTTCTATTGTCCCTAATGTTTGATGATGATATGCAGTAGAGGTGAGATTCTTGATCTTCATACACTTGCATAAATCAGTTAAAATCTGGTTTTTATACTCTGTTCCCATGTCCGAGATGAACGTCTTCATTGGACCAAATTTGAGTATGAAATTATCGAATACAGCTTTTACGACATTATTTGCGCTTTTAATGTGACTATGTCATTCATTGCCACATTCCGATTTAGGTAGCGGACCAACTGTAACCACTATCGCTATATCGAAAGCGTTCACAGGTGTTTCTGTGAGAATCAAAGGAGTTTTTGTGTGCGTCTTTGTTTTAGACACTTCGCATTTTTGACATCTACGTACGTACTCTTTTGTAATGACTTCATGTACGTTGGGCTTAGATTTATTTTTATGACTTTGTCTAGGCAGAAGTTTATAACTTTCTACTGTACAGTTTTTATTTTGTCTACTTTGTCGCCTGGTAGTGACTTTCAGGACTTTATGTTGCATATCTTTGAGATCTTTTATATTAATACGCAAAAGTGCGTCTGCTACAAAATTATCTTTCCCCTTTAGGTATTCTACTGTGAAGTCGTATTCTTCAAGCTCTAGCCGCATGCGAGTTAATTTCGAACTGGGATTATTCATGGAAAAAAGATATGTTAATGGTCTGTGATCCGTTTTAATAGAAAAGTATTTGCCATAAATCTATGGTCTAAAATGGGTAATAGCCCAAAGAATTGCCGCTAACTCTTGTTCTGTTGTGCTCTTATTGCTTTCCCCTTTTGTAAATGAACGAGATGCATAAGCTATTGGGAGCTCAATTCCGTCACGGTTCTGAGTTAGAACCGGTCCGCAAGCTTGCTTACTAGCATCTGTTATTATGCAAAATTCTTTGCGAAAATCAGCATATTGTAATAATGTGGGGTGCATAAGGTATTTATTTAAGGTATTGGAATGCGTTTTGACATTCACTTGACCATTCAAAAGTAACATTCTCTTTACATAATATAGTTATGTGCCGTGAATAATCGGCAAAGTTTTTTATAAATCGACGATAATAATTTCAGAAATTTCTTTTCATCTGGCAATACTCCTTTGTCAGTGCATTTGTGACATGCACTTCACTTCATGCATGAAAAATGAACATTTTTTTGGATGCAACTTTTGGTTATATTTCCTACATACACAACAAAACATCAGTTAAGTTTTTAATCATGTGTTTTTCGGAACATCCTATTACCATTAAGTCATCCATATAAAGAAATGCCTGAAAGGGTTCTAAACCCGAGAATGTTAACATCATTCTCCGAAGTGAATTTGGTGTTTCTTCAAGTTCAATTTGGTGGAAACCTGACATTAATTCAAGGCATGAAAAGTATTTTGCTCTACCCAGTTGGTCTAAAATATCATCAATTCTGGGGAGCGGGAATTTATCAGTAAGTAGTTTATTGTTGATTTGGCGATAGTCTACTACTAATCGCCATTTCTTTTCTTCCGAATTTGGTAATGATTTTTACAGACGTTTCTACGATTTTGTCATTTATTAATTTCCCTACTTGTTTTTGAATTTCTTCAAAAATTTCGGATTCCAGTCCGAACACATCACTCTACCTGGTGCATAATTCTGTTAGTTGACTTTTGAATTGTTCTGGAAATTTTTTTTTAATATTGAAAGTACTTGTTCGCTTATATTTTCTGGATTAGTGTTATGAATGTCGTAATCTGTTAAATTTTCAAATGGGATTTTATTTGCTTTGACCAATTGGGCGGAATTAGTTGTGTTTAGAAGGCGAATGTATACATGTTTGGATGCTGCTATTGTATTTGCAACATAAACTCCGCTATGTATTTCTTGATTAGGAACAAATATATAAATATTTACTGTATTAATGCCTATTTTTCGTATAACTTGGTATCTGGATGGCAGAAGAACTGTATTGTTGCCAGCACTATATGTTATCGGAACACAAATAAGATAAGACGGTTCACCGTAGTAACATGATGGACAAGACATTGTTTGTTTGGAGCGTCATGCAAAGTGCATGCTCAGCATTCTCACGCGCCGCGATCGGCTTGTATATAAGCGATGGATCGTATTGCTTGTGCGCTGGAATGTTTATGTTTTTCTTAGCGGTCTCTTAATGTATTTTGGACATTTGAATATTTGTATTTATTATGACTAAGTGTCACAATGTATTAAGGTATTGTTATACCCTTTGATTTATGCTAATAATATGGTAGATATGCTACACCTCCCTTTTGAAAGAAATGACGTAATACATGTAGTCATTTAGTGTTAGTGTTAATATATTGTATTTAATTTAAAAAGAAATTAATTTATCTTATAATAAATATATGTATTAAAAATGTTTTTATCTCTTTTTGTTTAAAAACATTTGTGTTCATTGACAAAAAAATTTTAACTTTAATATATTTGAATTTACGTTTTATTTTATTTTTAACTTTTTTATGTAATTAGTTTTGTTTAAATCTATGAACTGATTTGGGAGTCTGCCAAATACTAGTTCGTATGGACAATACTCATGCGTTGCTGATGGTGTCGTGTTGAAGCAATAAGTGAAATATTGAATCCAGACGTCCCAATCAGTTTAGTCTGCAGAGATGTTTGAACGAATGTATTCATTAATTGTTCGATGAGTTCGTTCTATTGTCCCTAATGTTTGATGATGATATGCAGTAGAGGTGAGATTCTTGATCTTCATACACTTGCATAAATCAGTTAAAATCTGGTTTTTATACTCTGTTCCCATGTCCGAGATGAACGTCTTCATTGGACCAAATTTGAGTATCAAATTATCGAATACAGCTTTTACGACATTATTTGCGCTTTTAATGTGACTATGTCATTCATTGCCACATTCCGATTTAGGTAGCGGACCAACTGTAACCACTATCGCTATATCGAAAGCGTTCACAGGTGTTTCTGTGAGAATCAAAGGAGTTTTTGTGTGCGTCTTTGTTTTAGACACTTCGCATTTTTGACATCTACGTACGTACTCTTTTGTAATGACTTCATGTACGTTGGGCTTAGATTTATTTTTATGACTTTGTCTAGGCAGAAGTTTATAACTTTCTACTGTACAGTTTTTATTTTGTCTACTTTGTCGCCTGGTAGTGACTTTCAGGACTTTATGTTGCATATCTTTGAGATCTTTTATATTAATACGCAAAAGTGCGTCTGCTACAAAATTATCTTTCCCCTTTAGGTATTCTACTGTGAAGTCGTATTCTTCAAGCTCTAGCCGCATGCGAGTTAATTTCGAACTGGGATTATTCATGGAAAAAAGATATGTTAATGGTCTGTGATCCGTTTTAATAGAAAAGTATTTGCCATAAATCTATGGTCTAAAATGGGTAATAGCCCAAAGAATTGCCGCTAACTCTTGTTCTGTTGTGCTCTTATTGCTTTCCCCTTTTGTAAATGAACGAGATGCATAAGCTATTGGGAGCTCAATTCCGTCACGGTTCTGAGTTAGAACCGGTCCGCAAGCTTGCTTACTAGCATCTGTTATTATGCAAAATTCTTTGCGAAAATCAGCATATTGTAATAATGTGGGGTGCATAAGGTATTTATTTAAGGTATTGGAATGCGTTTTGACATTCACTTGACCATTCAAAAGTAACATTCTCTTTACATAATATAGTTATGTGCCGTGAATAATCGGCAAAGTTTTTTATAAATCGACGATAATAATTTCAGAAATTTCTTTTCATCTGGCAATACTCCTTTGTCAGTGCATTTGTGACATGCACTTCACTTCATGCATGAAAAATGAACATTTTTTTGGATGCAACTTTTGGTTATATTTCCTACATACACAACAAAACATCAGTTAAGTTTTTAATCATGTGTTTTTCGGAACATCCTATTACCATTAAGTCATCCATATAAAGAAATGCCTGAAAGGGTTCTAAACCCGAGAATGTTAACATCATTCTCCGAAGTGAATTTGGTGTTTCTTCAAGTTCAATTTGGTGGAAACCTGACATTAATTCAAGGCATGAAAAGTATTTTGCTCTACCCAGTTGGTCTAAAATATCATCAATTCTGGGGAGCGGGAATTTATCAGTAAGTAGTTTATTGTTGATTTGGCGATAGTCTACTACTAATCGCCATTTCTTTTCTTCCGAATTTGGTAATGATTTTTACAGACGTTTCTACGATTTTGTCATTTATTAATTTCCCTACTTGTTTTTGAATTTCTTCAAAAATTTCGGATTCCAGTCCGAACACATCACTCTACCTGGTGCATAATTCTGTTAGTTGACTTTTGAATTGTTCTGGAAATTTTTTTTAATATTGAAAGTACTTGTTCGCTTATATTTTCTGGATTAGTGTTATGAATGTCGTAATCTGTTAAATTTTCAAATGGGATTTTATTTGTTTTGACCAATTGGGCGGAATTAGTTGTGTTTAGAAGGCGAATGTATACATGTTTGGATGCTGCTATTGTATTTGCAACATAAACTCCGCTATGTATTTCTTGATTAGGAACAAATATATAAATATTTACTGTATTAATGCCTATTTTTCGTATAACTTGGTATCTGGATGGCAGAAGAACTGTATTGTTGCCAGCACTATATGTTATCGGAACACAAATAAGATAAGACGGTTCACCGTAGTAACATGATGGACAAGACATTGTTTGTTTGGAGCGTCATGCAAAGTGCATGCTCAGCATTCTCACGCGCCGCGATCGGCTTGTATATAAGCGATGGATCGTATTGCTTGTGCGCTGGAATGTTTATGTTTTTCTTAGCGGTCTCTTAATGTATTTTGGACATTTGAATATTTGTATTTATTATGACTAAATGTCACAATGTATTAAGGTATTGTTATACCCTTTGATTTATGCTAATAATATGGTAGATATGCTACACCTCCCTTTTGAAAGAAATGACGTAATACATGTAGTCATTTAGTGTTAGTGTTAATATATTGTATTTAATTTAAAAAGAAATTAATTTATCTTATAATAAATATATGTATTAAAAATGTTTTTATCTCTTTTTGTTTAAAAACATTTGTGTTCATTGACAAAAAAATTTTAACTTTAATATATTTGAATTTACGTTTTATTTTATTTTTAAGTTTTTTATGTAATTAGTTTTGTTTAAATCTATGAACTGATTTGGGAGTCTGCCAAATACTAGTTCGTATGGACAATACTCATGCGTTGCTGATGGTGTCGTGTTGAAGCAATAAGTGAAATATTGAATCCAGACGTCCCAATCAGTTTAGTCTGCAGAGATGTTTGAACGAATGTATTCATTAATTGTTCGATGAGTTCGTTCTATTGTCCCTAATGTTTGATGATGATATGCAGTAGAGGTGAGATTCTTGATCTTCATACACTTGCATAAATCAGTTAAAATCTGGTTTTTATACTCTGTTCCCATGTCCGAGATGAACGTCTTCATTGGACCAAATTTGAGTATGAAATTATCGAATACAGCTTTTACGACATTATTTGCGCTTTTAATGTGACTATGTCATTCATTGCCACATTCCGATTTAGGTAGCGGACCAACTGTAACCACTATCGCTATATCGAAAGCGTTCACAGGTGTTTCTGTGAGAATCAAAGGAGTTTTTGTGTGCGTCTTTGTTTTAGACACTTCGCATTTTTGACATCTACGTACGTACTCTTTTGTAATGACTTCATGTACGTTGGGCTTAGATTTATTTTTATGACTTTGTCTAGGCAGAAGTTTATAACTTTCTACTGTACAGTTTTTATTTTGTCTACTTTGTCGCCTGGTAGTGACTTTCAGGACTTTATGTTGCATATCTTTGAGATCTTTTATATTAATACGCAAAAGTGCGTCTGCTACAAAATTATCTTTCCCCTTTAGGTATTCTACTGTGAAGTCGTATTCTTCAAGCTCTAGCCGCATGCGAGTTAATTTCGAACTGGGATTATTCATGGAAAAAAGATATGTTAATGGTCTGTGATCCGTTTTAATAGAAAAGTATTTGCCATAAATCTATGGTCTAAAATGGGTAATAGCCCAAAGAATTGCCGCTAACTCTTGTTCTGTTGTGCTCTTATTGCTTTCCCCTTTTGTAAATGAACGAGATGCATAAGCTATTGGGAGCTCAATTCCGTCACGGTTCTGAGTTAGAACCGGTCCGCAAGCTTGCTTACTAGCATCTGTTATTATGCAAAATTCTTTGCGAAAATCAGCATATTGTAATAATGTGGGGTGCATAAGGTATTTATTTAAGGTATTGGAATGCGTTTTGACATTCACTTGACCATTCAAAAGTAACATTCTCTTTACATAATATAGTTATGTGCCGTGAATAATCGGCAAAGTTTTTTATAAATCGACGATAATAATTTCAGAAATTTCTTTTCATCTGGCAATACTCCTTTGTCAGTGCATTTGTGACATGCACTTCACTTCATGCATGAAAAATGAACATTTTTTTGGATGCAACTTTTGGTTATATTTCCTACATACACAACAAAACATCAGTTAAGTTTTTAATCATGTGTTTTTCGGAACATCCTATTACCATTAAGTCATCCATATAAAGAAATGCCTGAAAGGGTTCTAAACCCGAGAATGTTAACATCATTCTCCGAAGTGAATTTGGTGTTTCTTCAAGTTCAATTTGGTGGAAACCTGACATTAATTCAAGGCATGAAAAGTATTTTGCTCTACCCAGTTGGTCTAAAATATCATCAATTCTGGGGAGCGGGAATTTATCAGTAAGTAGTTTATTGTTGATTTGGCGATAGTCTACTACTAATCGCCATTTCTTTTCTTCCGAATTTGGTAATGATTTTTACAGACGTTTCTACGATTTTGTCATTTATTAATTTCCCTACTTGTTTTTGAATTTCTTCAAAAATTTCGGATTCCAGTCCGAACACATCACTCTACCTGGTGCATAATTCTGTTAGTTGACTTTTGAATTGTTCTGGAAATTTTTTTTTAATATTGAAAGTACTTGTTCGCTTATATTTTCTGGATTAGTGTTATGAATGTCGTAATCTGTTAAATTTTCAAATGGGATTTTATTTGTTTTGACCAATTGGGCGGAATTAGTTGTGTTTAGAAGGCGAATGTATACATGTTTGGATGCTGCTATTGTATTTGCAACATAAACTCCGCTATGTATTTCTTGATTAGGAACAAATATATAAATATTTACTGTATTAATGCCTATTTTTCGTATAACTTGGTATCTGGATGGCAGAAGAACTGTATTGTTGCCAGCACTATATGTTATCGGAACACAAATAAGATAAGACGGTTCACCGTAGTAACATGATGGACAAGACATTGTTTGTTTGGAGCGTCATGCAAAGTGCATGCTCAGCATTCTCACGCGCCGCGATCGGCTTGTATATAAGCGATGGATCGTATTGCTTGTGCGCTGGAATGTTTATGTTTTTCTTAGCGGTCTCTTAATGTATTTTGGACATTTGAATATTTGTATTTATTATGACTAAGTGTCACAATGTATTAAGGTATTGTTATACCCTTTGATTTATGCTAATAATATGGTAGATATGCTACACCTCCCTTTTGAAAGAAATGACGTAATACATGTAGTCATTTAGTGTTAGTGTTAATATATTGTATTTAATTTAAAAAGAAATTAATTTATCTTATAATAAATATATGTATTAACAAATGTTTTTATCTCTTTTTGTTTAAAAACATTTGTGTTCATTGACAAAAAAATTTTAATTTTAATATATTTGAATTTACGTTTTATTTTATTTTTAACTTTTTTATGTAATTAGTTTTGTTTTAATCTATGAACTGATTTGGTAGTCTGCCAAATACTAGTTCGTTTGGACAATACTCATGCGTTGCTGATGGTGTCGTGTTGAAGCAATAAGTGAAATATTGAATCCAGACGTCCCAATCAGTTTAGTCTGCAGAGATGTTTGAACGAATGTATTCATTAATTGTTCGATGAGTTCGTTCTATTGTCCCTAATGTTTGATGATGATATGCAGTAGAGGTGAGATTCTTGATCTTCATATACTTGCATAAATCAGTTAAAATCTGGTTTTTATACTCTGTTCCCATGTCCGAGATGAACGTCTTCATTGGACCAAATTTGAGTATGAAATTATCGAACCCAGCTTTTACGACATTATTTGCGGTTTTAATGTGACTATGTCATTCATTGCCACATTCCGATTTAGGTAGCGGACCAACTGTAACCACTATCGCTATATCGAATACGTTCACAGGTGTTTCTGTGAGAATCAAAGGAGTTTTTGTGTGCGTCTTTGTTTTAGACACTTCGCATTTTTGACATCTACGTACGTACTCTTTTATATGACGTCATATTTTTCCAGCATTAGTGTCTTTTTATTTCCGATGGCGTTCTTGAATTGGATCGTCATGGTATGCAGACAGTATTTGTTGTATCTCTTTTTTATGTTTTATTTGGGTCACCGGCTGGAGTAGCGCTACTCTTAAAGATTTTAATATTTTATTGCCCATATTTTTAAAAGAATCTATTCAGACTGATTCAAATATCTTTTCGCTCGGTGGCACTTTGAGTTGGCTGATTTTTACCATACCGGCCTCTTTTTCTTTTTGGAAGAACTGACCTAAGTCGAGAATTCCATTAGTATATAAATCGCTAACTTCAATTTTTGCGATAATTTTATTTCCATGTTTTAATAAACATTTAGATTCTGTTATGCGCAAGGTCACTTCTTTTCGTACTTCATAATTTGTAATGACTTCATGTACGTTGGGCTTAGATTCATTTTTACGACTTTGTCTAGGCAGAAGTTCATAACTTTCTACTGTACAGTTTTTATTTTGTCTACTTTGTCGCCTGGTAGTGACTTTCAGGACTTTATGTTACATATCTTTGAGATCTTTTATATTAATACGCAAAAGTGCGTCTGCTACAAAATTATCTGGAATGGAGAACATTTTGTAGTTTTGTTTACCATGGTGTTGATGCTCCATTGGATATCTCGTAGCTTCTCATCCCATCGCTTCTCATTATCTGTGTTTGGCAAAGGCATCGATAGTATTATACGATTTGTACGCTCCACATGCCCATTTTCTCTTGGAGTGAGAACGGCAATAAGGAAAGTATTCTCTCGGCAGAATTTCACAAATTCCTTTGATGTGAAGGCTGTACCACGATCGGAGATGATTCGGGCTGGCATTCCAAGGTAACTTTTTACTTCTCTTACGACATCTTAGACCTGTTTGGTAGCTGTGCTCTTAACAGCGCGAATAATTGAAAATTTTGTAAAGGGGTCGACAATGGCAAAGATGTGGTTGTTTCGTTTGGAACTTCTTGGAAAGGGTCTCAAATGGTCAATGTGTATCGTGGAAAATGGTATTAACTTCATATTGTCAAAATGATATTGATCCTCTTGTCATCCTCCAGGTTGCTTATTTAATTCACAACCCACACGGGATTGAATGTACCAGATCTGTGAGAGTTCTCGATGTCGAACTCCTGAATTCTTAGCCACCATCTTGCGATGCGAGGTATCAGGTCACGTTTCTCCATCGCCGTTTTCAATGCGTTACAGTCTGTTATAACATTGATCATTTTTCCGCATATATACTACTTGAACCGGTCTAACGATTCGACGACAGCTTATGTTTCTAGTTCGTAGCTATGAAAATTCCTTTCAGTTGTGGATGTTGCTTGACTAAAATAGGCAATTGGCTGCAACTGTTGATCTTGCATCTGTAATAGCACGACGGCTAAACCAACTGAGCTTGCGTCCGTATAAACTTCGTGTATGGCGTCTACTCGATAACTGGCTCCTACTGGCTTGGCAATTAGTCTTTGTTTTTAAATGTCAAAGGCATTTTGCTGCGCCTGTTCCCATTTGAACATCTAGTTTTACGCAATAGCATTCGCAAAGGCTCTGAGATTAAGGCATATCCATTGGGAATAGAGCAATGGCATTCGTCTTTACCTCACCTAGACTTATTCCTTGAGGGTGTATCTGGTGTCCTAAAAACGTAATCGATTACTTGAATAACCCGCATTTATTAATATTGAGCGTAAGTCCACAGTTTTACAATACTTCCAGGATACGCTCGAGGATACCTACCAAGATATCATCCATATAGTAAATCATGTATCCCTTCTGGACACGCTTTTGTATTTCAGTCATGAGTCGACTGTAAAAAAACCATCAGTAGTAATAAAAGCTGTATCTTTCCGACTCTCAGGAGCTACTGCGATTTGATAATATCCGCTATTCAAATCTAGCGAGAAGAAATATTTATACTGATTGGCTTCCTGTAGACGCTCTTCGATATTTGAAACTGGAAAGTTTTCCTTCTTCATACATTTGACGATAGTAATCAACACACAATCGATCACCTCCGTTCTGCTTCTTAATAATAACAATTGGGCTTGCGTACTATGATGTGGACATACTGAATGTGTCGCGCTGCAATAACTCATCTATCATCTGATTGACAATTTCTCTTTTGGGTTCTTCCATGCTAATGTTGGCTTCCACTACGTTCGTTTTCCCGATTCCTTCTAATCCGGTGGCAAATACATGTGCATACGTTTCCAAAAGATTGCTCAGCAGGAGTTTTGAAATTAAATTATTTTCTATTATCGGAACTTTCTCTGTATGTTGCTTCCAAAACTCATTTGACCATTGTCAAACTTTAGCATGAGTTGTGTGAGTGTTGGTCAAGATGTCTTGGTCAGACATCCTGTCCTGGCAAAAAATCTTTTTGAAGTAGATCATCATCTGCGATGTAAACTTGTGCTGTTGTTGTCATGTCATAAATGGCAATATCCCCAATTATAGCCTCGTTTAGTATTCGGGTACCACCACATATAGAATAGGACACTTGCGTCGATCAGCATTGATACTTTGGGCCACAGACTTGCGAACGATACTTGCTTGGCTACCCGTATCAATGAATGCGATATACTATCTCTTTGGTGAACCACTGGTCTCTATTCTCAGCGCCGAGGCGGCGAGAATTTACTCCTGGCGGCTTGCAGCTTTCATTGCTTCCATGGAAATTCTTACATTTTCCACAAGGAAAATTCTTCTGTGGGACCGGGCACACATTAGCGAAATGTCTCATTTTGCTACAATTAAAACACTTCAGGGATTCTCTGGGTTTCCTTTCCTTTGCTTCATTCTGTATTAAGACGGTTCACCGTAGTAACATGATGGACAAGACATTGTTTGTTTGGAGCGTCTGCTCCGCTTAGTTACTTTATTCAGAATAATTCTTATATATTAATGTTGGGTTCAGCTAACCCGAAAAATGCAATGCTTATATATATGTGCTTATATATATGTTAGTTGGTATATACATATGTATGCAGAAGGCATGCATATGCTATGTGTGGTTTGACCACTTGAACTGCAACGTGCATGCTCAGCATTCTCACGCGCCGCGATCGGCTTGTATATAAGCGATGGATCGTATTGCTTGTGCGCTGGAATGTTTATGTTTTTCTTAGCGGTCTCTTAATGTATTTTGGACATTTGAATATTTGTATTTATTATGACTAAGTGTCACAATGTATTAAGGTATTGTTATACCCTTTGATTTATGCTAATAATATGGTAGATATGCTACACCTCCCTTTTGAAAGAAATGACGTAATACATGTAGTCATTTAGTGTTAGTGTTAATATATTGTATTTAATTTAAAAAGAAATTAATTTATCTTATAATAAATATATGTATTATAAATGTTTTTATCTCTTCTTGTTTAAAAACATTTGTGTTCATTGACAAAAAAATTTTAATTTTAATATATTTGAATTTACGTTTTATTTTATTTTTAACTTTTTTATGTAATTAGTTTTGTTTAAATCTATGAACTGATTTGGTAGTCTGCCAAATACTAGTTCGTATGGACAATACTCATGCGTTGCTGATGGTGTCGTGTTGAAGCAATAAGTGAAATATTGAATCCAGACGTCCCAATCAGTTTAGTCTGCAGAGATGTTTGAACGAATGTATTCATTAATTGTTCGATGAGTTCGTTCTATTGTCCCTAATGTTTGATGATGATATGCAGTAGAGGTGAGATTCTTGATCTTCATATACTTGCATAAATCAGTTAAAATCTGGTTTTTATACTCTGTTATATATACGACATTATTTGCGCTTTTAATGTGACTATGTCATTCATTGCCACATTCCGATTTAGGTAGCGGACCAACTGTAACCACTATCGCTATATCGAAAGCGTTCACAGGTGTTTCTGTGAGAATCAAAGGAGTTTTTGTGTGCGTCTTTGTTTTAGACACTTCGCATTTTTGACATCTACGTACGTACTCTTTTATATGACGTCAAATTTTTCCAGCAGTAGTGTCTTTTTATTTCCGATGGCGTTCTTGAATTGGATCGTCATGGTATGCAGACAGTATTTGTTGTATCTCTTTTTTATGTTTTATTTGGGTCACCGGCTGGAGTAGCGCTACTCTTAAAGATTTTAATATTTTATTGCCCATATTTTTAAAAGAATCTATTCAGACTGATTCAAATATCTTTTCGCTCGGTGGCACTTTGAGTTGGCTGATTTTTACCATACCGGCTTTTTTTTTCTTTTTGGAAGAACTGATCTAAGTCGAGAATTCCATTAGTATATAAATCGCTAACTTCAATTTTTGCGATAATTTTATTTCCATGTTTTACTAAACATTTAGATTCTGTTATGCGCAAGGTCACTTCTTTTCGTACTTCATCATTTGTAATGACTTCATGTACGTTGGGCTTAGATTTATTTTTATGACTTTGTCGAGGCAGAAGTTCATAACTTTCTACTGTACAGTTTTTATTTTGTCTACTTTGTCGCCTGGTAGTGACTTTCAGGACTTTATGTTACATATCTTTGAGATCTTTTATATTAATACGCAAAAGTGCGTCTGCTACAAAATTATCTGGAATGGAGAACATTTTGTAGTTTTGTTTACCATGGTGTTGATGCTCCATTGGATATCTCGTAGCTTCTCATCCCATCGCTTCTCATTATCTGTGTTTGGCAAAGGCATCGATAGTATTATACGATTTGTACGCTCCACATGCCCATTTGCTCTTGGAGTGAGAACGGCATTAAGGAAAGTATTCTCTCGGCAGAATTACACAAATTCCTTTGATGTGAAGGCTGTACCACGATCGGAGATGATTCGGGCTGGCATTCCAAGGTAACTTTTTACTTCTCTTACGACATCTTAGACCTGTTTGGTAGCTGTGCTCTTAACAGCGCAAATAAATGAAAATTTTGTAAAGGGGTCGACAATGGCAAAGATGTGGTTGTTTCGTTTGGAACTTCTTGGAAAGGGTCTCAAATGGTCAATGTGTATCGTGGAAAATGGTATTAACTTCATATTGTCAAAATGATATTGATCCTCTTGTCATCCTCCAGGTTGCTTATTTAATTCACAACCCACACGGGATTGAATGTACCAGATCTGTGAGAGTTCTCGATGTCGAACTCCTGAATTCTTAGCCACCATCTTGCGATGCGAGGTATCAGGTCACGTTTCTCCATCGCCGTTTTCAATGCGTTACAGTCTGTTATAACATTGATCATTTTTCCGCATATATACTACTTGAACCGGTCTAACGATTCGACGACAGCTTATGTTTCTAGTTCGTAGCTATGAAAATTCCTTTCAGTTGTGGATGTTGCTTGACTAAAATAGGCAATTGGCTGCAACTGTTGATCTTGCATCTGTAATAGCACGACGGCTAAACCAACTGAGCTTGCGTCCGTATAAACTTCGTGTATGGCGTCTACTCGATAACTGGCTCCTACTGGCTTGGCAATTAGTCTTTGTTTTTAAATGTCAAAGGCATTTTGCTGCGCCTGTTCCCATTTGAACATCTAGTTTTACGCAATAGCATTCGCAAAGGCTCTGAGATTAAGGCATATCCATTGGGAATAGAGCAATGGCATTCGTCTTTACCTCACCTAGACTTATTCCTTGAGGGTGTATCTGGTGTCCTAAAAACGTAATCGATTACTTGAATAACCCGCATTTATTAATATTGAGCGTAAGTCCACAGTTTTACAATACTTCCAGGATACGCTCGAGGATACCTACCAAGATATCATCCATATAGTAAATCATGTATCCCTTCTGGACACGCTTTTGTATTTCAGTCATGAGTCGACTGTAAAAAAACCATCAGTAGTAATAAAAGCTGTATCTTTCCGACTCTCAGGAGCTACTGCGATTTGATAATATCCGCTATTCAAATCTAGCGAGAAGAAATATTTATACTGATTGGCTTCCTGTAGACGCTCTTCGATATTTGAAACTGGAAAGTTTTCCTTCTTCATACATTTGACGATAGTAATCAACACACAATCGATCACCTCCGTTCTGCTTCTTAATAATAACAATTGGGCTTGCGTACTATGATGTGGACATACTGAATGTGTCGCGCTGCAATAACTCATCTATCATCTGATTGACAATTTCTCTTTTGGGTTCTTCCATGCTAATGTTGGCTTCCACTACGTTCGTTTTCCCGATTCCTTCTAATCCGGTGGCAAATACATGTGCATACGTTTCCAAAAGATTGCTCAGCAGGAGTTTTGAAATTAAATTATTTTCTATTATCGGAACTTTCTCTGTATGTTGCTTCCAAAACTCATTTGACCATTGTCAAACTTTAGCATGAGTTGTGTGAGTGTTGGTCAAGATGTCTTGGTCAGACATCCTGTCCTGGCAAAAAATCTTTTTGAAGTAGATCATCATCTGCGATGTAAACTTGTGCTGTTGTTGTCATGTCATAAATGGCAATATCCCCAATTATAGCCTCGTTTAGTATTCGGGTACCACCACATATAGAATAGGACACTTGCGTCGATCAGCATTGATACTTTGGGCCACAGACTTGCGAACGATACTTGCTTGGCTACCCGTATCAATGAATGCGATATACTATCTCTTTGGTGAACCACTGGTCTCTATTCTCAGCGCCGAGGCGTCGAGAATTTACTCCTGGCGGCTTGCAGCTTTCATTGCTTCCATGGAAATTCTTACATTTTCCACAAGGAAAATTCTTCTGTGGGACCGGGCACACATTAGCGAAATGTCTCATTTTGCTACAATTAAAACACTTCAGGGATTCTCTGGGTTTCCTTTCCTTTGCTTCATTCTGTATTAAGACGGTTCACCGTAGTAACATGATGGACAAGACATTGTTTGTTTGGAGCGTCTGCTCCGCTTAGTTACTTTATTCAGAATAATTCTTATATATTAATGTTGGGTTCAGCTAACCCGAAAAATGCAATGCTTATATATATGTGCTTATATATATGTTAGTTGGTATATACATATGTATGCAGAAGGCATGCATATGCTATGTGTGGTTTGACCACTTGAACTGCAACGTGCATGCTCAGCATTCTCACGCGCCGCGATCGGCTTGTATATAAGCGATGGATCGTATTGCTTGTGCGCTGGAATGTTTATGTTTTTCTTAGCGGTCTCTTAATGTATTTTGGACATTTGAATATTTGTATTTATTATGACTAAGTGTCACAATGTATTAAGGTATTGTTATACCCTTTGATTTATGCTAATAATATGGTAGATATGCTACACCTCCCTTTTGAAAGAAAAGACGTAATACATGTAGTCATTTAGTGTTAGTGTTAATATATTGTATTTAATTTAAAAAGAAATTAATTTATCTTATAATAAATATATGTAATAAAAATGTTTTTATCTCTTTTTGTTTAAAAACATTTGTGTTCATTGACAAAAAAATTTTTATTTTAATATATTTGAATTTACGTTTTATTTTATTTTTAACTTTTTTATGTAATTAGTTTTGTTTAAATCTATGAACTGATTTGGGAGTCTGCCAAATACTAGTTCGTATGGACAATACTCATGCGTTGCTGATGGTGTCGTGTTGAAGCAATAAGTGAAATATTGAATCCAGACGTCCCAATCAGTTTAGTCTGCAGAGATGTTTGAACGAATGTATTCATTAATTGTTCGATGAGTTCGTTCTATTGTCCCTAATGTTTGATGATGATATGCAGTAGAGGTGAGATTCTTGATCTTCATACACTTGCATAAATCAGTTAAAATCTGGTTTTTATACTCTGTTCCCATGTCCGAGATGAACGTCTTCATTGGACCAAATTTGAGTATGAAATTATCGAATACAGCTTTTACGACATTATTTGCGCTTTTAATGTGACTATGTCATTCATTGCCACATTCCGATTTAGGTAGCGGACCAACTGTAACCACTATCGCTATATCGAAAGCGTTCACAGGTGTTTCTGTGAGAATCAAAGGAGTTTTTGTGTGCGTCTTTGTTTTAGACACTTCGCATTTTTGACATCTACGTACGTACTCTTTTGTAATGACTTCATGTACGTTGGGCTTAGATTTACTTTTATGACTTTGTCTAGGCAGAAGTTTATAACTTTCTACTGTACAGTTTTTATTTTGTCTACTTTGTCGCCTGGTAGTGACTTTCAGGACTTTATGTTGCACATCTTTGAGATCTTTTATATTAATACGCAAAAGTGCGTCTGCTACAAAATTATCTTTCCCCTTTAGGTATTCTACTGTGAAGTCGTATTCTTCAAGCTCTAGCCGCATGCGAGTTAATTTCGAACTGGGATTATTCATGGAAAAAAGATATGTTAATGGTCTGTGATCCGTTTTAATAGAAAAGTATTTGCCATAAATCTATGGTCTAAAATGGGTAATAGCCCAAAGAATTGCCGCTAACTCTTGTTCTGTTGTGCTCTTATTGCTTTCCCCTTTTGTAAATGAACGAGATGCATAAGCTATTGGGAGCTCAATTCCGTCACGGTTCTGAGTTAGAACCGGTCCGCAAGCTTGCTTACTAGCATCTGTTATTATGCAAAATTCTTTGCGAAAATCAGCATATTGTAATAATGTGGGGTGCATAAGGTATTTATTTAAGGTATTGGAATGCGTTTTGACATTCACTTGACCATTCAAAAGTAACATTCTCTTTACATAATATAGTTATGTGCCGTGAATAATCGGCAAAGTTTTTTATAAATCGACGATAATAATTTCAGAAATTTCTTTTCATCTGGCAATACTCCTTTGTCAGTGCATTTGTGACATGCACTTCACTTCATGCATGAAAAATGAACATTTTTTTGGATGCAACTTTTGGTTATATTTCCTACATACACAACAAAACATCAGTTAAGTTTTTAATCATGTGTTTTTCGGAACATCCTATTACCATTAAGTCATCCATATAAAGAAATGCCTGAAAGGGTTCTAAACCCGAGAATGTTAACATCATTCTCCGAAGTGAATTTGGTGTTTCTTCAAGTTCAATTTGGTGGAAACCTGACATTAATTCAAGGCATGAAAAGTATTTTGCTCTACCCAGTTGGTCTAAAATATCATCAATTCTGGGGAGCGGGAATTTATCAGTAAGTAGTTTATTGTTGATTTGGCGATAGTCTACTACTAATCGCCATTTCTTTTCTTCCGAATTTGGTAATGATTTTTACAGACGTTTCTACGATTTTGTCATTTATTAATTTCCCTACTTGTTTTTGAATTTCTTCAAAAATTTCGGATTCCAGTCCGAACACATCACTCTACCTGGTGCATAATTCTGTTAGTTGACTTTTGAATTGTTCTGGAAATTTTTTTTTAATATTGAAAGTACTTGTTCGCTTATATTTTCTGGATTAGTGTTATGAATGTCGTAATCTGTTAAATTTTCAAATGGGATTTTATTTGCTTTGACCAATTGGGCGGAATTAGTTGTGTTTAGAAGGCGAATGTATACATGTTTGGATGCTGCTATTGTATTTGCAACATAAACTCCGCTATGTATTTCTTGATTAGGAACAAATATATAAATATTTACTGTATTAATGCCTATTTTTCGTATAACTTGGTATCTGGATGGCAGAAGAACTGTATTGTTGCCAGCACTATATGTTATCGGAACACAAATAAGATAATTAAAATTTTGAAATCTATTCGACAATTGAATATTTTAATAAAATCAATGCCTATTATTCCATCGCACGGTATTGAAAAATTTGACTAAATGAAATTCATGTGGAATAATATATTTTCTTGATTAAAGGTATGTTGAAGTTGTTCCTTAAGATTTTATTATGCTTTGGATGTTTATAATTTTTTCTTCTTGAATTTTGAAATTATCTGTATTTTTAAAAGTGAGATATCTGCACCAGTATCTATTAGGAATGTGAGTATATTTTCAGTTAAATGATTATAAAAAGTGACAAATATATTAAGACTGTAATTGATGGAATGACCCTTGCATTTACGGGTTGTTTCCTAAAGGTTTCTGAAAGTTTTCCGACGCGTTTTGCGGCTCTCTTTCATTATTATTGCCACAATTGGATTTACCTCGGCCTCTTCCTTGACATTGAACATTTTTGTGTCATAGCTTTTACAGCCGTTGTAGTGCTGTATTTGTTTGCAAGTGATTGGCTTAGACCTTCACTGATATAGGCGCCTTCAAGGGCCTTTGCCAGCTTTTCCACCTCTTGGGTGTATTGGTTAGCCGTATTATTTTTCTGTTGCAGATTAAGAAGATTAGCAGATACAACTTCTACCGATTCTTCTTTTACTGCATTAGAAAGTTGCGTAATGATTGCAGCAATTGTCTGCTCATTACTTATTAGATTTCTCGCATGGCCTTTTAGCTTTGTTTTAATAAGGCTTATGGCTGTTAGCTTATGTGTGCATTTTAAGGTACCTAAGAAATTCGAAGAATCTAGAATACTTTGTAGATTTTCCGGCTTACCGTCAAACTCTGGTATCAGAGATGTGGCTAGTTTGATAAATTCTACAACTCGCTTTCTTTTAGTGTTTCAATGTCACTATCAGATTCAGCGTCGCTTGGTTGAATTGATTCGTCTAATTCTTTTAATTGGTCGGGATCAAAATCCTCCAGTTGTTTTAGACTTTCTGGTACTTTTATCTGAATATGTCGCTTATTGGTGACAGTAATCAATCTTGTGTTTAGGGATTTTATTACCCTTAAACATTTGGTATTGTGCTCAGATGTGAATTTATTTTCATACATTTTTATATTCCCTTACTAATATTTCTATATGGTTTTTTAGAGTTTCCGCTTTTATAACTGCATCTTTATTGATGCATTTGTAAGATTTATCAAATTTCGCTCCATTCCATTCTTTTACTGGAATTTTCTTAGTTTTGTTAGCGTACTAACCATGTAGTTGATTTGGAAATGTAAAACTCTAATTGCATTAATGCGAAAATTTGGAAAGCTTTTGTAAACGTGCTTTATTTTCCTCATATGCATTTTTAGATCTTAACTAAGTTATTCGCTCTACTCATGTATCTTCTCTTAGTAATTTTATTATGCTTAACTTAGATTGTAAGCAGAAATTGTAAAACTGTCACTATCGTGATAATTAACAAGAGTATCCACAACGATTGTATATCGTCTGTGTGATCAATTATCTTGACGTTGTTTACAACGTTGGTAGTGTTGTCTTTTGCCTCACTAGAATCACTAAACCATCCCATTATGTAATTTAACTGTTTTTATATATATTCAATGAAAAAATTTTTTAATTTTTTTTTTTAACTTTCATGAAAATTTTTTTTCTTCTAATAAAGTTAAAAATAAAATAAAACGTAAATTCAAATATAATAAAAATAAAAATTTGTCAATGAACACAAATGCTTTTAAAAAATAGTGGGCGGTTACAGTAGAGCATGATCGACAGTGGAATACCCTGTGCCCACGGTCGCCATGTAATAAGACCATTTACCGCAGTAATATGATCGACAAGACATTTTTTGTTTGGAGCGTCTGCTCCGCTTAGATACTTTATTCAGAATGATTCTTATATGTTAATGTTGGGTTCAGCTAACCCGAAACATGCAATGCTTATATCTATGTGCTTATATATATGTAAGTTAGTTGGTATATACATATGTATGCAGAAGGCATGCATATGTTATGTATGGTTTGACCACTTGAGCTGCAAAGTGCATGCTCAGCATTCTCACGCGCCGCGATAGACTTGTATATAAGCGATGGATCGTATTGCTTGTGCGCTGGAATGTTTATGTTTTTCTTAGCGGTCTCTTAATGTACTTTGGACATTTGTATATTTGTGTTTATTATGACTTAGTGTCACATTAAGGGATTGTTATACCCTTTGATTTATGCTAATGGTAGGGTAGATATGCTACACCTCCAATTTTAAAGAAATTACGTACATGTAGTCATTTAGTGTTAGTGTTAAAATATTTTATTTAATTTTAAAAAGAAATTGATTTATCTTATCATAAATATATATTAAAAATGTTTTTATCTCTTTTTGTTTAAAAACATTTGTATTTTTAATATATTTGAGTTTACGTTTTATTATTATTATTTTTAACTTTTTTAAAAGAAAAAAATTTTTTTCGGTTGATCAGACCTTTTTTTGTCATGAAACGCTTTTTGAATATATATTTTTAACCTACCTTTATGTACTTTTTTAAAATATTATCATTATCTTATATTTTCTCTACTATATATGGTCCTAAAATAACAGGGTCTAATTTGCCACCTGCTTCATTTCTTATAAGTACTTTATATAATACTTTTAATTCAAAATTTTTTGTTTTTTCGTCATATGCTAATTTCCTATAAGCCTTGGATTTTTCTAACATAATTCTAGCTCTTTTGTATGCTATTTCTAATCTAAACTTTATTTCCTTAGAATAGTCATCTTAATTATAAATAGGGTCTATGTAATTAGTTTTGTTAAATCTATGAACTGATTTGGTAGTCTGCCAAATACTAGTTCGTATGGACAATACTCATGCGTTGCTGATGGTGTCGTGTTGAAATATTGAATCCAGACGTCCCAATCAGTTTAGTCTGTAGAGATGTATGAACGAATGTATTCATTAAATGTTCGATGAGTTCGTTCTATTGTCCCTAATGTTTGATGATGATATGCAGTAGAGGTGAGATTCTTGATCTTCATATACTTGCATAAATCAGTTAAAATCTGGTTTTTATACTCTGTTCCCATGTCCGAGATGAACGTCTTCATTGGACCAAACTTGAGTATGAAATTTTCGAATACAGCTTTTACGACATTATTTGCGCTTTTAATGTGACTATGTATTCATTGCCATTTTCCGATTTAGATAGCGAACCAACTGTATCCACTATCGCTATATCGAAAGCATTCACAGGTGTTTCTGTGAGAATCAAAGGAGTTTTTGTGTGCGTCTTTGTTTTAGACACTTTGCATTTTTGACATCTACGTACGTACTCTTTTATATGACGTCATATTTTTCCAGCAGTAGTGTCTTTTTATTTCCGATGGCGTTCTTGTTTTGCCGCTATGACCTCCTTGAATTGGATCGTCATGGTATGCAGACAGTATTTGTTGTATCTCTTTATTATCTTTTATTTGGGTCACCGGCTGGAGTAGCGCTACTCTTAAAGATTTTAATGTTTTATTGCCCATATTTTTAAAACAATCTATTCATACTGATTCAAATATCTTTTCGCTCGGTGGCACTTTGAGTTGGCTGATTTTTACCATACCGGCCTCTTTTTCTTTTTGGAAGAACTGACCTAAGTCGAGAATTCCATTAGTATATAAATCGCTAAATTCAATTTTTGCGATAATTTTATTTCCAGGTTTTAATAAACATTTAGATTCTGTTATGCGCAAGGTCACTTCTTTTCGTACTTCATCATTTGTAATGACTTCATGTACGTTGGGCTTAGATTCATTTTTATGACTTTGTCTAGGCAGAAGTTCATAACTTTCTACTGTACAGTTTTTATTTTGTCTACTTTGTCGCCTGGTAGTGACTTTCAGGACTTTATGTTGAATATCTTTGAGATCTTTTATATTAATACGCAAAAGTGCGTCTGCTACATGAAGTAGTTCATGTCTTAATTCGGATTTCAGGTTATGTCAAACTTCTGTGATTGTGTCAGCTTCTGAAATGGGATCTCTGAGAGAATCGGCGATCGCTACCATTGCGTCTAAGAATTCATCGAAAGATTCATTGCTTCCTTGTTTACGATGTCTCATGACCTGTTTGATATCTCGATCAGTTCGTTGATCTTGATATCGCTCACGCAGCTTTTTGCATAATTCAAACCAATTCATATGACCGGTGGTTCTATGAACTCGCCAATAAAATGTAAGAGCGGAACCAGAGAAGAGTAAATTCGCAAGCTGATACAATAAGTTGAAATTGCTGTTAAAATATTGAGAAGGCAGACAATTAACACGATACATAAAGTTTTCTATTGGAAGGTCACTAGCAGAACCAGAGAATTTAACCTTCCAATTGGAAATAACGTTAGAGATTCTATCAGGACGATCAGTGGAATAATCGATCGTGTTAGCCCGAGCACCAGAGGGTCTACGTCTCTGATTGGAGTCATGCTCAACGTTCGCTCGAATTATGGAATTGGAGGATGCGTTTATTAAAAAATAATTATTTCGGCGAAGTACACGACGTAGTACAAAAACACGACATTTATATTTCAGTGGCTAGAATCAACTAACTAACTCTTTATTCAAAATGTATAAATGAAAGCTTTTACATAAAAATGCTGATTAACTTATGCTACGTACATGTGTTTCCATATCTATTTGTATTGGTACAATTATTTGGAATTCAATGCATATTCCATGATTATGCTGATTAGACTTATTTGACATACATGTGTTTTAGTATATATTCATGTTGGTACAATTAATTGGAATTAGGTGTATTGTATTTGTGTTTCGGTTGCTAAACCGGATGTTTTCGTTTTTAAAAGAGTTTATTAAACTCGTGTTGCGAAATCACTTATTAAGCATTTAACGAGTTCAATAACTCTGGTACTTTCTGGCTAATTGGGGTTTGTAGACTGTCTGGTTTTATATTATGTTCTGGGAATGGAGTGGACTTATACATAACTTCTCCCCCCTTTAGAAAAGAATTCTCCTGAATTCTATTATTATTAAGCTGGACTTTAATTTTCTTGTGTTTTAACATAATGACAGTTATTAATATAATTATTATTAAAATTACTGCGATATTAAATGAATAGGTTATGTTTTTATGTGTCTTTAAGTTTTTTATGTTTATCCAGTTAATTTTGTAATTTTCTAGTATGTTTTCAAATGTTATTTGTTTAGTAAAATTTTGTATTTGTTTCTTTTTTTCATAAAGTGTTCTTTCGTTTTCTATTTCGAAAGTGATTGTAAAATAGTTGTCGTCTATACCTATTGTACAATTTGCAAAATGTAATAATGTATTATTTGTAACTTGTACTTTTTCGTTGATACAATTTTGATATAATGTTTCGTTATTGGCATTTTTGATTACTATGGTTTCTTCGTCTAATTCTAATATTTCCATTTCTTTTTGTTGTACCAATTTACAATTTTTCTTAAATATACAATGTTTGCTTATTTTCATTTCTTTTAGTTTTTTGTTTATTTCATATGTGTAGGTTACATTTTTATAATTAAATACTAATTCTGATTTATAATCTATTTCTAATTTTTTCTCATTAGGTATTGGTACAATTTGTTGCACTTTAATTGTTGTAAAATTTTTGGGAATTTCTATTGCGAATATTAATAGATTATTAGTAAACAATGCTGTAGTTAACTTGATATGATTTAGTTTGTTGAAGTTAATGTTGTATTTCTTTATCTCACTATCCGTTAATATGCTAGGGTGTAATATATTGTACCTAGCCGATGCTACGTTATCTTGTAGATGTTCTATCTTATTTCTTATTAACTGAATTTTTATTTGCTGATCGTAATACAAGTTCTCCTGATATCTATTATTTTCGTATTTTCCAATTGCGTTTAATTGATTTTCAATTGCTTTTCTGTCTGCCTTTATTATTTGCTTGATATATTGAATTGTATCATTAAAGTATGTATTAACATAAATTTGTTTATTCAATAATTCGTTAGTTTCTTGCATATTTTCTTTGAATTTTGATAGATGATTTTCTATTACTTTTCTGTCCTCTTCGTCCATGGTACCGAACATCCATTTTGCTCCACTACCAATTGCATTAACTAGTCCTCGTCTTTTACGTGTGTAGTTTCCGTATAATGTGTAAAGTTTATGTTTTGTTTCTGTCAATTGTGTTTGTAATATATGTTTGTTGTCGTTGTTTATCATTAATATGTTGTTTTCTAGGTCACTTAGATTGTTATCGATGTCTTTTAAATTTATTATGTGTATTATTATGTCCGTTGCTGTAACTATGTCTTGATCTTTCATCTCTATTTGTGCATACCCGTCTTGATCAAGTATTTGCTGGGTTGTCAACGTTCCTGGTATCGTTTTCATTGTCGTCAGTATTAATATTATCATCATTAACATCTTCTGAAAATTTGTAAGTTCGTTTTATATTTTTTTGGTCAATATTCTTCAATTTAGCTTTTCTATATTTCGGGGCTTCCTTATGTCTAACTGCCTTATAATTCTTTATAAACCCTTCTTCTCGTTTTTCCTCATAATTTTCTCTGTTCTTGTTGTGTTTTTCTAACATTTTTTGTTTAGTATTTTCTATATTTTCCTTAATTTTTGTCAAGTCTACCTTATTGTTCTGGGCTTCGTTAGGAGTACATTTAATTGTAGAGTGATATCTGTTATTATAGTTTCTCACGGCTTTTTGCATTATCTGTTTTACTGTCATGTTTGATACTTCTGTTTTATATATTACTCTAAATTTTTCTGCTACTGAGTTATGTAACCTTTCTATGTCCGAGTTTCCTGTGTGACTATTTGGTTTAGTAAGATGTAATTCTATTCCTTCTTGCGATAATAATTCTTTAATTCTGATAGAGTTAAACTCATTGTCAGCTATAATTTTATCTGGTCTTCCTATCTTTGTGAAATGTTCTTCTAGTTGCTCTACTATGGTAATGTGGTTTCTGTCGTTTAATATATATGCTGCTGCAAACTTGGCAAAATTTGTCTATAACTGTTAGAAAGTGCGTATTTTTCACTACATATGTATCTATATGAACAATTTGGTTCTTATCTGATGGGGTTTCTGTTTTCTTGAACTTGTTTTTAATAGGATTCCTATCATATTTAATTTCTTTGCACCAATCACATTGGTTAATAACCACTTGCACTAATTCTAGCAATTTTGGGTAATATATTCTGTTTTTAATTTGATTGTATGTTTCTTGAATACCTGAATGCATACTTTCTCTCACGTGGTAAAATGATATCTGTTTCACTGCTTCCGTTTCGGATTCGATGTCTTGTGCTCTGAGTGTGCATTTTATGAATTCTACCTGCTTGTCGTTGGAAAACATTTCTATTAATTTTTCTTGAACTATATTGTATTCATGATCTAGTAATTCCGAGTATATTCCTATTTTTCCTTTGTTTATATATCTCTTAAAAATTTCCCCCATTGTTGAAAAATCGTGTTTTGCTATGAATATTATTCTTTTATTATTTACTGTTTTATATTCTTCTGTCTTGCAATTTGTAATAATTATCTGCGTTTTATATTTATTAACTAATTCCTCTCTTATAAAAAAATGATCGTGTAAGTTTTCTTCTGCTGAGTGTATTGTCGCTATTGATGTATTATCTTCTTCGTCTTCCATGTTTGCTATCGTATTTATACTTGATTCTTTGTCGTTATTTTCGTTATAAGTGTAGTCGTTGTCTTCAAGTCTACTTAGAAAGTCAGCTACTCTATTTTCCATTCCTTTTAAATAATCAATCTCGAATTGGTACTCTCCTAGCTTCAATAACCATCTTTGATGTCTAGGTGAAATGTCTTTCCCTTTATGTTTCGAATGTAAGAATTTTATAGGTTGGTGATCTGTTAGTATTTTAAACTTTCTTCCATACAAATATGGTCAAAAGTAATTTACACTCCAAAGAAAAGCCAAAAATTCTTTGTCGGTTGCCGAATAATTTTTTTCGTGATTATTTAATGTTCTAGATGCATAGCAAATTGGGTGTCCTTCTTGGGATAAAACTGCCCCTATTGCATAGTTCGACGCGTCTGTCGTAAGAGTAAATATTTTTTCGAAATTTGGAAATCTAAGAATTGGGTGTGAGCTGATCATATGTTTTAATTTTTCGAATGCCTCAACGTAAGTCGGATCTTTTGAATTAATTTTTACATTTTTCTTTAAATACTTTGTTTTTGGTTGTGCTACTTTAGCGTAGTCTTTGATAAATTTCCTATAGTAACCCGTTATTCCTAAAAAACTTTTTATCTGTTTTTCCGTCCGGGGTAGTATCAATTTTTCTATAATCGCGATTTTATTGGGATTTGGCTTAATGCCTTCTTTTGTCAAGATGTGTCCTAAAAATTCTGTCTCTCTTTTCATAAAATTGCATTTATCTATTTGAATTTTTAAATTTTTTTCTTCAAGAATTTGGAAGATTTCTTTGATTGCCTGAATATGTTCTTTTAATGAAGTGCTAAAAATTAGTATATCGTCTAGATATACGACACATTTTTTGTTTATGTGGTCCCTCAAAATTTCATTCATCAGCCTTTGAAAAGTGGCTGGGGCATTTTTTAACCCGAATGGCATTCTTATAAACTCATATAAGCCGTGTGGCGTTACGAATGCTGTCGTACTCGTCAATATGTCTCCTTCTTTAAAAAATAGTTCACTGTACCGTTGTAAAATAAGTTCAATTTCTTTCCGTTCTTCTTTATTTAAATGTTCTAAGTCTAGGTTACCGAGGTTTCCTTCCTTACTTTCTAATGTACATACTTCCTTGTACTGATATGGGTTATTGATGATTGAATTTTCTTTATGATTTAATGTTAAGATTTTTTTTTCAATGTTGATAAAAGCGTTTAGAAAATTGAGGAGGTCTATTCCTATGATGAAACTATATTTCCTTCCTGTTAGTGGGGCTACTTTCCATCGTACCCTTGCGTTATTTGGTAAATTAAATTCTCTTGGTGCTGTTGTGTGTATTTCGTACTGTATTACGTCTCTGCTGTTTATCGTGCTGTATGGTATTGGTCTGTTCAATTTAATTTGTCTGTAACTGTTTATTTGATCGTTCACCAAGCTTATGGTGGCTCCCGTATCTATTAACGCTACGTATTTTTCCTTATTTATGTTAAGTTCTATTAATGGTAGGCATTCCGAGGCTGCTTCGTAAAAAAAACGGTATTATTAAACTCTGCCTGTTGTTCGAAATAGTGGTTTGAATCGTTGTTTTGGTCGTTGATGTCTTCGTTGTAATCGTCATTTTGATATTGGTCATCCCTACTCCTGGTCTGGTCAGTTTCTAAATTATCTACTTCCATGGGTACTGCATTACCTGGTTTATACTGCCTAGTTTGCTGCGAGCCTGTTTGTTGATAATTTTGTCTACTTTGTCCTGAGTTGTTGCTTCGTACGTTTTGTTGTATATTATTTTGTCTAAATTGCCCTGAATTGTTATTTCGGTAATTATGTTGCTGGTTCTTATTAGTTTGGTTCCAATCTTGAGTTTCTGGAACTTGCTGATTATTCTGATACGTGTTTCTATAGTTTTGCTGTTGGTTATTATTCTGATTAACATTCCTATAGTTCTGTTGTTGTTGCATATTTTGATTATTATTTCCCTGATTTCTGTTATTCGGCCCTGCCTCTGAATTATTTCTTTTGGGTCTGGCTTTTCTATATTGATATCTAATACAACTGTTCTCATATCTGCGTAACATCATTGTTTTCAATATTGCGCCTAATTCTCTCTCTTCATAAATTTTGTCTAGTTGTGTGCCTTGTGTCATTTCTTTTACTGTATTGACTAATAAGCTTTCAATATTACTTAGATCTATAAAGTTGTCGTTCTTATGATAAACTATTAGCTCATCTGTTTTATATTTTATATTTTGTATTTCCACAGCTAGTTCGCTCACCGTATTCACTTTTAAATCGCAGATTCTTCGGTAGAGTTGGTGTGGTTCCGTGTCTGGTCTGTACCTCAATTTTAAAGTTGCTTTTATCAGCTCCCAGTTGTCGGGTTCCGGTACGTTGATCACTACATCCTTTGCTTGTCCTTGAATCGTCCTATAGAAAATGGTCCGTGTGGCTTCTCGCTTCAATTCCGGGTCTTGTATTGACGAGAGTAGATACTCCACGCTGCTGAAGAATGAATTTATCGAGATGTCCCCTGTTCCCGTGAACGTGGCTAGGTGACTAATTGTTTTGAAATGTCGTCCTTGCTGCGCTGTACTAGTGTTGTTGGTCTGAAGTTGTACATAAGCTTGCCGTAACTGTTCCAGCTGTTGTTCTCTAATAGCCAGTTGTTCTAACAGGTCTGCCTGTGGCATTGATGATTTATCGTGAGCCATTCTTGTTTTGTCGAAATTCGCTAGTCTTTGCTGCTTTCTTGACGCCAGAATTTTAATTTTTATTTATTATTGCACTACACTGATTTTTAGTGAAAACTGATTTTTAGTTTTATTTGTGCAAGAGTTGATTCCGTTTGTACACTGTACTGATTTGTAGGTAAACTGATTTTTAGTTTCGTCGGCCAATAAATGTTAATTATTTTTATTTTCTTTCGCCCTCAGTTTTCCTTAATTTATTTATTTGGTTCGAATGTTATCGCTGGATCCTCTTTAACGAAAAAGGATCCTACCGGCTGCGCCAATTATGGAATTGGAGGATGCGTTTATTAAAAAATAATTATTTCGGCGAAGTACACGACGTAGTACAAAAACACGACATTTATATTTCAGTGGCTAGAATCAACTAACTAACTCTTTATTCAAAATGTATAAATGAAAGCTTTTACATAAAAATGCTGATTAACTTATGCTACGTACATGTGTCTCCATATCTATTTGTATTGGTACAATTATTTGGAATTCAATGCATATTCCATGATTATGCTGATTAGACTTATTTGACATACATGTGTTTTAGTATATATTCATGTTGGTACAATTAATTGGAATTAGGTGTATTGTATTTGTGTTTCGGTTGCTAAACCGGATGTTTTCGTTTTTAAAAGAGTTTATTAAACTCGTGTTGCGAAATCACTTATTAAGCATTTAACGAGTTCAATAACTCTTGTACTTTCTGGCTAATTGGGGTTTGTAGACTGTCTGGTTTTATATTATGTTCTGGGAATGGAGTGGACTTATACATAACTCTCGCGGCACATTCAAATGAATTTCATTATCCCATTCAAGTTGGGACTTGTCTCGGGACTCTCGTCGCAAAGCGCACAAACCTAAATTTCGTAAGGCAGTTCTGATCTGATCAGATACTGTCGCGGCGATAATTGCTCTATAGCTTTTCAAAGAACTTGCTATTATTTGCTGAATGCGATCATCAGAATTGAAGATATAATTATCGGAAGCACTTCTTCCTAAGTCACGTCTGGTGGCAACACTGGCTGGCGGACGCATGTCTTGTATATTATTTCTATTATTAGATCTAGTTGCTGGTCGAGTTCTTGGGATAGTTCCTGTGGGATTGTTTCCAGTGGCACCCCGAGGTCTACCTATTGTATTTCTAGTATTGGTCGTGGCTGCACTTGCCAAGTTCTCAGAACTCTGTGCAAGACTGCACGGTTGTCGACAATTTGGGCATGTGGTATTATTGTTTAACCAGTTCCCTGTGGAACTTATGCCTACACCCTGTTTCAGTGAAGACGGTATCTGAACTGGAGTCATTGCAAATTGTACAGGACACTGAGTTATCTGCAACATTTGCTAACGCAGATAGATCTTCTGTACTGCGCACTACTGCCATCGCTAATGGATTTGAAAAAATTGAAATCCGAGCAGATTATTTATTCCAAAAGTTAAACGATATATAATTGCGATAAACAATAATTTTCATAAGTAAATTTGGGACTTATCCATTCATAAGATTGTTGCATAGTATAAAGATGTATCATTCGAGCTTCTCTCAGTGTCTAAAATGAATCTAATAAAAATAAGGTGATGAATTGTTTTCGGAAAGGAGGAACTTGACGAAGACGTCCACCAAGAGCAATCTCATTTTCATAAAAACAAAATAGGGATATGCAGATATTAGAAGTCTATCATCTGGTTTAGATCAATGTAAAGTCAATACAAAATTCCAAAATGAAGGGACACCAAAATAATGTTTAAACAACGGTTGTTAGCTAAAATTCTTGCAAAATATTTGTTTATTGGTCAGGCTCCGCGTAAATCTAACAGAAAACCTGCAGTTCCCTATAATCAAACACACGCTCTGATCTAATACAAAATTTGGATGGCGGTTGTGGAAGGAAGTGGGAATTAGAGGAAGGTAGCCGGAAGCGCGGGGTAACTCAACGTAAGTGTTGTTTGTTTTAATTTCTATGAACTATGAATGGATAACAACCAAATAAGCAAGAAAAGAGAAAACAAAAATGATATATATCTATATGTGAAGAACTCAGATGTTACAGCTCTTCTTCTTTACCCACCCAACCAACTCTTAATTCTTTGCCTTTACCCTAAATCAATGCAACAAAACATATTTTAGGTGCCCATTTAACAATTTAGTTTAATTCATTTTTTTTTTTTGTTCAATATTAATACATTTCATATTTTTACCTCCATTTGAGAATTTTATTACAATTCCAGAATTATATAAGTATCTTCACAAACAATACTGAGATACGTGAATGCTCATTAATTTATTCTGATCGGTAGGTATATGTTACGATACTACTTAAAAAATTCGCTGTTATATAGACTTACCTATTGTTATTATTCGGCCATGCCGTACTCACATACTTTAATTCAGCATCTTAATATTCCCACGATGTTGACAGCCCTGAAGACGAAGGGTTTGCGGAGTGAACTTCAAAGCGGATTAGAATATATAACAGCTAATGTTTCTGCACTATATACATACCATACCAGAATATATTTATCTTACTTGGCTACAAATTGTTTCAAAACGGTTGTTTTTTGCTGTTAGAATTTATGTCATCAGTATTTAAATATTTAAAATAAATGGTTTAAAGTAATTTAAATTGAATAATATATATCATTTACGTTACGTTAAGTGCCATTGGGTGAAATTCAATAAGCACGCAAAATCAAAAGCAAAATCAAAATCAGCATACTCGCTTCCAAAGCGATATTTTATCAACAGGGTCATCTTTTCAGGTTAGGTCTTCCATGAGGTTAGTTCCACTTCCTTGTTGTCAGAACAACAAGAGCCACGAGGCTACAGGTACAACAACGGCGGGTATAGCAGGTTGAATGCCACGTCGTCGTTGACCGTGTGTGTCGGCTGCAGCGTGTTTGAGCACGCAACAACGGCAGCGACTCAAATATGGGGATCAATATATGCGCGCAGCGTCTCTGCCACGAGAGTGTGCACACCGTGTCGACAACAAAAACAGCGCGACGTCCCAAAAGCAGTGAGTTCTCGCAGTACCAACTTATCCAAATGGAAGCGCGTCTGCGCGCAAGCAACAGCTTCGCAATACCACAAAGGAATGTGTGTGTGTGTGTGTGGATGTGTCTGTACAATTGGAGGCGTATTGGCTACGAGTAATCGATCGCAGCGTCTCTGCGCTGGCGTCTCAGTAGCGCCGCACAGTGGGGCAGATCCTCATTTTGCGTTGCAAAAATCATATCTTTTAAACCAGTGAATATATTTTCAAAATTTAAAAAACATTTGATAGAAAACTTCTTAAGAATTCAAATGAGTGCTTGCACTGCTTAATAGGCCCACTGGTTGATTAAGGGTTTTCGGTCAAAGTCACATTTTTAACATCATTAATAAGTATTTAAAATAGTTTTGTTATGATAGTTAAAAAAAAAATACATATTTTTTTTTGAAAAATCTTGTATGATGCCTGGCATAGCGAAAGCGTATGTAATTGTACTGCGCTCTTCCTCTTCTAACACCATTTTTTTGCGAGGTTGCATCAGTTTTTGGCCTATAACTCTCTTAGACGCAGCTGGACGCAAGAATGACCGAGGTTGTTTGGATATAGAATTGATTACCGAAGACTCCTGTTATAGCGGGGTGGAGTCCTTAGGAGTCCATTAGAAGTTCTATTCCATTAAAGTCAAAAAATAGCCTAATTTTAGTGATTTTTTTAAACATCGCTGGGATAAAAATCCAACACGTGAAGAAACAAAATTCTACAGAATTTAATTAGAAATGAATGTACATTTCATATAAAACCAAAATCATAAGGATCGGCCGTATAACTTGACAACAAAACTGTTTTAAAGTTAGCATTTTTAGTAAAATTTGAACATTTGTGCGCGCACTGAAAAATTGTTCAACTTTGAGAGGCTGTCACGCCCACAATTTTTGCCTGATTTCAAAAATCTTTTGGATTTGTAATCTCTGGAGATTTCTCTATCGATCACATTTATTACTTTTGAAATCGCTTTCATCGAAAAAATGATTTTTGCCACGCTTTTCGGCCGCCTGCCCCAGTGTGCGCCGTTGCAACTGTGTTGCAACTAAGGATTGCTGCAGAACGATGTTAAATATTTTCCCGCCAAACGTAGCACAGACTCCAAGGCCTATACGAAAACTAATTAGACATAAGACAACCACTTTATGTACAACGTACCTTTATTAAACTATAATCACACACTATGCACGTTTGCACGATACACTAATAGAATGCATTTTTAGTGCCGCAAAAAGTATTCACTCAGGAGGATGTTTCAAGATTTATAAATCACTTCGATGCCAACTGCACTTGTCCACTCGTTCATCAAAAAATTACCGATAGACGATGTATGCACTTGAACGATTTGTCGAATTTATCGATATTTTACATATATCACATAATGTGCCAACGCATTGCAAATGTTATGTTAACATATTAAAGATTAACATTTAGTGTTTCTTATAGCTGTTAACGATCTAAACAGTAGCGTCCAAAATAATGTAATAACGACAAACAAATTTGGAAATATTAAAAATTAAGTAGCGCGACAAGCTCATCCCTACAGTTGGCTGAATTTTAATATACCGGCCTCTTTTTCTTTTTGGAAGAACTGACCTAAGTCGAGAATTCCATTAGTATATAAATCGGTAACTTCAATTTTTGCGATAATTTTATTTCCATGTTTTAATAAACATTTAGATTCTGTTATGCGCAAGGTCACTACTTTTCGTACTTCATCATTTGTAATGACTCTATGTACGTTGGGCTTAGATTCATTTTTCATTTGTCTAGGCAGAAGTTACTAATTTTCTACTGTACAGTTTTTATTTTGTCTACTTTGTCGCCTGGTAGTGACCTTCAGGACTTTATGTTGTATATCTTTGAGATATTTTATATTAATACGCGAAAGTGCGTCTGCTACAAAATTATCTTTCCTCTTTAGGTATTTTACTGTGAAGTCGTATTCTTCAAGCTCTAGTCGCATGCGAGTTAATTTCGAACTGGGATTAGTCATAGAAAAAAGATATGTTAATGGTCTGTTTGCCATAAATATATGGTCTAAAATGAGTAAGAGCCCAATGAATTGCCGCTAACTCTTGTTCTGTTGTGCTCTAATTGCTTTCCCCTTTTGTAAATGAACGAGATGCATAAGCTACTGGGAGCTCAATTCCGTCACGGTTCTGAGTTAGAACCGCTCCGCAAGCTTGCTTACTAGCATCTGTTATAATCAAAATTCTTTGCGAAAATCAGCATATTTTAATAACGTGGGGTGCATAAGCTTTTCTTTAATTGTATTGGAATGCATGTTGGCATTCACTTGACCATTCAAAAGGAACATTCTATTTACATAATATAGTTATGTGCCGTGAATAATCGGCGAAGTTTTTTATAAATCGGCGATAATAATTCAAATTTCTTGTCATCTGGTAATACTCCTTTGTCAGTGCATTTGTGACCCAATAAAGTCACATCATGCATAAAAATGAACATTTTTCTGGATGCAGCTATAGGTTATATTTCCTGCATACATTAAAAACATCAGTTAAGTTTTTAATCATGTGTTTTCGGAACATCCTATTACCATTATTTAATTATTTATTTATTTATTTATGCGCGACTAAAAGCAGTCGGCAAGGAACAAAAAAAATCATATAAAGAATTAAATTAAAGATTAAAAAGTAAAGATAAAATTAATATTAAAATTAAATATAAATATAAACTGAAAAGAAAGATTTAAATTAGAATTAGAATTAGAACTGTTATAAATGATCCAACATTTGTTGCAAGGATTGGGGAAAACCCAGAAAATCCCAATCAGATCAATGAGGATTAGTAATGTTGTTAGTAATTGTAAGAATGTTAAGCTAGTAGAATGTGATAAGACAAGTTATTAGTGTAACTTAGGTCAGGAATTAAAGGAAAGATAATGGAAAAGTGCGGATTTTAGGGAAGGGAGAGAGAGCTCTAAGGAGAAAACGTGAAAGAGGCTGTTATAAGAAGTGCATAAGACACGAAACGAATCGTGTTAAGCGTAATCAGTGGTGCATGTAGTTAAAAATAAAGGCTTGTAATTTCTAGTAGACCTGCGGGGGACAGAAAAGGTGAGGCGGGCAAGAAGGGAATTAGAATCGATCTCGCCAATAATCAATTTGTGAAGAAAAACAACACAAAGAGTTTTTCTACGATTAATTAAATACGGAAGATTAAGAAGACGAAGCCTATGGGAGTACGGTGGTAACCGAAGGTTGGGATCCCAGTTAAAACCACGAAGGCGAAAAGCAAGAATTGCTTTTGAACTGATTCAATTCGATTCTGGTTTATTTGATACTGCGGGCACCAAATGCATGAACAGTATTCCAGGATGGGACGAACTAAAGAGACGTAAAGGAGTTTCGTGGTAAACGGATCATTAAATTCTTTCGACCAACGTTTAATGAAACCAAGTACTCCTTTGGCGTCATTAACTATAGTGGAGATGTGTAAATTGAAGCATAATTTGCAATCAAATAAAACTCCAAGATCCTTTACAGATTTTATACGTTTCAAAGGGGTATTGTCAATCGTATAAGAAGCTAAATTGGGCCTAGAACGACTAAATGTCATGAACATACACTTTGAACAATTAATCAACAGAGTAAAAAATAAAGGCCCCATATGACTACCTTGAGGTACACCAGAAGTAACGTAAACCGAACTCGAAATAGTTGACCTAAGGAGCACTTTTTGGGTCCTACCTTTTAGGTAGGTGGAAACCCAACGTAAAAAGGCAGAGGGGAAACCTATGCACCTAAGTTTGTAAAGTAAGAGGTCATGGTTCACAGAGTCAAAGGCTTTATTGAAGTCAGTGTATATGACATCCGTTTGCTTTTTCTTTGAAAATGCATCATTTACCAGGGAGGTAAACTCAAGAAAGTTGGTCGTAGTGGACCGAACCTTAATACAGCCGTGTTGAGTAGGAGAAATTATCGATTTACAGAGATGCTGCAAAGACGAAACAAGGATTTTTTCAAATAATTTAGGAATGGCTGATAGCTTTGCAATGCCTCTGTAGTTCGAAATATCAGACTTACCACCATTTTTGTGGAGAGGAATGATATAAGATTCTTTCCAAAGATATGGAAAGGTTGAAGATTTAAGGGATAGATTAAAAAGCTTGTGCAACGGAGCAGCTAAACAAGAGCAGCATTCCTTAAGAAGACAACTAGGAATGTTATCTGGCCCAGGGATGAAAGAAGATTTTAAAGAAATAAAAGAAGAGATTATAGTGTTATAAGAAATAGAGGGAGCCAACATAGTGTTTGATTGAAAAATAGAATAAGGATAAGATGAATTAGAAGTGGAGATTGGAGAGTAGGTAGATTGAAAAAAGTTAGCAAAAAGTTCAGTCATCCATATAAAGAAATGCCTGAAAAAGTTCTAAACCCGAGAATGCTATAGTCATCATTCTCTGAAATGAATTTGGTGCTATTTTTAGACCAAATGGTAATCGCGTGAAGCGATATGAGCCATTGCTCGCTGAAAAAGATGTTATATTTCTAGAACTTTCTTCAAGTTCAATTTGATGGAAACCTGACATTAAGTCAAGGTATGAAAAGTATTTAGCTCTACCCAGTTGGTCTAGAATATCATCAATTCTATGGAGCGGGAATTTATCAGTGAGTAGTTTTTTGTTGATTTGGCGATAGTCTATTACTAATCGCCATTTCTTTTCTTCTGAATTTGGTAATGATTTTTTCGGAACTAACAAGAGTGGGCTGTTATATTCGGATACAGACGTTTTGCTATTGCTATTGTATTTGCCAGCACTATATGTTATTGAAACACAAATAAGATAATTAAAATTTTGAGGTCTAATTATAATCCAATTTTCAATCTATTCGACAATGGATTTTTTTAATAAAATCAATGCCGATTATTCCATCGCACGATATTGAAAAATCTGAAACAATCTGATATCCAATTTTGTGACGAACAAAATTGAGTTTAATATAAAAATTTTAAATAAAAATATAAAATAAAAAAAAAAAATTGGCCTTGTGCACTGTGCGCAAAAAGAGTGAGCTTCTTTGTACATTAAAATTACTTTTTGCGCAGTGCCGAATGCCAATTGTTTTTTTTTATTAATTTATATTTTTATTTAAAATTTTTATATTAAACTCAATTTTCTTCGTCACAAAATTGGATATCAGAAATTTTGGGGCTGGAAATTGCTTTCGTCACTAGACTTTTACCTCGTTTAGAGGTTTTTTTTGTGGGATATCAGAAATTTTTGCAATTGCTTTTGCTTTTGACATTGTAAATTTATCATTGTTGAATAATTTTTTCATATTTAAAAAAAAAATTTTTTTAATTATAAAGAAAAGTAGGGGGCTCCGCCCCCTGCTCGCATCGTTTAAGTTGCTACTCTACTGTCGGAAGCCCCGTACCTACTGTGAGAAAAAAAAGTTTCTCATACTAAGACTTGGACTTCGACCGATCGGCCCTATGACAGTTATATGATATAGTGGTTCGATTAGAACCAACTTTCTTCAGGATCTATAAGTCTAACTTAAATGCATATTCTATTAGTTTTGTTACGATATCTCTTGTAAAAAAAAGTTTTTTATGCTAAGACTTGATTTTCGCCCGATCGGTCCTATGACAGCTATATGATATAGTGGTCCGATTTGAACCAACTTTGCACAGAATATATAAAACCAAGTTAAATGCGTATTGTGTCAGTTTGTTTGAGATATCTCATACAACCAAAAAGTTTTTCGTACTAAAACCTGATTTTCGACCGATAGAAAAATGTATACATTCAGTTAACAAGCAATATCTTCCAAACCCCTTGGTCAAAGTTTATGTTTCATATACTAAAAAACGCAAAATTCTACGTACTACAACATACTAAAATTTAATAAAAATCGTTAGAGCCGTTTTGTCAGAAATCGCCAAAATGTAAGCAAAAAAACTTTATTTCACCTGTAAAATGTTACCTGAGTACTTTAGAAAAAAAATAAAGGTATGCCTAAAAGCCCTCAAGCACACCTTTCCAATGATACCCAGAATATATCTATAGCTTCTATGGTATGGAAACTGGTGAGGTTTAAAATTTAGCGGGATTTAGCGATTTCCCGCTAAACTAGCGGGAAATTGAAAAAGTCGTAAAACAAATATTTCTAGATTTTCAAAAATGAACAAATCCCCATCATAACATCTACGCTTTTTTAGCGCTTTGATACAAACGGACAAACAGACAAACAAAGAAACTAACTTTTCACTTCATTTTTAGTATTCTACTAAAATTTTCAAATTTATTTATCTTTTGAACCAGTTATTGGATTTGGGTCATCAAGGTATCAAACGACGCGTTTTGATAAGAATTTTTAAAAAATAAAAAAAATTTACGTAAAAGCCCCAACGGCTCCATAAGCTGCGATCATATAAATTTTTCCCCTCCCACTTACACCCCCGTAACTCATGACCCAGGTGAATTAGCAAAAGTTTTAGTATGCCATTTTGTAAGTTAGGACTAAACCTTTCGATCGGTATATAACTGATCTGATCGGACAGTCGTAGCAAATTTTCCAACTTAGCTGTATATATTGTTAGTCGCCTTTCGCACCCTTCGTGCTGCTTTCGTCACTAACGCGAACTGCCGTCCGCAGTGATCGTCTGTGTGATCAATTATCGTGACGTTGTTTACAACGTTGGCAGTATTGTCTTTTGCCTCACTAGAATCACTAAACCATCCCATTGTGTAATTTAATTGTTTTTATATATTCAATGAAAATTTTTTTTTTAACGTTCATGAAAGAAAAAGTAATGTTTTCATTTTACATAATTTTTTAATTGTGGGATTACGTAAGAACAGAAAAATATTTTCTTCTTTGAAAATCAAAAATAAAATTTTAAATGATAATTAAGAAAAGCGCTAGACATGAAATTATTTTTAAAGAATCTGGGTGGCTCACATTTCGGTTTACATTTCACTTGTCTTGTTTTTTTTTTTTTTTTAATTCTCCAACCACATTTGTTAGTGTAAAGTCTATCAGTGTTTAGTATTTTTTCAAGCAGCGGTTTCCCACATAGGCTTTAAATTATAACTTAATATTAAAGCAAATTAGGGCACTCGCAATTATGCAGCCCGTCTGCGTTGTTTCGCACCAGTGCGATGCTGCTCATCTAGGTGTTGAAGACGCTCTGTGTAGCGTTGTCGATCTGATTCATTTTTGGCTAACTGAATCATTTCCTTGACCAGCCGCCGTTGCTGCAAGAGTTTCACTCTCTGTTCACTCCTTTTGTGCTTTGGTATCGCTCTTCTTTCTTGTCAAGCCCGGTACTCAGCTATTGTGAGTGGGCGTTGTCCATCGGCTGGATTTGCCTGCAAGGCCTCTTGCAACGTCGGCAAATCCCTTTGCACAATAGAAACAGCTGTCTCGAACCTCCTCTGCCATCAATTATTTGCAGTTTTGTTTTTTAGTTTAATTCTTGTAATGTTTTTTTTTCGCTGTTTTATTCGCGGACTTTATTTTTTTTGCCGCAACTTCACAACATTTTGATTTTTCCTATCCCTTTCGTAATTGCAGAAGATTGCAGCCTGTGACATTTGACACGGTCGCCATGTAATATGTTCCAGACTATATTTGTAAAAGACCGATTTAGTTTGGAGCGTCTGCTCCGTTGTGATACTTTATTGAGAATAATTCTTATATGTTCATTTTGGGCTAAGCTAGCCCGAAACATGCAATGCTTATATCTACGTGCTTATATGTATGTATAAGTATGTTGGTATATACATATGTACGCAGAAGGCATGCATATGTTGTGTATGGTTTGACCACTTGAGCTGCAAAGTGCATGCTCAGCATTCCCACTACGATCGTCTTGTATATAAGCGGTACATCGTATTACATTACTTTTATACCCTTTGATTTGTATTACTGGCGGGGTAGATATACAACAGTTGGTTACAATTTGAAGATTAATTAGACTAAGATAATAAGAACCCTAAAAAGACGTCGCGACGTTGGCAGAGGCACACCGTCAGCAGCGGCTTTAATGGGAGCGACGGCACTTAGGTTGCACGTGCGGGATGTTGACCAGACGCTGAGCTTAGCAATATTGGGGTTACTGCACCTGACTTCTGGATGTTATGGCAGTTTTTTTGGTTTTTAACTTTTTGGTATTTTGGTTGTTAACTCTTCCTTTCAAACCCTTTAAGCGATTTAAGGGTAGCTGTATAAGTAGTTTTTCCGGTTCAGCAACTGTCATTTCTGTATTGCTGAACTTTCTGCCATTGATGGTGACTGTCTCATTCCAGAAATTTATAAGACAGGCTTCCTTTATCCGCTTATCATTGCCTTGCCAAGCTACGGTGCCGTTAAAGTTGATTGCTAGGATGATTCCCTCGTCGACTTCCTCCAGTGTGGGTATTTTTTCGGCGTTAGTAAGCTCACACATTGCCTGCTCTCCACTAAGCAATTTTGAGATACAACTATTCAGTCTTAAATCTTCTAACTTATTTTTTTTTACAAATCTTTATAGACATTCTTACATTGAACATTAGTTCCTAACATTATATTTCTATTGCCATTCTCAAATATTTCGCTTGACAATGCAATTGGATTTTTTTTACAGGTTTTATTATAAAGTTTTGGAAGGTTGTCGTATCTACATTTGGTATTTGGATTAGGTATATACGGTTATATTACTTAAAATGGATACATCCGAGAACTCTAACATCTCTACAGAAGCTAAAGGTTGCATATGGCCATGTTTAAATTGGCTATTTATTCATTCTCGCTTAACAAAAATGTATTGATTAAGTTTCACCTCGCCTTTTTATTCTTTAGGAAACTAATGGCCAATTCATTGCTTAAAAGCGAGTCTCTCTTGATCAAATTTGTAATGTCTTTGGAGATTTTAGTCAACTTATATATTCTGTCATCTAGTTGTCTTTTTATTATTTCTTGCCTATTGTTGTTATTGTTGTTTATAGTTTGTGTTATAAGTTATTATATTTAAGATTTTTTACTGTATGTAGCTGTAAAGTAATAAGAGCATCCCGAATTTGATCCAAGTTTTTAATATGCTGAATTTTGTGTCATCGGATTGAATTTTTCCGATTCCTTTGTAAATCTCACTGTCTGTGCATCAGTGCATCCTGAAATTGAATTTAAGATTTAATATGGCTTTTATGTACCGTACGTCCTGATTCTGTTAGTATCGTGGTGTTCCGATCTTCTTTTACAATTTTCCTTTTAAGTCGATTAGATAGTTTTGAACCTAACCTTCCATTTATATCTACGAATATTGCTTCTCCTATTTCGTAAGCTCGAATCGGATTTCTTTTGCTTTTGTGGTCTAGTAGGTCTTTTGTCTGTTTGAGTCCCAATTGTCCAGTCGGGTCAGTAGTAACACTTCTGCCTAGAAAAACTTCTAGTGTGTAGGGATAAGCATGTCGCGCAACTTAATTTTTAATATTTCCAAAATTGTTTGTTGATATTGCATTATTTTGAACGCTACTGTTTAAGTCATTAACAGTTGTAAGAAACAAAAAATGTTAATCTTCAGTATGTTCAGTTTGCAGGACTTGCAATTGCCATTCACAGTATGCGATATATCGATAAATTCGACAAATCATTAAAGGGTATGCATCTTTTATCGGTAATGACGCTAAGCATTTCCGTCGATCTGTCTCTTTATCGATGAAGAAGTGAACAAGTGGCATCGAAGTGATTAATAAATCTTGAAACATCCACCTGAGTGAACATAAATTTAGTTCTTTGTGCGGCACTAAAAGTGCATTCAATTTGGGTATCGTGCAAACGTGCACATAGGGTGTGATTATTGTTTAATAAAGGTACGTTGTACATAAAGTGGTTGACTTGTGTCTAATTAGTTTTTGTATAGGCTTTGGAGTCTGTGCTACGTTTGGTGGGAAAATATTTAACATCGTTCTGCAGCAATCTTTAGTTGCAACGACGGTACTAAGACGCCAGCGCAAAGACGCTGCGATCAGTTCCTGGTAGCCAATACGCCACCAAGCAAGCTAATGACTTTGTGCTTGCGAAGGTGGGCCGCAGGTGGATTTATAGCTGCTACCTGGCACCCAGCCTGCAACTGGGCGTATTCACAGCGATATTGGAGGACTTGGTGGATGATGCTAGAGGACGCAGGAGATATTCGCGTCAACTGACTTAGCGTTGCACAACCATGGGGCTCAGCATACCTTTAGTAGAGCGGTATTGGTTCAATCGTCGACTTGACTTTTGTGAGCGCACCTCTCTTCGGCCTATCGAAATGGGAAATCAGCAGTTCCTACACCACAAGCGACCACGTTGCAATTTTGTGTACTATTGGAGACCGCTCAGGACCCAGAAGGCACTTTACACCTCCGCCGAAATCTCTCCACCACCGGAAATGCCGACAACAGAGCCAGTCAACTTGCAGCCCATGCGACAATAGCATGGTGCGGCGGAACCAATATAGGCGACACCATGCACCTACATACTGGTGGAGCGCACGCATCTCTAGTGCCAGGCAGGCTTGCTTGCACGCCAGAAGGCGATACTCTCGCTCTCGCGGCAGGCCACACTACCTGGATGCACAACTGGCGTACCAAGAGGCAAGGCGGGTCCTTAAAACGGAGATCCGAAAGAGCAAACGGGAGTGTTTCTTGGATCTGTGTGATTCTGCCGAATACGATCCCTGGGGGAAGGCCTATAAGACGATAGTTAAAAGAGTTAACGCAGGCAGGCTGGCAACACCTACAGACGGAGCGGAGCTGACGGCGATCGTTGAAACGCTCTTTCCCAACAGACCCAGTGTGATTAGTCCCCACGCACCGCCCCTGCATCAGGATACCCAAAATGTTGTCGACTTGGTCACAGAAGATGAGGTCCTTGCTGTAGCCAGAAGTCTCAAGCCCAGGAGAGCCCCAGGACCGGACTGCATCCCGAATCGTGCACTTAAGTTGGCTATCTCTCTGCATCCTTCCGTGTTCACTGAGCTGTTCAACGCATGCCTCATGGAGCGGAACTTCCCATCACCTTGGAAAACCCAAAACCTGGTACTCCTGCCAAGCCAGGCAAGCCACCGGGCGACCCGTCTTCCTACCGACCGATCTGCCTGCTCGATACTGTGGGTAAGGTGTTCCAGAAACTGCTTTGCTCCAGGCTTGAGACTGCAGTAAGTAGTACAGGTGGTCTGTCGCCAAACCAGTTCGGCTTTCGCAAAGCGAGATCGACTTTGGACGCGCTTGGCAAGGTTGTTGACACTGCCACTAGTGCAATCCAAGGATCCAGATGGCAAGGAGGTTCCAAGAAGTACTGCCTCATAGCGACGTTGGACATAAAAAACGCATTTAACACGGCCAATTGGGATTCTATCCTTAAGGCGCTGGATGACTTTCGAGTTCCCATCTACCTGATAGACGTTATACGCAGCTACTTTTCGGGAAGACTACTCCAGCATGCTTCAGCGAATGGGCTCTCCACTCACCAAGTGACAGCTGGTGTCCCACAGGGGTCAGTTCTAGGACCGCTCCTGTGGAACATCATGTATGACGGCGTGTTGCGACTGACTGTCCCAGCAGGAACTCAAATTATTGGGTTCGCCGACGACGTGGCCATCGTCGTTGTTGGTAAGGAGTTGGGAGAAATCGAGGATTTGTGCAACCTGAGCATTAGACGCGTCCAACAATGGCTCTCATCAGTTGGTCTTGAACTGGCGGCGCATAAAACCGAAGCGGTTCTAGTCAGCAGTCGAAAGAGGGTAGAAACTGCTGGCATCATCGTCGGCAGCACTACAATCGAGTCCAAGAGGGCTATAAAATACCTTGGGGTGATGCTGGATACAAGGATGTCGTTTTGAGAGCACATGGAGTACATACACCAGAAGGCAGCGGACTCGACCCGGGCGCTCGCGCGCATAATGCTCAACACTCGTGGCCCGAAGCAACAGCGGCGTCGTCTTCTCATGAGCGTTTCCAGGGCTATCATCCTGTATGCTGCGCCCGTGTGGCACAGAGCAGTTTCCACGCCGAGCTACTGCCGAGGAATCTGCTCGGTATACAGACTCAGCGCTATCCGCGTGATCTGCGCATTTAGGACGCTATCGGACGAGGCAGCGCTAGATATTGCGGGGATGATCCCGATAACGGAGCTAGTTCTCGAATCGGGGACAACACACGGAGCTGCTGAACAACGGGTGTCTGCCAGACAACGAAACATCAGTCGGTGGCAAGCACGGTGGGACAACTCGCCTAAAGGTCGCTGGACATATCGCCTCATTCCTGACCTTGCAACATGGATTGGGAGAAAACACGGCGAGGTGAATTTTCACCTGACTCAGCTTCTGTCGGGTCACGGTTGCTTCAGGAGCTACCTTAAGCGGTTTGGTCACGATACCACAGACGAGTGCCCTAGCTGTGGTCGTCACAAAGTGGAGGACGCTCACCACGTCATCTTCGAGTGCAGGAGGTTTTCAGGACTCAGGTATACGCTGGAGGAGTCTGTTGGCAGCCCCATAACGGTGGCCAACTTAGTTCCGTTGATGCTGGAGTCGTCGCAGAAATGGAGCGCAATGTGCACATTAGCATCGGCGGTCATGACCGCGCTGAGAAGAGCCGAGCGCAGCAGGAGAGCGGAGTAGAGCGGATGGGGGGTCTTGGTGTCTGCGAGGCAATGCTAAACCGGCGGTACCGCAGACACACGACTCTCAATTCGTTCTCGCACAAACTTATATTTTGTAGATGTAAATTCAAATTTAGTTAGTGCAAATAAACGAATATAAAAAAAAATAAAAATAAAAAAAAAACACACACACACACACTACCCATATTGGCGAACGGGTATGAGCGGCAGCCAAGATGTGGAAAGGATCGAAGCGGAGCTTCTTCCTTTCAACGTGCGTCCAAGGATAGGAAGAACGCCGCCGCCTGGTGCGCCAGTATCTGCACCGCCTGCTGGGATGGGATCTGTGTTCAAGGCTAATGCTGCAGATACGGACACACCTAAGAGGTGCAGAGAGGACATCAGTCCGGGGACTTCGCCAAATGCTGCGCCGAAGAAGTCAAAAACGCAGAAGAGTGTGTACAGAATAGCGGAAGAGTTGGGAGTGCTCATTGACAGCCTAATGCATGAGTTCAGACCAAAAGCGGCCAGACATATCACGCAGGCAAATAGAGATGCATTTGCACATATGAAGCAGCTGCAAGTTGAGATCCTCAACGGGCTACTAGAGAAGGAAAGTGAACCGCAGCGCCGTCCCATTCTGTGTGATATTGCAGATAATGCGTCCCAGACGACCCCGTCCCTGCAACCAAAGGAGAAGATGATATCCAAACCAACTGGCAGCAACAAGCGGAAGAACCAGCCCCCAAAAAGTGCAACTAAGCGCACTTCAGATGCCCGAGCCCCGACGTATAGTCAAGTGGCGGCGAACGCGGTAGACAACCGAGGCCATTTAGAGGAAGTTCCAGCCAATCCGAAGAGCAAGCCGGAGTGGCAGAAGGTCAAGCCCAGAAGCAAGCCAGCACCTAGGCGCAGGAGCCGGCCAGACGCTATACTGGTCAAATGCAAAAGCACAGATGACTATGCTAAAGTCCTTGCCTCTGTACAGACCAGCAACGAGCTTCAGCAGTACAAGGAGAGCGTATGCGCTGTACGGCGTACTGCTGCAGGGGAAGTTCTCTTCCAAATGAGCAAGACTGCTGATGATGCCACAAGCAAGCTGCACGAAGCTGTACGAAAAGCGCTGGGGAAGACAGCTGAGGTAAAGGTGATCTCGGAGAAGATACGTGTTGAGATTAGAGGTCTCCCTGAATGGGCAACAGCTGACGATGTCACACTGGAGGTGCTCAAACATATCGAGGGCGATTTACCTTCAGAGTCGGCGCCAAAACTGCGTAAAGGCTACCGTGAAACACAGATAGCATCGATGGTTCTCCCACAGGCTATCGCAAACACATTGCTAAAGATGAGAGCAATTCGTGTAGGGTGGGCAGTGTGCAGCATGCGCAGCCTGATCGAACCACGCAGATGCTACAAGTGTCTTGAATTCGGACACACGGCTGCCCGATGCAGAAGCAAACATGACCATCAAAAAGCTGCTGCAGCTTAATTTAAACCACTGCAGAGCAGCACAGGATTTGCTAACGCAGACAGTGCGCGAGAAGGCCATCGATGTAGCCACCTTGTGTGAGCCGTACAAACCGAAGCAGGATGGAAGCTGGCTACAAAATCACAGCGTTGGAGCAGCAATCTGGAGCTGTGCTGATCCGCCATTCCAGTTAAGAGAGCAGAGCACGTCTAGGGGTTTTGTGCGAGCTAAATGCAATGGTATCTGCATCTATAGCTGTTATATTGCACCAAGCATCCCGATCGCGGAATACGCCGAAATCCTCGACGAAATTGTAGTTGACGCGAGATCACGGTCGCCAGTAATCATTGCTGGAGACTTCAATGCGTGGGCCACCGAGTGGGGTAGCATCCGTACCAACGCAAGGGGTAGGCTACTCATTGATGCATTTGCAATACTCAATGTATCTCTGCTCAATTCTGGAAATGCGCATACCTACACTAAGGCAGGTAGGGGTTCAGTGATAGACCTCACGTTTGCTAGCGCATGCTTAGCTCGAAATGCCAGGTGGGCTGTGTCTAACCTGTATACGCATAGCGACCACCAAGCAGTTCTGTACACCATCGGATCTAGCGTGCATAGGACGAGGCAGCCGAGCTTCACTAGTTGGGCCCACGAGACGATGAACGAAGAAGCCCTCCTCATTATGAAGGAAAGCACACACATTCAGCCCAGTCAGGATGCTGATGAATATGCGAATAACACCGCTTTGGCAATCAGGCGTGCATGTGACGCATCGATGCTGCAGAAGAGGAAAGGTGGAAACGGACGAAAACCGGTCCATTGGTGGAGCACAGCTATTGCGGATGCCCGGAGACAGTGCTTGGCTGCGAGACGTCTTCAACAACGTTCAAGGGGAAGACCCAACGTTATGCGCCTGATGCAAGACTACCGAGAGAAGCGTGCTGTACTCAACAAGGCGATCAAACGCGGTATATCCACATGCTGGGAAAACCTATGCGCCGAAGTGGATGAACAACCATTCGGGACGGCCTATAAGGTGGTAATGGGTAAGCTGGCAAGACGTCCAATGCCCATGGAACCGGATCAGCTGGTAGCGATCGTATCAACCCTATTTCCGGAGCACCCACACACCAACCTCACGGCGGGCACCATGCAAACAACAGCACCGAGATATGCAGACAGAGCTGAAATACTGGAGGCAGCGGCACGCATACATGGCAACAAAGCGCCAGGCCCAGACGGAGTACCCTCCAAGGTAATCAAGGTCACTGCATTAAGCCACCCAACGCTCTTTGCAAGCCTCTTTAATGTTTGCATACAACAGCGGACAGTACCGAGGAGATGGAAGCTGCAACGGTTGGTGCTTCTCCCAAAGGGGGGTAACGTCGATGACCCGTCTGCCTATAGGCCCTTATGCATGTTAGATGTCGTCGGGAAGCTGTTTGAACGCATCATCTGCAACAGGTTGGAAGATGAGTTAGAAGCAAGGAGAGGCATCTCTGACTGGCAGTATGGATTCCGGAAGAAGCGAAGCACAATCGATGCCATCAAGGCAGTGGTGGAGATAGCTAGAAAAGCCATAGAGGGAGAACGTTGGAAAGGTGGTAAGAAGCAGTACTGCCTCATCACAACACTGGATGTGCGCAATGCTTTCAACTCGGCAAGCTGGCCATCCATTGTAAACGCCTTGCCGAGCTCAGGATCTCCGAGTACATCGTGAACTTGATATGCAGCTACTTCAGGGACCGAACTTTGCTGTTCGACACCCCCAATGGACGAATGCAGCACAGGATCACAGGTGGCGTCCCTCAAGGCTCAGTGCTGGGACCAACACTGTGAAACGTCATGTATGATGCTTTGCTCCGGCTGCCAATGCCACCTGGCACCCGCATCATCGGTTTCGCGGATGACATAGCCATCGTCACAGTGGCAAAGGAGCTAAACCAGGTGAAAACGAACACAAACAGGGCAATTGCTGAGGTCATAGTTTGGCTAGAGAGCAATTCCCTTTCCATTGCGGCCCACAAAACGAAAGCTGTGCTCATAAGTAGCAGGAAGGCTATTGAAACCGCTACCATAGAAGTTGCTGGTTGCACAATAGCATCAAAACCGGCGATCAAGTATCTTGGAGTGCAGCTTGACCATAGGTTGACCTTTAAGCACCACTTGGAGTACACGGCGAAGAAAGCGGCAAAAGCGGCGACTGCGTTAAGTGGCATAATGGCAAACATCGGAGGGCCACGACAGCGAAGCCGGTGGCTCATTGCAAATGTAGTGCGATCAATAATCCTCTATGCAGCACCAGTATGGGCACCGGCAATGGTAGTCACGGCGTTCAGCAGATCCTGTAAGGCAGCATATCGCACTTGTGCTCTGAGAGTACTTAGTGCCTTTCGCACGGCTTCCGACGACGCAGCTCTGGTGCTAGCTGGGATGGTCCCACTGGATCTACTTGCCGAGGAGACCAGATGCAATGGAGATCCAGCTTCCAAGAGGACTGTGACAATGACGAGATGGCAGGAGAGATGGAGAGCTGCTACCAACGGCAGCTGGAACAAACGTATTGTCCCGGACTTACGGCCGTGGGTGAGTAGGAAGTACGGACAAACTGACTTTAACTTGACCCAACTACTGACAGGTCATGGGTGTTTTAAATCCTATCTATATAGGTTTAATCACGAGACGAACCCGTTTTGCACACACTGTGCAGGGGTTATTGAAGACGCAGAGCATGTCCTTTTTGTCTGTCCTAGATTTTCTGCTGAACGGGAAGAGCTAAGCCTAATTATTGGGAGGAATTTCATAGTCACCGACTTTATAGATATCCTACTTAGCTCGCAAAACAATTGGGTCGCTGTAACCCACATGGCTGCAGATATCATGAAAACGTTGCGTCGCGTTGAAAGACAGCGCAACTCGAATTTAAGCTCTAGATGAGACTCTAGAAGAGGCCTTCATGCCATCTCCCCCTCGTGAGGTAATACTTAGCGGTGGTTCCGCGAGAGGGAAACGGAGAGTAGGGGCTCTTTTAGTGGGTGCAAGTCCCACACTTTTCGGCTTTTAATGCTTTTTTCCCCTATAAAAAAAAAAAAAAAAAAAAAAACACACACACACACACATATGACCGAACTCCTGTCTTCGTTCTCGCTGCGCCCGAGGATGGAGCGAACGCCGCCAGGTGGTCCGGCATCGGCACCGCCTGCGGTAACAGAGGCAGTGTTCCATTTTGGATCTGTAGCAAGCGTGGATACGCCCAAAAGAAGTAGAGACGCCTCTAGTCCCGAAAAGGCTACGGAAGCGGCCGCAAAGAAAACCAAGACGCAAAGGAGCCTGGAAGCAGTGACGGATGAACTAGGGGGACTCATCGAGGATGTAATCCACACCTACAGACCCAAGGCAGCGCGCCATATACCCAAGCTAGCCGTGACGTATTTGCGCGGATGAAGGAGCTCCAAACAGAGCTACGTGCAAGACTTTCTGATAAGTACGAAGCAGCTGGACAGCCCGAGAGTAGCTCCAAAACCCGAGTGTGCGAGTTGGAACCTCCTGAACTGATTGGTCAGCCAGTAACACGACCCAGTGCGGTTAATAGCGCGTCCCGCGGACGTACAAAGTGCACCACCCAGACGTCGCCACCAAGAAAGCATCCAGCACCGAGTGTACCCCATTCTCGCCAGACTGGTAGCGGACCAAACCAGTCTCCATCCAGAGACCCACAGAAATTCGCGCGACAGTAGACCTCGACTCCAGGGAGGGCGCCGGTACCACAACACCTAGCGGAGCGTTTACCGAACAGCCCAATAAAAAGCTGCAAAAGCGAAGGCCGCGCGCGGACGTAATCATCATCCAACCTGAAGCCGGAAGGTCATATAGTGACATACTACGATTGGTCACTAGGCGGGATGATGGCAAACTCCAGAATGTAGGTGAGCACGTAAAAAGGGTGCGAAAGCAGCGGGAAATGGTCTAGTCCTGGAAATGGATGGAAACTGTAAGGCTGAGCTGAAACAGATGAAAGCCGACATTGGAGACGCACTGGGACTGCAGGCGAGAGTCAGGACTATCTCCCAGGAAACTTCGTTGGAGATCAGAGACATCGATTGCCTGGCCACAAGAGAGGATGTCCTTCCAGCTCTAGCTCCCTTCGCGGATACACCGTTGGACGAAACGGTAATTAAGACCCTGAGACCCGATTATGAGAGCTCGCAAGTAGCGGTGGTCAGCATCCCAGTAGTGACCGCCAACCGAGTTATGAAAGAGGGGAGGCTAAAGATTGGCTGGACGAGGTGCAGAGTGAGAGAGAGGACGCCAAGGAAAAGATGCTACAGGTGTCTTCAACGCATGGGCAGAGAATGGGGCAGCACCTCTACTAACTGCAGAGGGCAGGCTGTGCTCGAATCTTTTGCTTCGCTGGTTGTCGCTCTACTAAACAACGGTAGGCACCACACATTTAGCAGAGCCGGTGTGGGATCCATAATAGACCTCACATTTATAAGCTGCTCGCTATGGAGCCACTCCCGCTGGGCCGTTAGTGAGGCATACACGGCTAGCGATCACAACGCTATCCTTCTTGAGCTTCATCGTCGACCTGCACCACCAGTGAGCACGTAACCAGTTGAGAAGGCCTATAGGGTGGACACGCTCAATCCCGAGGTGTTCGCCGAGACGTTCTTTGTCCCCGGTCAAGGCACAAATGCCGAACAGACCGCTGTCCTATTGATGCAAGCTATCACTGCGGCATGCGACGCAAGTATGCGACAACGGTTTTAAAAGGCATCACCAGCCCGTCTACTGGTGGAATGAGGACATCGCAGAGGCAAGACGCAGGTGCATCAGCGCAAGAAGACTGCTACAGCGTTTCCGAGGTAGACCGGATTTCGAGGCCAGAAGGTTAGAGTATGGGATAAGACGTCGAGTGTTGAAAAAAGCTATCCGTCAAAGCAAACTGGAACGATTCCTGGAACTGTGTGACGAAGCGGAGAACGACACCTGGGGTCTAGCCTACAAGCTCGCGTTAAAGAAATTTAGAGTGCCCAAGAATACGGCTCCCAAGGATGACCAGAGGATGAAAGAGATAGTGGAGGCTCTCTTTCCAGGCGCCCCGGATTCCCACTCGCTGGAGCCGCCACCCACGCCCCAACTGTTTCTCGAAGCCCCAGCGGTGACTGAGCGGCGAGCACCATTGGAGAGTCCAAAGCGCCAGGACCGGACGCGATACCTAACAGAGCCCTGAAGCTGGCTTTAATGCTACGCCGAGATTGCTTCGCGGATGCGGTGTATAAGCCAAGGAACCTTTCCCAGCGCTTGGAAAGTACAAAACCTGGTGCTCATCCCGAAACCCAATAAACCCATGGAGTTGCCATCCTCATACCGACCTATCTGTCTGATAGACACGGTCGGGAAGGTCCTTGAGAGGATAGTCTGCAATAGAGGAGGCTATCCGACAAGCGGGAGATCTGTTACACTTGCAATTCGGTTTTCGCAAAGCACGCTCAACGGTGGACGCAATCTCTCTAGTCACCGGCATTGCGCGCAATGCAATTGAAGGCCGCAGATGGCGAGGAGGTAGTAAGGAATACTACATAGTAGTTACTCTTGACATTAAGAATGCGTTCAACTCGGCCAACTGGAACTGCATCCTCGAGTCACTACGGCGATTTCACGTTCCGAGCTACCTTATGGGCATCATTGGCGATACTTCCGTAACCGCATTGTTAACTACACACATGCAGAAAGGCGGACCTACAAAGTATCTGGTGGAGTTCCACAGGGCTCGGTGCTCGGTCCATTCTTTGGAGCTATCAGGTATCTTGGGGTCCTAATCGACACAAGGCTGTGCTACAGAGAGCACTTGGAGCACGCAGGCAGGAAAGCAGCAGAAATCGGCCAAGCACTTAACCGCATAATGCTGAACACTCGCGGTCCTAAGCAAGGTCGCAGACTGCTGCTTCAGAACGTCGTTAAAGCCACTATGCTGTACGGAGCACCGGTCTGGGCGCACGCCATGCAGGTCAGGTCCTACAGACTCGGAGCACTTAGAGTCTGCTGCGGATTTCGGACCGTCTCCGACGATGCAGCCCTGGTCATCGCCGGCATCGACCTGCTGGCTACGGAGAGCCAAGTCATCCATACGGAGAAGCGCAGAAATCATCCAGCACCGAATCGCCAGATAGCAAAGGCAGCAAGGGAGGCGAGTATGAGTCAGTGGCCAGCCAGGTGGGACGCGTCAACGAAAGGCCGTTGGACACACCGTCTCATCAACGACCTAGGCAAATGGCTCAACCGAAAATCCGGCTCCGTCAATTTTCACCTGACGCAGATGCTGAGCGGTCATGGGTGCTTTCGGAGCTATCTTCACCGACTTGGGCACGAAAGAGACCCCTACTGCCTAAGGTGCTACCCTGAGGTGGAAGAAACAGCGGAGCACATCCTCCTTACATGTCGACGTTTCACCAGAGAGAGGGAAGAGCTAGAAGCGACCATCGGTGACCACGTGACAGCGAACACCTTAATAAACCACATGGTGGAAAGGGAGGAGTGTTGGTCCGCGGTGTGTACGTTCGCCTTCAAAACGGCCACAGCGCTTCGCCAACTTGAGAGGGAACGCAGACATAACGAAGACGACGGTGGGGCATAACAAACTGCTCGCCCTGGATCTCGCGAAGCAATGCCTCGCGGTAATACCGTGCCCATCTATTCACAATCACCCTTCTGTTTTATTTCTTTTTTGTACACTTTGTTCTTTCCTTTCTTCTGTTCTAAATTATTGTTAACAAAATAAAAAAAAAACAAAAAAAATAAAAACACATGACACACATACAGGAAGTGAAGAGTCGAAGTGCACGTAGTTTTTCCGCAGTCCAGTGTATTAAGGTTTAACTAGTTTTCCAACGCCTGTAAAATTGCAGAAGCGACTTACATTGCTACCTGTGAGCTGCATCATACATACCGAGGATCGGGAAGCCTTGCTGCACGTACATTCTCGGCCTGGCCGGTTGTTGAGGGAGTCGGAAGTCACTCAATTACTCGGTGGGCAGGGGAGGGACGGCCTACTGGTGAGTGCCTTTCTCCTAGTGGTGAGTGCCTTTCTCCGTTTTCCCGCCTTTCCACCGGCTTTCGCTCGCGAAGCTCGGTGTTCACTTTCTTTTGTTTATCGCGCTATCACTTAGCCAGTGTTGGAAAACGAGGAGAGCGCGCAGCTGACCAGAGCCACCAGAGTTGCCTGACGATCGCGACTTGGCGTTCACTTGGCGCTTGAATTTGAAATTGAATTCAAATTGCAAATATCAATTTGGGTTTTTTCCCGACAAAGAAAGCGAACATAACAACAAACAAGAAATAATAATAATAATAATAATAATAATAATAATAATAATAATAATAATAATAATAATAATAATAATAATAATAATAATAATAATAATAATAATAATAATAATAATAATAATAATAATAATAATAATAATAATAATAATAATAATAATAATAATAATAATAATAATAATAATAATAATAATAATAATAATAATAATAATAATAATAATAAAAAAAATAATTTTTTTTTTTTTTTGGGCTAAGGAGGGGAAAATGCCTGCACGCATCTCTCGATCTGCCGTCGCAGAGAGGTATGTGGGGCTTGCACCCACTAACGACCCCCCCTTTTTTTTAGTCCTTTACCCACTTCGGGATCGCTTTCGCATAACTTCGAAGTGGTGCCCTTTCGCTCACAGCGCCGACTACTCACGCTTTCATAGCGTTCTGCTAGTCGGTCCGCGTCCGGACTCGCCCTCTCTTAAGCAGTTGCTGATGTTAAAGTGCCTCTATTTCCGCCATTCGTCGCTCCTCCAGTATCACTGCGTCCAAGTCGCGTTTCTTCGCTAGAAGAACACTACTCGCGAATGCCGTTGCAGCGTCCCAGAACTCCTTCCGTTGCAGCATTTTCTCGACAAAGCTTTCCGGCTCGATGGGCCCCATCGTGCTTTCTGCCAAGCGTCTGTGATCGTTCCACTTGTGGCAATAGAAAAAGGTATGCTCTGCATCGTCCACGTCCGCATCACCATAGATGCAGCAGGTGCTTCCCGTTTTTCCCATTCGGAATAGGTATTTGCGAAAATACCCATGTCCGGACAGCAGTTGCGTAAGGTAATAATTTACCTCTCCATACTCTCTCTCCATCCAGCTCTTCACGTTCGGTATGAGTCTTAATGTCCATCTGCCGTTTGTTGCTGACTGCCAGCGCTCTTGCCACTGCTGAATGGTGTGCTGCCTAGCCTCTTCGAAGGTCGACACTCTTCCCTCTCGCTTTTCTTCCCAGCGTTTCCTGCGTTCAAAGGCTAGCAGATCAATGGGTATGCAGCTGCTAATTACCAGTACTGCCGCTTCGGATACTGTCCGGTAAGCCGATGCGATCCTGAGTGCCGCAGTACGTTGCACCGACGCGTACACCTTGCGTCGGGAATCAGCTTTCAAAGCTTCAGCCCACACCTCGCATCCATATAGCAATATGGTATTGCTGACTGTCAGTAGCAATCTCCGCTTGCTCTGTGTGGGACCTCCTATGTTGGCCATCAGTCTAGCCAGGGATGCTGTAGCTCTGCTGGCTTTCTTTGCTGCGTGTTGTATCTGCGCCCAATAGTTGAGTCTGCTCTCCAGCTGTAGCCCCAAGTACTTCGCCGATCTTTGCGTGCTTTTTTCGTGGCCACAGACCTGCAGCGGCACTTCTAGCGGTATGTGGCTTCTTGTAAGGAGAAGAAGCTCCGTTTTTTCTGCAGCCAGCTTGAGGCCGTGATCGCGTAGCCACGTTTGGACCTTCGTCATCATCACGTTTAGCTTACGCTGTGCTTTAGTGGTGTCGCGCGCGACAATCACTGCGGCAACGTCATCAGCAAAAGCCACTAAATGAGAGTCCTCTGGCATTCTCATGTCCAAGATGCTATCATAGGTGTTGTTCCACAAATCAGGTCCAAGGATAGACCCCTGTGCTGCGCCCGACGTGATTGTGAGTCGTCTGCTGCCATCACTTGTGTCATACAAGAGGACACGATCGCTAAGATAGCTCCTCGTCATCTTCATTAAGTACCTTGGAGTTTGGTACCTGGTCTCCAGAGTGTTGAGGATGTCTCTCCACCTGACGCTGTTAAATGCGTTGCGAACATCTAGTTTCGCCAGTAGCACTATTTTGCGCGAGAAATGGTTTCCCCTCTGCGCGTTCGCTACGGTGTCAATTACGTCATGGATCGCTCCTAGTGTGGAGTGGCCGGTTCTGAAGCCGTGTTGTCTAGGTGACAGTCCACCAGCGCTCTCGACCGCAGCAGCAAGTCTAGGCTTAATTAGCCTTTCCAGCAGCTTACCGGACGTGTCTAGCATACATAGTGGTCGGTATGCTTCGGCAGACTCTGGGTTTCCCTTTCCTTTGCTGATTAAGGTCAGTTTCTGCTGCTTCCAGACCGCTGGAAAGTTTCCTTCTACTAGGCAGGCGTTGTACATGTCTAGTAGCTCATGCGGGCGTTCGGATGCGATTACTTTTAGGACCTCAGTTGGAACCCCGTCTGGTCCCGGAGATTTCTTACTCTTTAGAGCGCCAGCAGCGGATGTAAGCTCTTGCAGCGTGAACAAGGGGGGCACCTCGTCTGGCTGATCTTCCAAAGGTGCTTCCAGTGGTTGATGTGTTGGAAACAGTGTACCAACAATCTCCGCCATCTTGCTGCTGTCCAGGAGCGGAAGGGATGGGTTTGCACCCAACTTCTTCATGACTATCTTATAGCCCATTCCCCAAGGGTTGCTATTTATGTCGTTTCGAAGCTCCTCCCACTTGGTCTTCTTGCTAGTTTTTATAGCACCGTTCAGCGCCTGTCTTGTGGTTTTGTAGGCGCTTAATTCCGCTTCTGCTGGGCCACGTCTTCGGGATCTGGTGAGCTTTCGTCTACAGCGGAGGCATGCGCTTCTCAAATCGGCTATCTCCTCATTCCACCAGTAAGCCGCTTTCCTTTGGTGTGCTCGTTTGACCCTGGGCATAGCAGCATCACAATCCCTGATGATGCTCTGCATCGTCTGCTGCACAATCGTCTCCGAGTCGTGAGCTGGCCGCTGTTGCACCGAGCTGTTGTCCAGGGTTGCGAGAAACGCAGGGATGTCTAGACGCTCGCTCTTCCACTTACGTGTTCCCCTCTGAACATTGGTTGGTGGGGGGCGACTAGTCAACTCGATGCTGTATTCGATGTACTGATGGTCGCTACCAGTATAATCCTCGAGTACTGTCCAGTTTTTGAGTGCACCAGCAAGCCGCTCAGATACAAGCGTTATGTCCGGTGTAGTGGTCACGCATCCAGGTCTTCGGAAAGTTGTGCTGGTCCCTGAGTTTGCTACAACAAGGCCCAGTCTAGACGCCATGTCAAGAGTTCGCCGTCCTCTCGGGTCTATGTCGCTTGATCCCCATTCAACCGCCTTAGCGTTAAAGTCGCCTGCCATGACCAAAGGCTCTCCGATTTCTCGTGCGCAGTCTTCGATGCTGTCAAGTTTGGCCTCAAATTCCGCAATGGGATCGTTTGGTGTTAAGTAGCAGCTTATAAGCGAGTATCTGCTGCCCTTAACCCACACGAATCCATTTCCTCGTCCGCTGTTTAATATGGGAAAGCTACCAGTGGATATAATCCAGATGGCTGCAGTCCCAGTGTCGTCCTGTAGCCAGTTGCCGCAATTGGCCTTCGTGTACTGCTCGCTGATGATGACTGCGTCCGTCCCCTTCTCCAGCAAGAGCTGTTTCAGGAGATTGTCAGCAGTTTTGCTCCGGTGCATATTTGCCTGGAGAACTCTCATCTATTTCTTCGACACGTTCTGCTGCTTGCGCGCTCCGCATCTGCTGGATCCCGGTAGATGGTCCACGGGAGCTATATTCGCATCGATGCATGCCCAGCATTTGGGAGTCTTGTGGCACTGCGCCATTTTGTGGCCAGTTTCTTCATTTTTACGTTCAGCCAGCCGATTTTAATTTTCCCGATAGTTAGGAGTTTTGCAGCGTTTTCTTCGGTCAGCGTGACGAAGGCCTGCGTCTGTTCCCGGGAATTTGGGGCAGACACTGTCACCTTAATGTCGTTTGATGCATCGGGCACCAAGCCTTTATTTGCGTTGAGCACATCGTCCTGTACTGTCAGCGCATCGAGGTCCCTTATGACTATTGTGGCCATAGGACTGGCGCTAGCTACGTCAGCGGTTTCTTGAAGCGTTGCCTTGATTTGCTCACAGAGCTGCGGATTCAGCTTCTCGCCTTTTTCCAATTCGAGGAGAAGAGCACCTGTCCTCGTCTTGCGAACGCCTTTAATATTGACATCAGCGTCAAGTTTAGCATTGGCTCGTAGGCTTTTGAGCACCTCAGCGTAACTGTGCCCATTTGCTGGCTTTATAATGATCGCATCATTTTTGGGCTTGTTTGTGCGAGTTTTGTTTGTCTGCTGGTTATGTCCCTTGTTTTCCGCTATGGGTTGAACTACAGGATCCTTTGGTGGCTGTACTTTGGCCTGCTGCTTTTGTGCTTTCCTTGTCTTTTTACTTGCGACTGGTTGCCATTTCTCATCATCATCCCCCCCTTTTTATGGGGCATCGGCGTCTCAGCGGGGCTTGTGGCTACTCGCTTGCTTTTAACTAGAGTATCCTCGACTCTCTTGCTTGTTGTGGGCGTCTCTACCTCTGCGTTTTTACGAGCTCTTTCTCTTTCTGAATTTCTCGCAGTCTCCGCTTTGATCCAGCTAGACCTGCAGGTCTCGAGAATAGTCAAAATCTCGCTAAGCTCAGATACGCCGTCTTTTACATCCATGCTTATGTTACGCTGCTTCATTATTGGTGCTTTGATTTTTCGCAGGACTCGTCTACAGTCGGCCACTGCTGCTTCTTCATCAGCCCTCATCTTTGCAATGAACACCTGGGTTGGCGTCATCAGCCGGCCATGTTGCTGTTGCTGAGCTGCTGGAGTGTCAGCTGTAGCTGCGGGTGTTGGAGCGTTCTCTGCTTCAGGTGGTGGCGGCGGATGAGTTGGCGTCGGTTGCGCGCAATTTCGAATTGGAGTCCCTTGCGTTACAGGCGACCTTGCCGTTTTCCCGCTTTGTCGGAACGCGGTGATCAAGTCCTCTGCTGCTGTTTGCTGTTGTTGTTCTCTTTGTTTTTGTGTTGTTGTTGTTGGTTCAATATTCATGTTGTATGGGTCCAAACTCCAAGCCGCTATCTCTACATGAAAATAAATACAGTTATCCTTTAATGCCCCCACGGGTCCCTATGCGAGCAGTGAGGTCCATGCAAGGGTTGACGCAAGACCTTATGAGCACTTGCGTTCAGTGCCAGGGCGGACACAAAGTAGGAGTTTCCTCAACTACACCTGTAACATTGAGTAAACAATGTCATGTTTCGAACGTACTTGGAGACTAGCTATGTTTTAATAGGACGGAGACAGCCCTAACATTAGCCCAGCAGCCATTTCGCCAGGGTTTCAATCTGGGTACTCAGGTGCCAGAATCTTCTTTATTGTCTACCGATTCGGAGAAAGACTATAATCATAGCCGTCCAATATGGAGCAGACGCTAACCAGATTGCCGCCCGATACGGGAACAGACGCAATCTGGATTTACTCTTCAGTGAGCCCATGTGGCTGCAGCGAAGCGCCTTCTCACCTTAGCCAGCCGTTTGTCGGATGACAGCGGGACTGTTTCCAGGGTTGCCGCGTGGAGGCGGTGAGTTGCTTGAGGCAATCGTGCATGGATCGCGCTGGGAATCACCAAGTTGAAACCAATCAGACACTTTGCCATGCAGTCATAACCCCCTAACCCCATAATAATAATAATAATAATAATAATAATAATAATAATAATAATAATAATAATAATAATAATAATAATAATAATAATAATAATAATAATAATAATAATAATAATAATAATAATAATAATAATAATAATAATAATAATAATAATAATAATAATAATAATAATAATAATAATAATAATAATAATAATAATAATAATAATAATAATAATAATAATAATAATAATAATAATAATAATAATAATAATAATAATAATAATAATAATAATAATAATAATAATAATAATAATAATAATAATAATAATAATAATAATAATAATAATAATAATAATAATAATAATATATAATATATATAATTTATAATAATAATAATAATAATAATAATAATAATAATAATAATAATAATAATAATAATAATAATAATAATAATAATAATAATAATAATAATAATAATAATAATAATAATAATAATAATAATAATAATAATAATAAAAATATATTATTATTATTATTATTTTTTTTTTTTTTTTTTTTTTTTTGGGCTAAGGAGGGGAAAATGCCTGCACGCATCTCTCGATCTGCCGTCGCAGAGAGGTATGTGGGGCTTGCACCCACTAACGACCCCCCTCTTTTTTTTAGTTCTTTACCCACTTCGGGATCGCTTTCTCATAACTTCGAAGTGGTGCCCTTTCGCTCACAGCGCCGACTACTCACGCTTTCATAGCGTTCTGCTAATCGGTCCGCGTCGGACTCCCCCTCTATTAAGCACTTGCTGATGTTAAAGTGCCTCTATTTCCGCCATTCGTCGCTCCTCCAGTATCACTGCGTCCAAGTCGCGTTTAACACGAAGAACACTACTCGCGAGTGCCGTTGCAGCGTCCCAGAACTCCTTCCGTTGCAGCATTTTCTCGACAAAGCTTTCCGGCTCGATGGGCCCCATCGTGCTTTCTGCCAAGCGTCTGTGATCGTTCCACTTGTGCATCGTCCACGTCCGCATCACCATAGATGCAGCAGGTGCTTCCCGTTTTTCCCATACGGAATAGGTATTTGCGAAAATACCCATGTCCGGACAGCAGTTGCGTAAGGTAATAATTTACCTCTCCATACTCTCTCTCCATCCAGCTCTTCACGTTCGGTATGAGTCTTAATGTCCATCTGCCGTTTGTTGCTGACTGCCAGCGCTCTTGCCATTGCTGATTGGTGTGCTGCCTAGCCTCTTCGAAGGTCGACACTCTTCCCTCTCGCTTTTCTTCCCAGGGTTTCCTGCGTTCAAAGGCTAGCAGATCAATGGATATGCAGCTGCTAATTACCAGTACTGCCGCTTCGGATACTGTCCGGTAAGCCGATGCGATCCTGAGTGCCGCAGTACGTTGCACCGACGCGTACACCTTGCGTCGGGAATCAACTTTCAAAGCTTCAGCCCACACCTCGCATCCATATAGCAATATGGTATTGCTGACTGTCAGTAGCAATCTCTGCTTGCTCTGTGTGGGACCTCCTATGTTGGCCATCAGTCTAACCAGGGATGCTGTAGCTCTGCTGGCTTTCTTTGCTGCGTGTTGTATCTGCGCCCAATAGTTGAGTCTGGTCTCCAGCTGTAGCCCCAAGTACTTCGCCGATCTTTGCGTGCTTTTTTCGTGGCCACAGACCTGCAGCGGCACTTCTAGCGGTATGTGGCTTCTTGTAAGGAGAAGAAGCTCCGTTTTTTCTGCAGCCAGCTTGAGGCCGTGATCGCGTAGCCACGTTTGGACCTGCGTCATCACCACGTTTAGCTTACGCTGTGCTTTAGTAGTGTCGCGCGCGACAATCACTGCGGCAACGTCATCAGCAAAAGCCACTAAATGAGAGTCCTCTGGCATTCTCATGTCCAAGATGCTATCATAGGTGTTGTTCCACAAATCAGGTCCAAGGATAGACCCCTGTGCTGCGCCCGACGTGATTGTGAGTCGTCTGCTGCCATCACTTGTGTCATACAAGAGGACACGATCGCTAAGATAGCTCCTCGTCATCTTCATTAAGTACCTTGGAGTTTGGTACCTGGTCTCCAGAGTGTTGAGGATGTCTCTCCACCTGACGCTGTTAAATGCGTTGCGAACATCTAGTGTCGCCAGTAGCACTATTTTGCGCGAGAAATGGTTTCCCCTCTGCGCGTTCGCTACGGTGTGGAGTGGCCGGTTCTGAAGCCGTGCTGTCTAGGTGACAGTCCACCAGCGCTCTCGACCGCAGCAGCAAGTCTAGGCTTAATTAGCCTTTCCAGCAGCTTACCGGACGTGTCTAGCATACATAGTGGTCGGTATGCTTCGGCAGACTCTGGGTTTCCCTTTCCTTTGCTGATTAAGGTCAGTTTCTGCTGCTTCCAGACCGCTGGAAAGTTTCCTTCTACTAGGCAGGCGTTGTACATGTCTAGTAGCTCATGCGGGCGTTCGGATGCGATTACTTTTAGGACCTCAGTTGGAACCCCGTCTGGTCCCGGAGATTTCTTACTCTTTAGAGCGCCAGCAGCGGATGTAAGCTCTTGCAGCGTGAACAAGGGGGGCACCTCGTCTGGCTGATCTTCCAAAGGTGCTTCCAGTGGTTGATGTGTTGGAAACAGTGTACCAACAATTTCCGCCATCTTGCTGCTGTCCAGGAGCGGAAGGGATGGGTTTGCACCCAACTTCTTCATGACTATCTTATAGCCCATTCCCCAAGGGTTGCTATTTATGTCGTTTCGAAGCTCCTCCCACTTGGTCTTCTTGCTAGTTTTTATAGCACCGTTCAGCGCCTGTCTTGCGGTTTTGTAGGCGCTCAATTCCGCTTCTGCTGGGCCACGTCTTCGGGATCTGGTGAGCTTTCGTCTACAGCGGAGGCATGCGCTTCTCAAATCGGCTATCTCCTCATTCCACCAGTAAGCCGCTTTCCTTTGGTGTGCTCGTTTGACCCTGGGCATAGCAGCATCACAAGCCCTGATGATGCTCTGCATCGTCTGCTGCACAATCGTCTCCGAGTCGTGAGCTGGCCGCTGTTGCACCGAGCTGTTGTCCAGGGTTGCGAGAAACGCAGGGATGTCTAGACGCTCGCTCTTCCACTTACGTGTTCTCCTCTGAACATTGGTTGGTTGGGGGCGACTAGTCAACTCGATGCTGTATTCGATGTACTGATGGTCGCTACCAGTATAATCCTCGAGTACTGTCCAGTTTTTGAATGCACCAGCAAGCCGCTCAGATACAAGCGTTATGTCCGGTGTAGTGGTCACGCATCCAGGTCTTCGGAAAGTTGTGCTGGTCCCTGAGTTTGCTACAACAAGGCCCAGTCTAGACGCCATGTCAAGAGTTCGCCGTCCTCTCGGGTCTATGTCGCTTGATCCCCATTCAACCGCCTTAGCGTTAAAGTCGCCTGCCATGACCAAAGGCTCTCCGATTTCTCGTGCGCAGTCTTCGATGCTGTCAAGTTTGGCCTCAAATTCCGCAATGGGATCGTTTGGTGTTAAGTAGCAGCTTATAAGCGAGTATCTGCTGCCCTTAACCCACACGAATCCATTTCCTCGTCCGCTGTTTAATATGGGAAAGCTACCAGTGGATATAATCCAGATGGCTGCAGTCCCAGTGTCATCCTGTAGCCAGTTGCCGCAATTGGCCTTCGTGTACTGCTCGCTGATGATGACTGCGTCCGTCCCCTTCTCCAGCAAGAGCTGTTTCAGGAGATTGTCAGCAGTTTTGCTCCGGTGCATATTTGCCTGGAGAACTCTCATCTATTTCTTCGACACGTTCTGCTGCTTGCGCGCTCCGCATCTGCTGGATCCCGGTAGATGGTCCACGGGAGCTATATTCGCATCGATGCATGCCCAGCATTTGGGAGTCTTGTGGCACTGCGCCATTTTGTGGCCAGTTTCGAGCCCCTCCCTTTTCGTTGGTCCCTTGCGTCTCGTGTGACCAGCCGCTCTGCCTCGATGTGACCCATCTCTTCATTTTTACGTTCAGCCAGCCGATTTTAATTTTCCCGATAGTTAGGAGTTTTGCAGCGTTTTCTTCGGTCAGCGTGACGAAGGCCTGCGTCTGTTCCCGGGAATTTGGGGCAGACACTGTCACCTTAATGTCGTTTGATGCATCGGGCACCAAGCCTTTAATTGCGTTGAGCACATCGTCCTGTACTGTCAGCGCATCGAGGTCCCTTATGACTATTGTGGCCATAGGACTGGCGCTAGCTACGTCAGCGGTTTCTTGAAGCGTTGCCTTGATTTGCTCACAGAGCTGCGGATTCAGCTTCTCGCCTTTTTCCAATTCGAGGAGAAGAGCACCTGTCCTCGTCTTGCGAACGCCTTTAATATTGACATCAGCGTCAAGTTTAGCATTGGCTCGTAGGCTTTTGAGCACCTCAGCGTAACTGTGCCCATTTGCTGGCTTTATAATGATCGCATCATTTTTGGGCTTGTTTGTGCGAGTTTTGTTTGTCTGCTGGTTATGTCCCTTGTTTTCCGCTATGGGTTGAACTACAGGATCCTTTGGTGGCTGTACTTTGGCCTGCTGCTTTTGTGCTTTCCTTGTCTTTTTACTTGCGACTGGTTGCCATTTCTCGAGATCATCATCCCGCCCCTTTTTATGGGGCATCGGCGTCTCAGCGGGGCTTGTGGCTACTCGCTTGCTTTTAACTAGAGTATCCTCGACTCTCTTGCTTGTTGTGGGCGTCTCTACCTCTGCGTTTTTACGAGCTCTTTCTCTTTCTGAATTTCTCGCAGTCTCCGCTTTGATCCAGCTAGACCTGCAGGTCTCGAGAATAGTCAAAATCTCGCTAAGCTCAGATACGCCGTCTTTTACATCCATGCTTATGTTACGCTGCTTCATTATTGGTGCTTTGATTTTTCGCTGGACTCGTCTACCGTCGGCCACTGCTGCTTCTTCATCAGCCCTCATCTTTGCAATGAACACCTGGGTTGGCGTCATCAGCCGGCCATGTTGCTGTTGCTGAGCTGCTGGAGTGTCAGCTGTAGCTGCGGGTGTTGGAGCGTTCTCTGCTTCAGGTGGTGGCGGCGGATGAGTTGGCGTCGGTTGCGCGCAATTTCGAATTGGAGTCCCTTGCGTTACAGGCGACCTTGCCGTTTTCCCGCTTTGTCGGAACGCGGTGATCAAGTCCTCTGCTGCTGTTTGCTGTTGTTGTTCTCTTTGTTTTTGTGTTGTTGTTGTTGGTTCAATATTCATGTTGTATGGGTCCAAACTCCAAGCTATCTCTACATGAAAATAAATACAGTTATCCTTTAATGCCCCCACGGGTCCCTATGCGAGCAGTGAGGTCCATGCAAGGGTTAACGCAAGACCTTATGAGCACTTGCGTTCAGTGCCAGGGCGGACACAAAGTAGGAGTTTCCTCAACTACACCTGTAACATTGAGTAAACAATGTCATGTTTCGAACGTACTTGGAGACTAGCTATGTTTTAATAGGACGGAGACAGCCCTAACATTAGCCCAGCAGCCATTTCGCCAGGGTTTCAATCTGGGTACTCAGGTGCCAGAATGTTATTTCTGCCGACTGTCGAATCTTCTTTATTGTCTACCAATTCGGAGAAAGACTGGAATCATAGCCGTCCAATATGGAGCAGACGCTAACCAGATTGCCGCCCGATACGGGAACAGACGCAATCTGGATTTACTCTTCAGTGAGCCCATCTGGCTGCAGCGAAGCGCCTTCTCACCTTAGCCAGCCGTTTGTCGGATGACAGCGGGACTGTTTCCAGGGTTGCCGCGTGGAGGCGGTGAGTTGCTTGAGGCAATCGTGCATGGATCGCGCTGGGAATCACCAAGTTGAAACCAATCAGACACTTTGCCATGCAGTCATAACCCCCTAACCCCATAATAATAATAATAATAATAATAATAATAATAATAATAATAATAATAATAATAATAATAATAATAATAATAATAATAATAATAATAATAATAATAATAATAATAATAATAATAATAATAATAATAATAATAATAATAATAATAATAATAATAATAATAATAATAATAATAATAATAATAATAATAATAATAATAATAATAATAATAATAATAATAATAATAATAATAATAATAATAATAATAATTTAATAACTAGTGGGCCGGTGCTACAGTCGAGCATACTCGACAGTCGGAGACCCCGTACTTACTATGGAAAAAACTTATAATGGAAAAAAAATAAAAATAATTTAGTTAACTTAAATACATATTCTATCAGGTTGATTACGATGTCTCATGAAACATACTTAGACTTAATTTTCGCCCGATCGGTTCTATGAGAGCTATAAGATATAGTGGTCCCATTAGAACCAACTTTGGTAAGGATGTATAAGACTAACTTAAATACATATTATATAAGTTTGGTTACGATATCTAATAAAACTAAAAAGTTTTTCATACTAAGACTCGATTTTCGCCCGATCGATCCTAATGACAGCTATATTTATAGTAATCCGATTTAAACCAACTTTGGACAGAATATATAATAACCAAGTTTAATTTATATTCTATAAGTTTGGTTACGATATCTCATAAAACAAAAAAGTTTTTCATACTAAGGCTTAATTTTCATCCGATCGGTCCTATGACAGCTATATGTTATAGTGCTCAGATTTGAACGAACTTTGGACAGGATACATAAAGTCAAGTTTTATGTATATTCTGTAAGTTTGGTTACGATATCTTATAAAACAAATAAGTTTTTCGTACTAAGACTTGATTTTCGCCCGATCGGTCCTATGACAGCTATATGTTATAGTAGACCGATTTGAATTAACTTTGGCAAGGATGTATAAGACTAACTCAAATGCATATTCTTATAAGTTTCGTTACAATATCTCATAAAACAAAAAAGTTTTTCATACTAAAACTTGATTTTAGACCATTGTTCCTATGGGCGCTATATGATATAGTGGTCCGATTCAAAAAAGAAACAAACTTAACCTGCCTGCAATATCGAGGAATCTACATACCAAATTTGGTGTCACTAACTTTTAAATTGCTCTTATAATTGGGATATGAAATTTTGTTTTTCGATTTGTGGGCGTTAAAAGGGGCGTGGCCGAATTTTGAAACAAACTTGATCTGCCTGCAGTATAGAGGAACCTACATACCAAGTTTGGTGTCTCTAGCTCTTATAGTCTCTGAGATCTAGGTGTTCATACAGACAGACGGACAGACAGACAGACAGACAGACGGACATTGCTATATCGACTCGGCTATTGATGCTGATCAAGAATATATATACTTTATGGGGTCTGCCACGCCTCCTTCTGCCTGTTACGCACATATTCGGTAAAACAAACCCAATAGACCCCTGTACTTTTTTTAAGTACGGGGTCTAATAATAATAATAATAATAATAATAATAATAATAATAATAATAATAATAATAATAATAATAATAATAATAATAATAATAATAATAATAATAATAATAATAATAATAATAATAATAATAATAATAATAATAATAATAATAATAATAATAATAATAATAATAATAATAATAATAATAATAATAATAATAATAATAATAATAATAATAATAATAATAATAATAATAATAATTTTTTTTTTTTTTTTTTTTGGGCTAAGGAGGGGAAAATGCCTGCACGCATCTCTCGATCTGCCGTCGCAGAGAGGTATGTGGGGCTTGCACCCACTAACGACCCCCCTTTTTTAGGTCTTTACCCACTTCGGGATCGCTTTCTCATAACTTCGAAGTGGTGCCCTTTCGCTCACAGCGCCGACTACTCACGCTTTCATAGCGTTCTGCTAGTCGGTCCGCGTCCGGACTCGCCCTCTCTTAAGCACTTGCTGATGTTAAAGTGCCTCTATTTCCGCCATTCGTCGCTCCTCCAGTATCACTGCGTCCAAGTCGCGTTTCTTCTCTAGAAGAACACTACTCGCGAGTGCCGTTGCAGCGTCCCAGAACTCCTTCCGTTGCAGCATTTTCTCGACAAAGCTTTCCGGCTCGATGGGCCCCATCGTGCTTTCTGCCAAGCGTCTGTGATCGTTCCACTTGTGAAGAAAAAGGTATGCTCTGCATCGTCCACGTCCGCATCACCATAGATGCAGCAGGTGCTTCCCGTTTTTCCCATTCGGAATAGGTATTTGCGAAAATACCCATGTCCGGACAGCAGTTGCGTAAGGTAATAATTTACCTCTCCATACTCTCTCTCCATCCAGCTCTTCACGTTCGGTATGAGTCTTAATGTCCATCTGCCGTTTGTTGCTGACTGCCAACGCTCTTGCCACTGCTGAATGGTGTGCTGCCTAGCCTCTTCGAAGGTCGACACTCTTCCCTCTCGCTTTTCTTCCCAGGGTTTCCTGCGTTCAAAGGCTAGCAGATCAATGGGTATGCAGCTTTTAATTACCAGTACTGCCGCTTCGGATACTGTCCGGTAAGCCGATGCGATCCTGAGTGCCGCAGTACGTTGCACCGACGCGTACACCTTGCGTCGGGAATCAGCTTTCAAAGCTTCAGCCCACACCTCGCATCCATATAGCAATATGGTATTGCTGACTGTCAGTAGCAATCTCCGCTTGCTCTGTGTGGGACCTCCTATGTTGGCCATCAGTCTAGCCAGGGATGCTGTAGCTCTGCTGGCTTTCTTTGCTGCGTGTTGTATCTGCGCCCAATAGTTGAGTCTGCTGTCCAGCTGTAGCCCCAAGTACTTCGCCGATCTTTGCGTGCTTTTTTCGTGGCCACAGACCTGCAGCGGCACTTCTAGCGGTATGTGGCTTCTTGTAAGGAGAAGAAGCTCCGTTTTTTCTGCAGCCAGCTTGAGGCCGTAATCGCGTAGCCACGTTTGGACCTGCATCATCATCACGTTTAGCTTACGCTGTGCTTTAGTGGTGTCGCGCGCGACAATCACTGCGGCAACGTCATCAGCAAAAGCCACTAAATGAGAGTCCTCTGGCATTCTCATGTCCAAGATGCTATCATAGGTGTCGTTCCACAAATCAGGTCCAAGGATAGACCCCTGTGCTGCGCCCGACGTGATCGTGAGTCGTCTGCTGCCATCACTTGTGTCATACAAGAGGACACGATCGCTAAGATAGCTCCTCGTCATCTTCATTAAGTACCTTGGAGTTTGGTACCTGGTCTCCAGAGTGTTGAGGATGTCTCTCCACCTGACGCTGTTAAATGCGTTGCGAACATCTAGTGTCGCCAGCAGCACTATTTTGCGCGAGAAATGGTTTCCCCTCTGCGCGTTCGCTACGGTGTCAATTACGTCATGGATCGCTCCTAGTGTGGAGTGGCCGGTTCTGAAGCCGTGCTGTCTAGGTGACAGTCCACCAGCGCTCTCGACCGCAGCAGCAAGTCTAGGCTTAATTAGCCTTTCCAGCAGCTTACCGGACGTGTCTAGCATACATAGTGGTCGGTATGCTTCGGCAGACTCTGGGTTTCCCTTTCCTTTGCTGATTAAGGTCAGTTTCTGCTGCTTCCAGACCGCTGGAAAGTTTCCTTCTACTAGGCAGGCGTTGTACATGTCTAGTAGCTCATGCGGGCGTTCGGATGCGATTACTTTTAGGACCTCAGTTGGAACCCCGTCTGGTCCCGGAGATTTCTTACTCTTTAGAGCGCCAGCAGCGGATGTAAGCTCTTGCAGCGTGAACAAGGGGGGCACCTCGTCTGGCTGATCTTCCAAAGGTGCTTCCAGTGGTTGATGTGTTGGAAACAGTGTACCAACAATTCCGCCATCTTGCTGCTGTCCAGGAGCGGAAGGGATGGGTTTGCACCCAACTTCTTCATGACTATCTTATAGCCCATTCCCCAAGGGTTGCTATTTATGTCGTTTCGAAGCTCCTCCCACTTGGTCTTCTTGCTAGTTTTTATAGCACCGTTCAGCGCCTGTCTTGCGGTTTTGTAGGCGCTCAATTCCGCTTCTGCTGGGCCACGTCTTCGGGATCTGGTGAGCTTTCGTCTACAGCGGAGGCATGCGCTTCTCAAATCGGCTATCTCCTCATTCCACCAGTAAGCCGCTTTCCTTTGGTGTGCTCGTTTGACCCTGGGCATAGCAGCATCACAAGCCCTGATGATGCTCTGCATCGTCTGCTGCACAATCGTCTCCGAGTCGTGAGCTGGCCGCTGTTGCACCGAGCTGTTGTCCAGGGTTGCGAGCAACGCAGGGATGTCTAGACGCTCGCTCTTCCACTTACGTGTTCCCCTCTGAACATTGGTTGGTTGGGGGCGACTAGTCAACTCGATGCTGTATTCGATGTACTGATGGTCGCTACCAGTATAATCCTCGAGTACTGTCCAGTTTTTGAATGCACCAGCAAGCCGCTCAGATACAAGCGTTATGTCCGGTGTAGTGGTCACGCATCCAGGTCTTCGGAAAGTTGTGCTGGGTCCTGAGTTTGCTACAACAAGGCCCAGTCTAGACGCCATGTCAAGAGTTCGCCGTCCTCTCGGGTCTGTGTCGCTTGATCCCCATTCAACCGCCTTAGCGTTAAAGTCGCCTGCCATGACCAAAGGCTCTCCGATTTCTCGTGCGCAGTCTTCGATGCTGTCAAGTTTGGCCTCAAATTCCGCAATGGGATCGTTTGGTGTTAAGTAGCAGCTTATAAGCGAGTATCTGCTGCCCTTAACCCACACGAATCCATTTCCTCGTCCGCTGTTTAATATGGGAAAGCTTCCAGTGGATATAATCCAGATGGCTGCAGTCCCAGTGTCGTCCTGTAGCCAGTTGCCGCAATTGGCCTTCGTGTACTGCTCGCTGATGATGACTGCGTCCGTCCCCTTCTCCAGCAAGAGCTGTTTCAGGAGATTGTCAGCAGTTTTGCTCCGGTGCATATTTGCCTGGAGAACTCTCATCTATTTCTTCGACACGTTCTGTTGCTTGCGCGCTCCGCATTTGCTGGATCCCGGTAGATGGTCCACGGGAGCTATATTCGCATCGATGCATGCCCAGCATTTGGGAGTCTTGTGGCACTGCGCCATTTTGTGGCCAGTTTCGCCGCACCGAAAGCACAGACCTTCACCTTTTCGGTTTGGTCCCTTGCAGTCATACTGCATGTGACCAATGCCTAGGCATCTGAAGCACTTCTTGATTGTGACCCATCTCTTCATTTTTACGTTCAGCCAGCCGATTTTAATTTTCCCGATAGTTAGGAGTTTTGCAGCGTTTTCTTCGGTCAGCGTGACGAAGGCCTGCGTCTGTTCCCGGGAATTTGGGGCAGACACTGTCACCTTAATGTCGTTTGATGCATCGGGCACCAAGCCTTTGATTGCGTTGAGCACATCGTCCTGTACTGTCAGCGCATCGAGGTCCCTTATGACTATTGTGGCCATAGGACTGGCGCTAGCTACGTCAGCGGTTTCTTGAAGCGTTGCCTTGATTTGCTCACAGAGCTGCGGATTCAGCTTCTCGCCTTTTTCCAATTCGAGGAGAAGAGCACCTGTCCTCGTCTTGCGAACGCCTTTAATATTGACATCAGCGTCAAGTTTAGCATTGGCTCGTAGGCTTTTGAGCACCTCAGCGTAACTGTGCCCATTTGCTGGCTTTATAATGATCGCATCATTTTTGGGCTTGTTTGTGCGAGTTTTGTTTGTCTGCTGGTTATGTCCCTTGTTTTCCGCTATGGGTTGAACTACAGGATCCTTTGGTGGCTGTACTTTGGCCTGCTGCTTTTGTGCTTTCCTTGTCTTTTTACTTGCGACTGGTTGCCATTTCTCGAGATCATCATCCCGCCCCTTTTTATGGGGCATCGGCGTCTCAGCGGGGCTTGTGGCTACTCGCTTGCTTTTAACTAGAGTATCCTCGACTCTCTTGCTTGTTGTGGGCGTCTCTACCTCTGCGTTTTTACGAGCTCTTTCTCTTTCTGAATTTCTCGCAGTCTCCGCTTTGATCCAGCTAGACCTGCAGGTCTCGAGAATAGTCAAAATCTCGCTAAGCTCAGATACGCCGTCTTTTACATCCATGCTTATGTTACGCTGCTTCATTATTGCTGCTTTGATTTTTCGCAGGACTCGTCTACAGTCGACCACTGCTGCTTCTTCATCAGCCCTCATCTTTGCAATGAACACCTGGGTTGGCGTCATCAGCCGGCCATGTTGCTGTTGCTGAGCTGCTGGAGTGTCAGCTGTAGCTGCGGGTGTTGGAGCGTTCTCTGCTTCAGGTGGTGGCGGCGGATGAGTTGGCGTCGGTTGCGCGCAATTTCGAATTGGAGTCCCTTGCGTTACAGGCGACCTTGCCGTTTTCCCGCTTTGTCGGAACGCGGTGATTACGTCCTCTGCTGCTGTTTGCTGTTGTTGTTCTCTTTGTTTTTGTGTTGTTGTTGTTGGTTCAATATTCATGTTGTATGGGTCCAAACTCCAAGCCGCTATCTCTACATGAAAATAAATACAGTTATCCTTTAATGCCCCCACGGGTCCCTATGCGAGCAGTGAGGTCCATGCAAGGGTTGACGCAAGACCTTATGAGCACTTGCGTTCAGTGCCAGGGCGGACACAAAGTAGGAGTTTCCTCAACTACACCTGTAACATTGAGTAAACAATGTCATGTTTCGAACGTACTTGGAGACTAGCTATGTTTTAATAGGACGGAGACAGACCTAACATTAGCCCAGCAGCCATTTCGCCAGGGTTTCAATCTGGGTACTCAGGTGCCAGAATGTTATTTCTGCCGACTGTCGAATCTTCTTTATTGTCTACCGATTCGGAGAAAGACTGGAATCATAGCCGTCCAATATGGAGCAGACGCTAACCAGATTGCCGCCCGATACGGGAACAGACGCAATCTGGATTTACTCTTCAGTGAGCCCATCTGGCTGCAGCGAAGCGCCTTCTCACCTTAGCCAGCCGTTTGTCGGATGACAGCGGGACTGTTTCCAGGGTTGCCGCGTGGAGGCGGTGAGTTGCTTGAGGCAATCGTGCATGGATCGCGCTGGGAATCACCAAGTTGAAACCAATCAGACACTTTGCCATGCAGTCATAACCCCCTAACCCCATAATAATAATAATAATAATAATAATAATAATAATAATAATAATAATAATAATAATAATAATAATAATAATAATAATAATAATAATAATAATAATAATAATAATAATAATAATAATAATAATAATAATAATAATAATAATAATAATAATAATAATAATAATAATAATAATAATAATAATAATAATAATAATAATAATAATAATAATAATAATAATAATAATAATAATAATAATAATAATAATAATAATAATAATAATAATAATAATAATAATAATAATAATAATAATAATAATAATAATAATAATAATAATAATAATTTTTTTTTTTTTTTTTTTTTTTTTTTTTGGGCTAAGGAGGGGAAAATGCCTGCACGCATCTCTCGATCTGCCGTCGCAGAGAGGTATGTGGGGCTTGCACCCACTAACGACCCCCCCTTTTTTAGGCCTTTACCCACTTCGGGATCGCTTTCGCATAACTTCGAAGTGGTGCCCTTTCGCTCACAGCGCCGACTACTCACGCTTTCATAGCGTTCTGCTAGTCGGTCCGCGTCCGGACTCGCCCTCTCTTAAGCGCTTGCTGATGTTAAAGTGCCTCTATTTCCGCCATTCGTCGCTCCTCCAGTATCACTGCGTCCAAGTCGCGTTTCTTCTCTAGAAGAACACTATTCGCGAGTGCCGTTGCAGCGTCCCAGAACTCCTTCCGTTGCAGCATTTTCTCGACAAAACTTTCCGGCTCGATGTGCCCCATCGTGCTTTCTGCCAAGCGTCTGTGATCGTTCCACTTGTGGCAATAGAAAAAGGTATGCTCTGCATCGTCCACGTCCGCATCACCATAGATGCAGCAGGTGCTTCCCGTTTTTCCCATGCGGAATAGGTATTTGCGAAAATACCCATGTCCGGACAGCAGTTGCGTAAGGTAATAATTTACCTCTCCATACTCTCTCTCCATCCAGCTCTTCACGTTCGGTATGAGTCTTAACGTCCATCTGCCGTTTGTTGCTGACTGCCAGCGCTCTTGCCACTGCTGAATGGTGTGCTGCCTAGCCTCTTCGAAGGTCGACACTCTTCCCTCTCGCTTTTCTTCCCAGCGTTTCCTGCGTTCAAAGGCTAGCAGATCAATGGGTATGCAGCTGCTAATTACCAGTACTGCCGCTTCGGATACTGTCCGGTAAGCCGATGCGATCCTGAGTGCCGCAGTACGTTGCACCGACGCGTACACCTTGCGTCGGGAATCAGCTTTCAAAGCTTCAGCCCACACCTCGCATCCATATAGCAATATGGTATTGCTGACTGTCAGTAGCAATCTCCGCTTGCTCTGTGTGGGACCTCCTATGTTGGCCATCAGTCTAGCCAGGGATGCTGTAGCTCTGCTGGCTTTCTTTGCTGCGTGTTGTATCTGCGCCCAATAGTTGAGTCTGCTGTCCAGCTGTAGCCCCAAGTACTTCGCCGATCTTTGCGTGCTTTTTGCGTGGCCACAGACCTGCAGCGGCACTTCTAGCGGTATGTGGCTTCTTGTAAGGAGAAGAAGCTCCGTTTTTTCTGCAGCCAGCTTGAGGCCGTGATTGCGTAGCCACGTTTGGACCTGCGTCATCACCACGTTTAGCTTACGCTGTGCTTTAGTGGTGTCGCGCGCGACAATCACTGCGGCAACGTCATCAGCAAAAGCCACTAAATGAGAGTCCTCTGGCATTCTCATGTCCAAGATGCTATCATAGGTGTCGTTCCACAAATCAGGTCCAAGGATAGACCCCTGTGCTGCGCCCGACGTGATCGTGAGTCGTCTGCTGCCATCACTTGTGTCATACAAGAGGACACGATCGCTAAGATAGCTCCTCGTCATCTTCATTAAGTACCTTGGAGTTTGGTACCTGGTCTCCAGAGTGTTGAGGATGTCTCTCCACCTGACGCTGTTAAATGCGTTGCGAACATCTAGTGTCGCCAGCAGCACTATTTTGCGCGAGAAATGGTTTCCCCTCTGCGCGTTCGCTACGGTGTCAATTACGTCATGGATCGCTCCTAGTGTGGAGTGGCCGGTTCTGAAGCCGTGCTGTCTAGGTGACAGTCCACCAGCGCTCTCGACCGCAGCAGCAAGTCTAGGCTTAATTAGCCTTTCCAGCAGCTTACCGGACGTGTCTAGCATACATAGTGGTCGGTATGCTTCGGCAGACTCTGGGTTTCCCTTTCCTTTGCTGATTAAGGTCAGTTTCTGCTGCTTCCAGACCGCTGGAAAGTTTCCTTCTACTAGGCAGGCGTTGTACATGTCTAGCAGCACATGCGGGCGTTCGGATGCGATTACTTTTAGGACCTCAGTTGGAACCCCGTCTGGTCCCGGAGATTTCTTACTCTTTAGAGCGCCAGCAGCGGATGTAAGCTCTTGCAGCGTGAACAAGGGGGGCACCTCGTCTGGCTGATCTTCCAAAGGTGCTTCCAGTGGTTGATGTGTTGGAAACAGTGTACCAACAATCTCCGCCATCTTGCTGCTGTCCAGGAGCGGAAGGGATGGGTTTGCACCCAACTTCTTCATGACTATCTTATAGCCCATTCCCCAAGGGTTGCTATTTATGTCGTTTCGAAGCTCCTCCCACTTGGTCTTCTTGCTAGTTTTTATAGCACCGTTCAGCGCCTGTCTTGCGGTTTTGTAGGCGCTCAATTCCGCTTCTGCTGGGCCACGTCTTCGGGATCTGGTGAGCTTTCGTCTACAGCGGAGGCATGCGCTTCTCAAATCGGCTATCTCCTCATTCCACCAGTAAGCCGCTTTCCTTTGGTGTGCTCGTTTGACCCTGGGCATAGCAGCATCACAAGCCCTGATGATGCTCTGCATCGTCTGCTGCACAATCGTCTCCGAGTCGTGAGCTGGCCGCTGTTGCACCGAGCTGTTGTCCAGGGTTGCGAGCAACGCAGGGATGTCTAGACGCTCGCTCTTCCACTTACGTGTTCCCCTCTGAACATTGGTTGGTTGGGGGCGACTAGTCAACTCGATGCTGTATTCGATGTACTGATGGTCGCTACCAGTATAATCCTCGAGTACTGTCCAGTTTTTGAGTGCACCAGCAAGCCGCTCAGATACAAGCGTTATGTCCGGTGTAGTGGCCACGCATCCAGGTCTTCGAAAAGTTGTGCTGGTCCCTGAGTTTGCTACAACAAGGCCCAGTCTAGACGCCATGTCAAGAGTTCGCCGTCCTCTCGGGTCTGTGTCGCTTGATCCCCATTCAACCGCCTTAGCGTTAAAGTCGCCTGCCATGACCAAAGGCTCTCCGATTTCTCGTGCGCAGTCTTCGATGCTGTCAAGTTTGGCCTCAAATTCCGCAATGGGATCGTTTGGTGTTAAGTAGCAGCTTATAAGCGAGTATCTGCTGCCCTTAACCCACACGAATCCATTTCCTCGTCCGCTGTTTAATATGGGAAAGCTTCCAGTGGATATAATCCAGATGGCTGCAGTCCCAGTGTCGTCCTGTAGCCAGTTGCCGCAATTGGCCTTCGTGTACTGCTCGCTGATGATGACTGCGTCCGTCCCCTTCTCCAGCAAGAGCTGTTTCAGGAGATTGTCAGCAGTTTTGCTCCGGTGCATATTTGCCTGGAGAACTCTCATCTATTTCTTCGACACGTTCTGTTGCTTGCGCGCTCCGCATTTGCTGGATCCCGGTAGATGGTCCACGGGAGCTATATTCGCATCGATGCATGCCCAGCATTTGGGAGTCTTGTGGCACTGCGCCATTTTGTGGCCAGTTTCGCCGCACCGAAAGCACAGACCTTCACCTTTTCGGTTTGGTCCCTTGCAGTCATACTGCATGTGACCAATGCCTAGGCATCTGAAGCACTTCTTGATTGTGACCCATCTCTTCATTTTTACGTTCAGCCAGCCGATTTTAATTTTCCCGATAGTTAGGAGTTTTGCAGCGTTTTCTTCGGTCAGCGTGACGAAGGCCTGCGTCTGTTCCCGGGAATTTGGGGCAGACACTGTCACCTTAATGTCGTTTGATGCATCGGGCACCAAGCCTTTGATTGCGTTGAGCACATCGTCCTGTACTGTCAGCGCATCGAGGTCCCTTATGACTATTGTGGCCATAGGACTGGCGCTAGCTACGTCAGCGGTTTCTTGAAGCGTTGCCTTGATTTGCTCACAGAGCTGCGGATTCAGCTTCTCGCCTTTTTCCAATTCGAGGAGAAGAGCACCTGTCCTCGTCTTGCGAACGCCTTTAATATTGACATCAGCGTCAAGTTTAGCATTGGCTCGTAGGCTTTTGAGCACCTCAGCGTAACTGTGCCCATTTGCTGGCTTTATAATGATCGCATCATTTTTGGGCTTGTTTGTGCGAGTTTTGTTTGTCTGCTGGTTATGTCCCTTGTTTTCCGCTATGGGTTGAACTACAGGATCCTTTGGCGGCTGTACTTTTGCCTGCTGCTTTTGTGTTTTCCTTGTCTTCTTACTTGCGACTGGTTGCCATTTCTCGAGATCATCATCCCGCCCCTTTTTATGGGGCATCGGCGTCTCAGCGGGGCTTGTGGCTACTCGCTTGCTTTTAACTAGAGTATCCTCGACTCTCTTGCTTGTTGTGGGCGTCTCTACCTCTGCGTTTTTACGAGCTCTTTCTCCTTCTGAATTTCTCGCAGTCTCCGCTTTGATCCAGCTAGACCTGCAGGTCTCGAGAATAGTCAAAATCTCGCTAAGCTCAGATACGCCGTCTTTTACATCCATGCTTATGTTACGCTGCTTCATTATTGCTGCTTTGATTTTTCGCAGGACTCGTCTACAGTCGACCACTGCTGCTTCTTCATCAGCCCTCATCTTTGCAATGAACACCTGGGTTGGCGTCATCAGCCGGCCATGTTGCTGTTGCTGAGCTGCTGGAGTGTCAGCTGTAGCTGCGGGTGTTGGAGCGCTCTCAGCTTCAGGTGGTGGCGGCGGATGAGTTGGCGTCGGTTGCGCGCAATTTCGAATTGGAGTCCCTTGCGTTACAGGCGACCTTGCCGTTTTCCCGCTTTGTCGGAACGCGGTGATTACGTCCTCTGCTGCTGTTTGCTGTTGTTGTTCTCTTTGTTTTTGTGTTGTTGTTGTTTGTTCAATATTCATGTTGTATGGGTCCAAACTCCAAGCCGCTATCTCTACATGAAAATAAATACAGTTATCCTTTAATGCCCCCACGGGTCCCTATGCGAGCAGTGAGGTCCATGCGAGGGTTGACGCAAGACCTTATGAGCACTTGCGTTCAGTGCCAGGGCGGACACAAAGTAGGAGTTTCCTCAACTACACCTGTAACATTGAGTAAACAATGTCATGTTTCGAACGTACTTGGAGACTAGCTATGTTTTAATAGGACGGAGACAGCCCTAACATTAGCCCAGCAGCCATTTCGCCAGGGTTTCAATCTGGGTACTCAGGTGCCAGAATGTTATTTCTGCCGACTGTCGAATCTTCTTTATTGTCTACCGATTCGGAGAAAGACTGGAATCATAGACGTCCAATATGGAGCAGACGCTAACCAGATTGCCGCCCGATGCGGAAACAGGCGGAATCTGGATTTACCCTTCAGTGAGCCCATCTGGCTGCAGCGAAGCGCCTTCTCACCTTAGCCAGCCGTTTGTCGGATGACAGCAGGACTGTTTCCAGGGTTGCCGCGTGGAGGCGGTGAGTTGCTTGAGGCAATCGTGTATGGATCGCGCTGGGAATCACCAAGTTGAAACCAATCAGACACTTTGCCATGCAGTCATAACCCCCTAACCCCATAATAATAATAATAATAATAATAATAATAATAATAATAATAATAATAATAATAATAATAATAATAATAATAATAATAATAATAATAATAATAATAATAATAATAATAATAATAATAATAATAATAATAATAATAATAATAATAATAATAATAATAATAATAATAATAATAATAATAATAATAATAATAATAATAATAATAATAATAATAATAATAATAATAATAATAATAATAATAATAATAATAATAATAATAATAATAATAATAATAATAATAATAATAATAATAATAATAATAATAATAATAATAATAATAATAATAATAATAATAATAATAATAATAATAATAATAATAATAATAATAATAATAATAATAATAATAATAATAATAATAATAATAATAATAATAATAATAATAATAATAATAATAATAATAATAATAATAATAATAATAATAATAATAATAATAATAATAATAATAATAATAATAATAATAATAATAATAATAATAATAATTTTTTTTTTTTTTTTTTTTTTGGGCTAAGGAGGGGAAAATGCCTGCACGCATCTCTCGATCTGCCGTCGCAGAGAGGTATGTGGGGCTTGCACCCACTAACGACCCCCTCTTTTTTTAGGCCTTTACCCACTTCGGGATCGCTTTCGCATAACTTCGAAGTGGTGCCCTTTCGCTCACAGCGCCGACTACTCACGCTTTCATAGCGTTCTGCTAATCGGTCCGCGTCCGGACTCGCCCTCTCTTAAGCACTTGCTGATGTTAAAGTGCCTCTATTTCCGCCATTCGTCGCTCCTCCAGTATCACTGCGTCCAAGTCGCGTTTATTCTCTAGAAGAACACTACTCGCGAGTGCCGTTGCAGCGTCCCAGAACTCCTTCCGTTGCAGCATTTTCTCGACAAAGCTTTCCGGCTCGATGGGCCCCATCGTGCTTTCTGCCAAGCGTCTGTGATCGTTCCACTTGTGGCAATAGAAAAAGGTATGCTCTGCATCGTCCACGTCCGCATCACCATAGATGCAGCAGGTGCTTCCCGTTTTTCCCATGCGGAATAGGTATTTGCGAAAATACCCATGTCCGGACAGCAGTTGCGTAAGGTAATAATTTACCTCTCCATACTCTCTCTCCATCCAGCTCTTCACGTTCGGTATGAGTCTTAACGTCCATCTGCCGTTTGTTGCTGACTGCCAGCGCTCTTGCCACTGCTGAATGGTGTGCTGCCTAGTCTCTTCGAAGGTCGACACTCTTCCCTCTCGCTTTTCTTCCCAGCGTTTCCTGCGTTCAAAGGCTAGCAGATCAATGGGTATGCAGCTGCTAATTACCAGTACTGCCGCTTCGGATACTGTCCGGTAAGCCGATGCGATCCTGAGTGCCGCAGTACGTTGCACCGACGCGTACACCTTGCGTCGGGAATCAGCTTTCAAAGCTTCAGCCCACACCTCGCATCCATATAGCAATATGGTATTGCTGACTGTCAGTAGCAATCTCCGCTTGCTCTGTGTGGGACCTCCTATGTTGGCCATCAGTCTAGCCAGGGATGCTGTAGCTCTGCTGGCTTTCTTTGCTGCGTGTTGTATCTGCGCCCAATAGTTGAGTCTGCTGTCCAGCTGTAGCCCCAAGTACTTCGCCGATCTTTGCGTGCTTTTAGCGTGGCCACAGACCTGCAGCGGCACTTCTAGCGGTATGTGGCTTCTTGTAAGGAGAAGAAGCTCCGTTTTTTCTGCAGCCAGCTTGAGGCCGTGATCGCGTAGCCACGTTTGGACCTGCGTCATCACCACGTTTAGCTTACGCTGTGCTTTAGTGGTGTCGCGCGCGACAATCACTGCGGCAACGTCATCAGCAAAAGCCACTAAATGAGAGTCCTCTGGCATTCTCATGTCCAAGATGCTATCATAGGTGTCGTTCCACAAATCAGGTCCAAGGATAGACCCCTGTGCTGCGCCCGACGTGATCGTGAGTCGTCTGCTGCCATCACTTGTGTCATACAAGAGGACACGATCGCTAAGATAGCTCCTCGTCATCTTCATTAAGTACCTTGGAGTTTGGTACCTGGTCTCCAGAGTGTTGAGGATGTCTCTCCACCTGACGCTGTTAAATGTGTTGCGAACATCTAGTGTCGCCAGCAGCACTATTTTGCGCGAGAAATGGTTTCCCCTCTGCGCGTTCGCTACGGTGTCAATTACGTCATGGATCGCTCCTAGTGTGGAGTGGCCGGTTCTGAAGCCGTGCTGTCTAGGTGACAGTCCACCAGCGCTCTCGACCGCAGCAGCAAGTCTAGGCTTAATTAGCCTTTCCAGCAGCTTAACGGACGTGTCTAGCATACATAGTGGTCGGTATGCTTCGGCAGACTCTGGGTTTCCCTTTCCTTTGCTGATTAAGGTCAGTTTCTGCTGCTTCCAGACCGCTGGAAAGTTTCCTTCTACTAGGCAGGCGTTGTACATGTCTAGCAGCACATGCGGGCGTTCGGATGCGATTACTTTTAGGACCTCAGTTGGAACCCCGTCTGGTCCCGGAGATTTCTTACTTTTTAGAGCGCCAGCAGCGGATGTAAGCTCTTGCAGCGTGAACAAGGGGGGCACCTCGTCTGGCTGATCTTCCAAAGGTGCTTCTTACACCACCCCCCCCCCCCCCCCCCGCCCCCCCCCTCCCCCTTTCCCCCCCCCCCCTTTTTTTTTTTCCCCCCCCCCCTTTTCTTTTTTTACCCCTTCCCCCCCTCTTTTTTTGCCCCCCCTTCTCCTCCCTCTTCTCTTTTTCTCTCCACCGGAGGCATCGCTTCTCAAATCGGCTATCTCCTCATTCCACCAGTAAGCCGCTTTCCTTTGGTGTGCTCGTTTGACCCTGGGCATAGCAGCATCACAAGCCCTTATGATGCTCTGCATCGTCTGCTGCACAATTGTCTCCGAGTCGTGAGCTGGCCGCTGTTGCACCGAGCTGTTGTCCAGGGTTGCGAGCAACGCAGGGATGTCTAGACGCTCGCTCTTCCACTTACGTGTTCCCCTCTGAACATTGGTTGGTTGGGGGCGACTAGTCAACTCGATGCTGTATTCGATGTACTGATGGTCGCTACCAGTATAATCCTCGAGTACTGTCCAGTTTTTGAGTGCACCAGCAAGCCGCTCAGATACAAGCGTTATGTCCGGTGTAGTGGCCACGCATCCAGGTCTTCGAAAAGTTGTGCTGGTCCCTGAGTTTGCTACAACAAGGCCCAGTCTAGACGCCATGTCAAGAGTTCGCCGTCCTCTCGGGTCTGTGTCGCTTGATCCCCATTCAACCGCCTTAGCGTTAAAGTCGCCTGCCATGATCAAAGGCTCTCCGATTTCTCGTGCGCAGTCTTCGATGCTGTCAAGTTTGGCCTCAAATTCCGCAATGGGATCGTTTGGTGTTAAGTAGCAGCTTATAAGCGAGTATCTGCTGCCCTTAACCCACACGAATCCATTTCCTCGTCCGCTGTTTAATATGGGAAAGCTTCCAGTGGATATAATCCAGATGGCTGCAGTCCCAGTGTCGTCCTGTAGCCAGTTGCCGCAATTGGCCTTCGTGTACTGCTCGCTGATGATGACTGCGTCCGTCCCCTTCTCCAGCAAGAGCTGTTTCAGGATATTGTCAGCAGTTTTGCTCCGGTGCATATTTGCCTGGAGAACTCTCATCTATTTCTTCGACACGTTCTGCGCATTTGCTGGATCCCGGTAGATGGTCCACGGGAGCTATATTCGCATCGATGCATTCCCAGCATTTGGGAGTCTTGTGGCACTGCGCCATTTTGTGGCCAGTTTCGCCGCACCGAAAGCACAGACCTTCACCTTTTCGGTTTGGTCCCTTGCAGTCATACTGCATGTGACCAATGCCCAGGCATCTGAAGCACTTCTTGATTGTGACCCATCTCTTCATTTTTACGTTCAGCCAGCCGATTTTAATTTTCCCGATAGTTAGGAGTTTTGCAGCGTTTTTCTTCGGTCAGCGTGACGAAGGCCTGTTCCCGGGAATTTGGGGCAGACACTGTCACCTTAATGTCGTTTGATGCATCGGGCCTTTGATTGCGTTGAGCACATCGTCCTTTACTGTCAGCGCATCGAGGTCCCTTATGACTATTGTGGCCATAGGACTGGCGCTAGCTACGTTAGCGGTTTCTTGAAGCGTTGCCTTGATTTGCTCACAGAGCTGCGGATTCAGCTTCTCGCCCTTTTCAAATTCGAGGAGAAGAGCACCTGTCCTCGTCTTGCGAACGCCTTTAATATTGACATCAGCGTCAAGTTTAGCATTGGCTCGTAGGCTTTTGAGCACCTCAGCGTAACTGTGCCCATTTGCTGGCTTTATAATGATCGCATCATTTTTGGGCTTGTTTGTGCGAGTTTTGTTTGTCTGCTGGTTATGTCCCTTGTTTTCCGCTATGGGTTGAACTACAGGATCCTTTGGTGGCTGTACTTTGGCCTGCTGCTTTTGTGCTTTCCTTGTCTTTTTACTTGCGACTGGTTGACATTTCTCGAGATCATCATCCCGCCCCTTTTTATGGGGCATCGGCGTCTCAGCGGGGCTTGTGGCTACTCGCTTGCTTTTAACTAGAGTATCCTCGACTCTCTTGCTTGTTGTGGGCGTCTCTACCTCTGCGTTTTTACGAGCTCTTTCTCTTTCTGATTTTCTCGCAGTCTCCGCTTTGATCCAGCTAGACCTGCAGGTCTCGAGAATAGTCAAAATCTCGCTAAGCTCAGATACGCCGTCTTTTACATCCATGCTTATGTTACGCTGCTTCATTATTGGTGCTTTGATTTTTCGCAGGACTCGTCTACAGTCGGCCACTGCTGCTTCTTCATCAGCCCTCATCTTTGCAATGAACACCTGGGTTGGCGTCATCAGCCGGCCATGTTGCTGTTGCTGAGCTGCTGGACTGTCAGCTGTAGCTGCGGGTGTTGGAGCGTTCTCTGCTTCAGGTGGTGGCGGCGGATGAGTTGGCGTCGGTTGCGCGCAATTTAGAATTGGAGTCCCTTGCGTTACAGGCGACCTTGCCGTTTTCCCGCTTTGTCGGAACGCGGTGATCACGTCCTCTGCTGCTGTTTGCTGTTGTTGTTCTCTTTGTTTTTGTGTTGTTGTTGTTGGTTCAATATTCATGTTGTATGGGTCCAAACTCCAAGCCGCTATCTCTACATGAAAATAAATACAGTTATCCTTTAATGCCCCCACGGGTCCCTATGCGAGCAGTGAGGTCCATGCAACGGTTGACGCAAGACCTTATGAGCACTTGCGTTCAGTGCCAGGGCGGACACAAAGTAGGAGTTTCCTCAACTACACCTGTAACATTGAGTAAACAATGTCATGTTTCGAACGTACTTGGAGACTAGCTATGTTTTAAAAGGACGGAGACAGCGCTAACATTAGCCCAGCAGCCATTTCGCCAGGGTTTCAATCTGGGTACTCAGGTGCCAGAATGTTATTTCTGCCGACTGTCGAATCTTCTTTATTGTCTACCGATTCGGAGAAAGACTGGAATCATAGCCGTCCAATATGGAGCAGACGCTAACCAGATTGCCGCCCGATACGGGAACAGACGCAATCTGGATTTACTCTTCAGTGAGCCCATCTGGCTGCAGCGAAGCGCCTTCTCACCTTAGCCAGCCGTTTGTCGGATGACAGCGGGACTGTTTCCAGGGTTGCCGCGTGGAGGCGGTGAGTTGCTTGAGGCAATCGTGCATGGATCGCGCTGGGAATCACCAAGTTGAAACCAATCAGACACTTTGCCATGCAGTCATAACCCCCTAACCCCATAATAATAATAATAATAATAATAATAATAATAATAATAATAATAATAATAATAATAATAATAATAATAATAATAATAATAATAATAATAATAATAATAATAATAATAATAATAATAATAATAATAATAATAATAATAATAATAATAATAATAATAATAATAATAATAATAATAATAATAATAATAATAATAATAATAATAATAATAATAATAATAATAATAATAATAATAATAATAATAATAATAATAATAATAATAATAATAATAATAATAATAATAATAATAATAATAATAATAATAATAATAATAATAATAATAATAATAATAATAATAATAATAATAATAATAATAATAATAATAATAATAATAATAATAATAATAATAATAATAATAATAATAATAATAATAATAATAATAATAATAATAATTTTTTTTTTTTTTTGGCTAAGGAGGGGAAAATGCCTGCACGCATCTCTTGATCTGCCGTCGCAGAGAGGTATGTGGGGCTTGCACCCACTAACGACCCCCCTTTTTTAGGCCTTTACCCACTTCGGGATCGCTTTCGCATAACTTCGAAGTGGTGCCCTTTCGCTCACAGCGCCGACTACTCACGCTTTCATAGCATTCTGCTAGTCGGTCCGCGTCCGGACTCGCCCTCTCTTAAGCACTTTCTGATGTTAAAGCGCCTCTATTTCCGCCATTCGTCGCTCCTCCAGTATTTATTTATTTATTTATGCACGACTAAAAAGCAGTCGGCAAAGAACAAAAAAATCATATAAAAAAATTAAATTAAAGATTAAAAAATAATGATAAATTAATATTAAGTTAAATATAAATATAAACTGTAAAGAAAGATTTAAATTAGAATTAAATTAGGTCTGGGGTATGCAAAAAATTATAAATGATCCAACATTTGTTGCAAGGATTGGGGAAAACCCAGAAAAACCCAATCAGATCAATAAGGATTAGTACGGTTGTTAGTAATTGTAAGAATGTTAAACTAGTAGAATGTAATAAAACAAGTTATTAGTGTTACTTAGGTCAGGAATTAAAGGAAAGATAATGGAAAAGTGCGGATTTTAGGGAAGGGAGAGAGAGCTCTGAGGAGAAAACGTGAAAAAGGCTATTATAGAAAGTGCATAAGACACGAAACGAATCGTGTGAAGCGTAATCAGTTGTGCATGTAGGTAAAAATAAAGGCTTGTAATTCCTAGTAGACCTGCGGGGGACAGAAAAGGTGAGGCGGGCTAGAAGGGAACTAGAATCATCTCGCCAATAATCAATTTGTGAAGAAAAACAACACCAAGAGTTTTCCTACGATTAATTAAAGACGGAAGATTGAGAAGACGAAGCCTATGGGAGTACGGTGGTAAACGAAGGTTGGGATCCCAGTTAAAACCACGTAAGGCGAAAAGCAAGAATTGCTTTTGAACTGATTCAATTCGATTCTGGTTTATTTGATACTGCGGGCTCCAAATGCACGAACAGTATTCCAGGATGGGACGAACTAAAGAGACGTAAAGGAGTTTCGTGGTGAAAGGATCATTAAATTCTTTCGACCAACGTTTAATGAAACCAAGTACTCCTTTGGCGTCATTAACTATGGTGGAATATGTAAATTGAAGCATAATTTGCAATCAAATAAAACTCCAAGATCCTTTACAGATTTTATACGTTTCAAAGGGGTATTGTCAATAGTATAAGAAGCTAAATAGGGCCTAGAACGACTAAATGTCATGAACATACACTTTGAACAATTTAGATGCAACTTATTGGCCGAACACCATAGTTGCATAGCGTTCAAATCGTCTTGCAGACGATTATGAAGAAGGGATCAGTGTATGAAAAAATAAGCTTTACATCATCCGCATACATTAAAATATATGAATGGGCCAGAATAGTGGGTAGATCGTTAATGAACAGAGTAAAAAATAAAGGCCCTAAGTGACTACCTTGAGGTACACCAGAAGTAACGTAAACCGAACTCGAAATGGTTGATCTAAGGAGCACTTTTTGGGTCCTACCTTTTAGGTAGGTGGAAACCCAACGTAAAAAGGCAGAGGGGAAACCTATGCACCTAAGTTTGTAGAGTAAGAGGTCATGGTTCACAGAGTCAAAGGCTTTACTGAAGTCAGTGTATATGACATCCGTTTGCTTTTTCTCTGAAAATGCATCATTTACCAGGGAGGTAAACTCAAGCAAGTTGGTCGTAGTGGACCGACCTTTAATAAAGCCGTGTTGAGTAGGAGAAATTATCGATTTACAGAGATGCTGCAAAGACGAAACAAGGATTTTTTCAAATAATTTAGGAATGGCTGATAGCTTTGCAATGCCTCTGTAGTTCGAAATATCAGACTTACCACCTTTTTTGTGGAGAGGAATGATATAAGATTCTTTCCAAAGATATGGAAAGGTTGAAGATTCAAGGGATAGATTAAAAAGCTTATGCAACGGAGCAGCTAAAGAAGAGCAGCATTCCTTGAGAAGACAACTAGGAATGTTGTCTGGCCCAGGGATAAAAGAAGATTTTAAAGAAATAAGAGAAGAGATTATAGTGTTATAAGAAATAGAGGGAGCAAACATAGTGTTTGATTGAAAAATAGAATAAGGATAAGATGAATTAGAAGTGGAGATTGGAGAGTAGGTGGATTGAAAAAAGTTAGCAAAAAGTTCAGCGGCTGCAGAATCGTTGCAGGCATTATCTATCCCATAGAAAAAAGAGGAAGGTAAACCGTGAGACTTACGCTTCAAGTTAACAAATTTGTAAAATTGTTTAGGGTCACGGGAAAACTGTCTTTTGCATCGAGTTAGATAGTTCTCGTAGCATAGCGAGTTTAAATTGGCGAAGTCCGACTTGGCTACTGTGTACTTACACCAGTCAAGACTTGAACCAGACTTCTTATATTTTTTAAAATATTTAGATTTAATATTTTTTAAATAAGAAAGTCTAGGTGTAAACCAGGGAGGCTTTATAGAACCAGACGGTGGAACATAATTTGGAATGCACACATCTAAGAGTGCATTTAGGGTCTCATAGAAAGAACTAAGGGCAATATCGATGTCAGTCGCTTTATCTAAAAAGCACCAGTCAGTAGCAAGGATAAGTTCATTAAGCAATGAATAATTTCCCTTGCGAAAACAACGACGAGGTAATTGCTGACATAATAGAGGTGAACTAATTCAGTATCACTACGTCCAAGTCGCGTTTCTTCTCTAGAAGAACACTACTCGCGAGTGCCGTTGCAGCGTCCCAGAACTCCTTCCGTTGCAGCATTTTCTCGACAAAGCTTTCCGGCTCGATGGGCCCCATCGTGCTTTCTGCCAAGCGTCTGTGATCGTTCCACTTGTGGCAATAGAAAAAGGTATGCTCTGCATCGTCCACGTCCGCGGAATAGGTATTTGCGAAAATACCCATGTCCGGACAGCAGTTGCGTAAGGTAATAATTTACCTCTCCATACTCTCTCTCCATCCAGCTCTTCACGTTCGGTATGAGTCTTAACGTCCATCTGCCGTTTGTTGCTGACTGCCAGCGCTCTTGCCACTGCTGAATGGTGTGCTGCCTAGCCTCTTCGAAGGTCGACACTCTTCCCTCTCGCTTTTCTTCCCAGCGTTTCACAGTGGTCAAAAAGGCTCATTTAGCGGCGTTTAATTAATACCTCTTAGGCTAAAACCTTTTTTTTTTTTTTGATATTTTTTTTTTATTGCAAATAGATTTAGTTACAATTTTAAATAAAAAAAATATAAATTTTTTAGGTTTATGTGAGTTTTTAATTTTGTCAAAGATGCAACTTTTTATCATAATTTGGACATTTTTTATTTCGACAACAAAATTTTGAAAATTTTTTAAATTTTGTTTTTTTTTTATTTATTCCAATAAAAATATATTGAAATTTAATAAAAAAAATAATTTTAATATTTTTTTTTTATTTATATATATATTTTTTTGGTTTACAAGCTAGGTGTTTTTGGCCCATTTCAGTCCTTGCTAATTTCAAGTCTTTGTGTATTCCAATAATAACAAAAATAATTTTAAATACGTTTTAAGTCACAAACTTTTATTTTTTTAATTTCTTAAATATATAATAACTCTTTTGTCCAAATAAAATTTATATTTTCTTCAGGAAGACAATTATTCTGATCTTTCTATTGTAATTCCAGTCTAAGTCTATTATAAGTTATTCATCATAGGCATTACAAAGTAGATTTTTTACCTCCATATCCAAAAAAAATATCATTATTTGAATGTCGAGACGGACTTTTGCTTAAGCTAGTTATTAGTGGATCCGAAAATATTAATAGTGAGTTCATCAGATCCTCCATTGTATGTGTGCGTGAAGTTTTACGACTATGCTTTAGCCGAAACTTTCGGAAATCTTTATTTCTAGCCTCCAAGGCTTCTTCCGACATCATTCCAATAGGAAGTGGTACACATTCAATAACATCAGCTCCGTGAAGTAATATTCTATGTACTGAGCTGGGCATGTAGTACCAAGGATATTCACTTACAAACATTTTTGCGGTTTGTAAGGCGTACTCACGAAAGCTGTCAATATTTATCGCATATCCAGAAGCCATACTGCGTAAAATCACACCAAGTCTTCTTATTAAGTTTTCATTTACGCCAGTTATTTCAGCAGACATTTCATGTTGTTCGAAAAACCTTCGAGCTGTATTGCCACTGTTTGTGTTGCCAGAACCCTGCATTGGGATATCCACCAATAAAGCCATTTCGATCCTAAACCTATTTTGGATCTCTTCTTTTCTTTTATTAACAATGTTCTTGTCCAAGCCGCGGACCTGCCACTTTTTTGCGGATCATTTTCGCTGCGCCATTTAAAAAAAAAGGCTACGCTTGCAGACAGACATGGTACCTAAAAAATATAATATTGTGAACGGCTGCATCTCGCTGCGGCAGATTTTGGACATTTCACAAAGAAGACAAACCACATTAACATATAAAATTAGTATTTTCAACTGCAAATGACGGCGTCACTATTTATACTCTACAGAAGTAAAATATTGGTCACATTTCAGAGGATAACAAAGTTGTTAGTTTTACCATTAATTATTAATATAACATATATCCACAGGTCACAAAACATTTATTTTTATGTAAATACATACCTTTATTATTGAAAAACTAAAACAAGTAAGCGGTTACAGTCGAGCACGCTCGACAGTAGGATACCCTGAGTCCAGGTACTCTTCAATAAAAGTTTATTTTCGACCAATTGTTCCTATAGCAGCTATATGATATATAAAGCCGATTTGAACCAAATCTGGTCTGAATGTACAAAACTAATATTAATGCATATTCTATCAGTTTGGTTAAGATATCTCAAAAAAACAAAAAAGTTTTTCATACTAAAACTTCATTTTCGATGCATCGTTCCTATGGCAAATATATGATATAGTTATCCCCCCCCCCAAAATAAAAACAAACTTGATCTGCGCCCGGTATCCAGGAACCTACATACCAAGTTTAAAGTCTCTAGCTCTTTTGGTTTCTGAGATCGACGCGTTCAAACATCCGGACGGACGGACAGACAGACGGACATGGCTCAATCGACTCGACTGTTGATCCTGATCAAGAATATATATACTTTGTGGGGTCCTGTTACATACATCCTGCCAAACGCATTATACCCTTTTTTGCCCATTTTTAATGGGCTCAGGGTATAAAAAACAATTAAAAATGAGATTTTTAAAAATGTTGCAGCACAATTTGCACACGTGCGAAAACTTAACACAATGTATTTCCAACAGCTATTTTAACAAATGTTATGATTAAAAGCTCACAGCTGATCATCTAAAGTGCAATTATCGTTTTGGTTGTTATCGATTTGCTAAATAACCTTTTAGCTACCGACTGACAAATTAATTTTGTAATTTGTTAAATGTAAAAAATTCAATTTCGGTCCGCCAGATTGCTTAAATCGACCACTGTGCGTTTCCTGCGTTCAAAGGCTAGCAGATCAATGGGTATGCAGCTGCTAATTACCAGTACTGCCGCTTCGGATACTGTCCGGTAAGCCGATGCGATCCTGAGTGCCGCAGTACGTTGCACCGACGCGTACACCTTGCGTCGGGAATCAGCTTTCAAAGCTTCAGCCCACACCTCGCATCCATATAGCAATATGGTATTGCTGACTGTCAGTAGCAATCTCCGCTTGCTCTGTGTGGGACCTCCTATGTTGGCCATCAGTCTAGCCAGGGATGCTGTAGCTCTGCTGGCTTTCTTTGCTGCGTGTTGTATCTGCGCCCAATAGTTGAGTCTGCTGTCCAGCTGTAGCCCCAAGTACTTCGCCGATCTTTGCGTGCTTACTGCGTGGCCACAGACCTGCAGCGGCACTTATAGCGGTATGTGGCTTCTTGTAAGGAGAAGAAGCTCCGTTTTTTCTGCAGCCAGCTTGAGGCCGTGATCGCGTAGCCACGTTTGGACCTTCGTCATCACCACGTTTAGCTTACGCTGTGCTTTAGTGGTGTCGCGCGCGACAATCACTGCGGCAACGTCATCAGCAAAAGCCACTAAATGAGAGTCCTCTGGCATTCTCATGTCCAAGATGCTATCATAGGTGTTGTTCCACAAATCAGGTCCAAGGATAGACCCCTGTGCTGCGCCCGACGTGATCGTGAGTCGTCTGCTGCCATCACTTGTGTCATACAAGAGGACACGATCGCTAAGATAGCTCCTCGTCATCTTCATTAAGTACCTTGGAGTTTGGTACCTGGTCTCCAGAGTGTTGAGGATGTCTCTCCACCTGACGCTGTTAAATGTGTTGCGAACATCTAGTGTCGCCAGCAGCACTATTTTGCGCGAGAAATGGTTTCCCCTCTGCGCGTTCGCTACGGTGTCAATTACGTCATGGATCGCTCCTAGTGTGGAGTGGCCGGTTCTGAAGCCGTGCTGTCTAGGTGACAGTCCACCAGCGCTCTCGACCGCAGCAGCAAGTCTAGGCTTAATTAGCCTTTCCAGCAGCTTAACGGACGTGTCTAGCATACATAGTGGTCGGTATGCTTCGGCAGACTCTGGGTTTCCCTTTCCTTTGCTGATTAAGGTCAGTTTCTGCTGCTTCCAGATCGCTGGAAAGTTTCCTTCTACTAGGCAGGCGTTGTACATGTCTAGCAGCACATGCGGGCGATCGGATGCGATTACTTTTAGGACCTCAGTTGGAACCCCGTCTGGTCCCGGAGATTTCTTACTTTTTAGAGCGCCAGCAGCGGATGTAAGCTCTTGCAGCGTGAACAAGGGGGGCACCTCGTCTGGCTGATCTTCCAAAGGTGCTTCTCCTCATTCCACCAGTAAGCCGCTTTCCTTTGGTGTGCTCGTTTGACCCTGGGCATAGCAGCATCACAAGCCCTTATGATGCTCTGCATCGTCTGCTGCACAATTGTCTCCGAGTCGTGAGCTGGCCGCTGTTGCACCGAGCTGTTGTCCAGGGTTGCGAGCAACGCAGGGATGTCTAGACGCTCGCTCTTCCACTTACGTGTTCCCCTCTGAACATTGGTTGGTTGGGGGCGACTAGTCAACTCGATGCTGTATTCGATGTACTGATGGTCGCTACCAGTATAATCCTCGAGTACTGTCCAGTTTTTGAGTGCACCAGCAAGCCGCTCAGATACAAGCGTTATGTCCGGTGTAGTGGCCACGCATCCAGGTCTTCGGAAAGTTGTGCTGGTCCCTGAGTTTGCTACAACAAGGCCCAGTCTAGACGCCATGTCAAGAGTTCGCCGTCCTCTCGGGTCTGTGTCGCTTGATCCCCATTCAACCGCCTTAGCGTTAAAGTCGCCTGCCATGACCAAAGGCTCTCCGATTTCTCGTGCGCAGTCTTCGATGCTGTCAAGTTTGGCCTCAAATTCCGCAATGGGATCGTTTGGTGTTAAGTTGCAGCTTATAAGCGAGTATCTGCTGCCCTTAACCCACACGAATCCATTTCCTCGTCCGCTGTTTAATATGGGAAAGCTTCCAGTGGTTATAATCCAGATGGCTGCAGTCCCAGTGTCGTCCTGTAGCCAGTTGTCGCAATTGGCCTTCGTGTACTGCTCGCTGATGATGACTGCGTCCGTCCTCTTCTCCAGCAAGAGCTGTTTCAGGAGATTGTCAGCAGTTTTGCTCCGGTGCATATTTGCCTGGAGAACTCTCATCTATTTCTTCGACACGTTCTGCTGCTTGCGCGCTCCGCATCTGCTGGATCCCGGTAGATGGTCCACGGGAGCTATATTCGCATCGATGCATGCCCAGCATTTGGGAGTCTTGTGGCACTGCGCCATTTTGTGGCCAGTTTCGCCGCACCGAAAGCACAGACCTTCACCTTTTCGGTTTGGTCCCTTGCAGTCATACTGCATGTGACCAATGCCCAGGCATCTGAAGCACTTCTTGATTGTGACCCATCTCTTCATTTTTACGTTCAGCCAGCCGATTTTAATTTTCCCGATAGTTAGGAGTTTTGCAGCGTTTTCTTCGGTCAGCGTGACGAAGGCCTGTTCCCGGGAATTTGGGGCAGACACTGTGACCTTAATGTCGTTTGATGCATCGGGCACCAAGCCTTTGATTGCGTTGAGCACATCGTCCTTTACTGTCAGCGCATCGAGGTCCCTTATCACTATTGTGGCCATAGGACTGGCGCTAGCTACGTTAGCGGTTTCTTGAAGCGTTGCCTTGATTTGCTCACAGAGCTGCGGATTCAGCTTCTCGCCCTTTTCCAATTCGAGGAGAAGAGCACCTGTCCTCGTCTTGCGAACGCCTTTAATATTGACATCAGCGTCAAGTTTAGCATTGGCTCGTAGGCTTTTGAGCACCTCAGCGTAACTGTGCCCATTTGCTGGCTTTATAATGATCGCATCATTTTTGGGCTTGTTTGTGCGAGTTTTGTTTGTCTGCTGGTTATGTCCCTTGTTTTCCGCTATGGGTTGAACTACAGGATCCTTTGGTGGCTGTACTTTGGCCTGCTGCTTTTGTGCTTTCCTTGTCTTTTTACTTGCGACTGGTTGACATTTCTCGAGATCATCATCCCGCCCCTTTTTATGGGGCATCGGCGTCTCAGCGGGGCTTGTGGCTACTCGCTTGCTTTTAACTAGAGTATCCTCGACTCTCTTGCTTGTTGTGGGCGTCTCTACCTCTGCGTTTTTACGAGCTCTTTCTCTTTCTGATTTTCTCGCAGTCTCCGCTTTGATCCAGCTAGACCTGCAGGTCTCGAGAATAGTCAAAATCTCGCTAAGCTCAGATGCGCCGTCTTTTACATCCATGCTTATGTTACGCTGCTTCATTATTGGTGCTTTGATTTTTCGCAGGACTCGTCTACAGTCGGCCACTGCTGCTTCTTCATCAGCCCTCATCTTTGCAATGAACACCTGGGTTGGCGTCATCAGCCGGCCATGTTGCTGTTGCTGAGCTGCTGGAGTGTCAGCTGTAGCTGCGGGTGTTGGAGCGTTCTCTGCTTCAGGTGGTGGCGGCGGATGAGTTGGCGTCGGTTGCGCGCAATTTCGAATTGGAGTCCCTTGCGTTACAGGCGACCTTGCCGTTTTCCCGCTTTGTCGGAACGCGGTGATCACGTCCTCTGCTGCTGTTTGCTGTTGTTGTTCTCTTTGTTTTTGTGTTGTTGTTGTTGGTTCAATATTCATGTTGTATGGGTCCAAACTCCAAGCCGCTATCTCTACATGAAAATAAATACAGTTATCCTTTAATGCCCCCATGCAAGCAGTGAGGTCCATGCAAGGGTTGACGCAAGACCTTATGAGCACTTGCGTTCAGTGCCAGGGCGGACACAAAGTAGGAGTTTCCTCAACTACACCTGTAACATTGAGTAAACAATGTCATGTTTCGAACGTACTTGGAGACTAGCTATGTTTTAATAGGACGGAGACAGCCCTAACATTAGCCCAGCAGCCATTTCGCCAGGGTTTCAATCTGGGTAATCAGGTGCCAGAATGTAATTTCTGCCGACTGTCGAATCTTCTTTATTGTCTAACGATTCGGAGAAAGACTGGAATCATAGCCGTCCAATATGGAGCAGACGCTAACCAGATTGCCGCCCGATACGGGAACAGACGCAATCTGGATTTACTCTTCAGTGAGCCCATCTGGCGGCAGCGAAGCGCCTTCTCACCTTAGCCAGCCGTTTGTCGGATGACAGCGGGACTGTTTCCAGGGTTGCCGCGTGGAGGCGGTGAGTTGCTTGAGGCAATCGTGCATGGATCGCGCTGGGAATCACCAAGTTGAAACCAATCAGACACTTTGCCATGCAGTCATAACCCCCTAACCCCATAATAATAATAATAATAATAATAATAATAATAATAATAATAATAATAATAATAATAATAATAATAATAATAATAATAATAATAATAATAATAATAATAATAATAATAATAATAATAATAATAATAATAATAATAATAATAATAATAATAATAATAATAATAATAATAATAATAATAATAATAATAATAATAATAATAATAATAATAATAATAATAATAATAATAATAATAATAATAATAATAATAATAATAATAATAATAATAATAATAATAATAATAATATTATTATTTATAATAATAATAATAATAATTAATAATAATAATAATAATAATAATAATAATAATAATAATAATAATAATAATAATAATAATAATAATAATAATAATATATTTTTTTTTTTTTTTTTTTTTTTTTGGGCTAAGGAGGGGAAAATGCCTGCACGCATCTCTCGATCTGCCGTCGCAGAGAGGTATGTGGGGCTTGCACCCACTAACGACCCCCCTTTTTTTAGGCCTTTACCCACTTCGGGAGCGCTTTCGCATAACTTCGAAGTGGTGCCCTTTCGCTCACAGCGCCGACTACTCACGCTTTCATAGCATTCTGCTAGTCGGTCCGCGTCCGGACTCGCCCTCTCTTAATCACTTGCTGATGTTAAAGCGCCTCTATTTCCGCCATTCGTCGCTCCTCCAGTATCACTACGTCCAAGTCGCGTTTCTTCTCTAGAAGAACACTACTCGCGAGTGCCGTTGCAGCGTCCCAGAACTCCTTCCGTTGCAGCATTTTCTCGACAAAGCTTTCCGGCTCGATGGGCCCCATCGTGCTTTCTGCCAAGCGTCTGTGATCGTTCCACTTGTGGCAATATAAAAAGGTATGCTCTGCATCGTCCACGTCCGCACCACCATAGATGCAGCAGGTGCTTCCCGTTTTTCCCATGCGGAATAGGTATTTGCGAAAATACCCATGTCCGGACAGCAGTTGCGTAAGGTAATAATTTACCTCTCCATACTCTCTCTCCATCCAGCTCTTCACGTTCGGTATGAGTCTTAACGTCCATCTGCCGTTTGTTGCTGACTGCCAGCGCTCTTGCCACTGCTGAATGGTGTGCTGCCTAGCCTCTTCGAAGGTCGACACTCTTCCCTCTCGCTTTTCTTCCCAGCGTTTTCTGCGTTCAAAGGCTAGCAGATCAATGGGTATGCAGCTGCTAATTACCAGTACTGCCGCTTCGGATACTGTCCGGTAAGCCGATGCGATCCTGAGTGCCGCAGTACGTTGCACCGACGCGTACACCTTGCGTCGGGAATCAGCTTTCAAAGCTTCAGCCCACACCTCGCATCCATATAGCAATATGGTATTGCTGACTGTCAGTAGCAATCTCCGCTTGCTCTGTGTGGGACCTCCTATGTTGGCCATCAGTCTAGCCAGGGATGCTGTAGCTCTGCTGGCTTTCTTTGCTGCGTGTTGTATCTGCGTCCAATAGTTGACTCTGCTGTCCAGCTGTAGCCCCAAGTACTTCGCCGATCTTTGCGTGCTTTTTTCGTGGCCACAGACCTGCAGCGGCACTTCTAGCGGTATGTGGCTTCTTGTAAGGAGAAGAAGCTCCGTTTTTTCTGCAGCCAGCTTGAGGCCGTGATCGCGTAGCCACGTTTGGACCTGCGTCATCACCACGTTTAGCTTACGCTGTGCTTTAGTGGTGTCGCGCGCGACAATCACTGCGGCAACGTCATCAGCAAAAGCCACTAAATGAGAGTCCTCTGGCATTCTCATGTCCAAGATGTTATCATAGGTGTCGTTCCACAAATCAGGTCCAAGGATAGACCCCTGTGCTGCGCCCGACGTGATCGTGAGTCGTCTGCTGCCATCACTTGTGTCATACAAGAGGACACGATCGCTAAGATAGCTCCTCGTCATCTTCATTAAGTACCTTGGAGTTTGGTACCTGGTCTCCAGAGTGTTGAGAATGTCTCTCCACCTGACGCTGTTAAATGCGTTGCGAACATCTAGTGTCGCCAGCAGCACTATTTTGCGCGAGAAATGGTTTCCCCTCTGCGCGTTCGCTACGGTGTCAATTACGTCATGGATCGCTCCTAGTGTGGAGTGGCCGGTTCTGAAGCCGTGCTGTCTAGGTGACAGTCCACCAGCGCTCTCGACCGCAGCAGCAAGTCTAGGCTTAATTAGCCTTTCCAGCAGCTTACCGGACGTGTCTAGCATACATAGTGGTCGGTATGCTTCGGCAGACTCTGGGTTTCCCTTTCCTTTGCTGATTAAGGTCAGTTTCTGCTGCTTCCAGACCGCTGGAAAGTTTCCTTCTACTAGGCAGGCGTTGTACATGTCTAGCAGCACATGCGGGCGTTCGGATGCGATTACTTTTAGGACCTCAGTTGGAACCCCGTCTGGTCCCGGAGATTTCTTACTCTTTAGAGCGCCAGCAGCGGATGTAAGCTCTTGCAGCGTGAACAAGGGGGGCACCTCGTCTGGCTGATCTTCCAAAGGTGCTTCCAGTGGTTGATGTGTTGGAAACAGTGTACCAACAATCTCCGCCATCTTGCTGCTGTCCAGTAGCGGAAGGGATGGGTTTGCACCCAACTTCTTCATGACTATCTTATAGCCCATTCCCCAAGGGTTGCTATTTATGTCGTTTCGAAGCTCCTCCCACTTGGTCTTCTTGCTAGTATTTATAGCACCGTTCAGCGCCTGTCTTGCGGTTTTGTAGGCGCTCAATTCCGCTTCTGCTGGGCCACGTCTTCGGGATCTGGTGAGCTTTCGTCTACAGCGGAGGCATGCGCTTCTCAAATCGGCTATCTCCTCATGGTCGCTACCAGTATAATCCTCGAGTACTGTCCAGTTTTTGAGTGCACCAGCAAGCCGCTCAGATACAAGCGTTATGTCCGGTGTAGTGGCCACGCATCCAGGTCTTCGAAAAGTTGTGCTGGTCCCTGAGTTTGCTACAACAAGGCCCAGTCTAGACGCCATGTTAAGAGTTCGCCGTCCTCTCGGGTCTGTGTCGCTTGATCCCCATTCAACCCCCTTAGCGTTAGAGTCGCCTGCCATGACCAAAGGCTCTCCGATGTCTCGTGCGCAGTCTTCGATGCTGTCAAGTTTGGCCTCAAATTCCGCAATGGGATCGTTTGGTGTTAAGTAGCAGCTTATAAGCGAGTAGCTGCTGCCCTTAACCCACACGAATCCATTTCCTCGTCCGCTGTTTAATATGGGAAAGCTTCCAGAGGATGTAATCCAGATGGCTGCAGTCCCAGTGTCGTCCTGTAGCCAGTTGCCGCAATTGGCCTTCGTGTACTGCTCGCTGATGATGTCTGCGTCCGTCCCCTTCTCCAGCAAGAGCTGTTTCAGGAGATTGTCAGCAGTTTTGCTCCGGTGCATATTTGCCTGGAGAACTCTCATCTATTTCTTCGACACGTTCTGTTGCTTGCGCGCTCCGCATTTGCTGGATCCCGGTAGATGGTCCACGGGAGCTATATAATAATAATAATAATAATGATAATAATAATAATAATAATAATAATAATAATAATAATAATAATAATAATAATAATAATAATAATAATAATAATAATAATAATAATAATAATAATAATAATAATAATAATAATAATAATAATAATAATAATAATAATAATAATAATAATAATAATAATAATAATAATAATAATAATAATAATAATAATAATAATAATAATAATAATAATAATAATAATAATTTTTTTTTTTTTTTTTTTTTTTTTGGGCTAAGGAGGGGAAAATGCCTGCACGCATCTCTCGATCTGCCGTCGCAGAGAGGTATGTGGGGCTTGCACCCACTAACGACCCCCCTTTTTTAGGCCTTTACCCACTTCGGGATCGCTTTCGCATAACTTCGAAGTGGTGCCCTTTCGCTCACAGCGCCGACTACTTACGCTTTCATAGCGTTCTGCTAGTCGGTCCGCGTCCGGACTCGCCCTCTCTTAAGCGCTTGCTGATGTTAAAGTGCCTCTATTTCCGCCATTCGTCGCTCCTCCAGTATCACTGCGTCCAAGTCGCGTTTCTTCTCTAGAAGAACACTATTCGCGAGTGCCGTTGCAGCGTCCCAGAACTCCTTCCGTTGCAGCATTTTCTCGACAAAACTTTCCGGCTCGATGTGCCCCATCGTGCTTTCTGCCAAGCGTCTGTGATCGTTCCACTTGTGGCAATAGAAAAAGGTATGCTCTGCATCGTCCACGTCCGCATCACCATAGATGCAGCAGGTGCTTCCCGTTTTTCCCATGCGGAATAGGTATTTGCGAAAATACCCATGTCCGGACAGCAGTTGCGTAAGGTAATAATTTACCTCTCCATACTCTCTCTCCATCCAGCTCTTCACGTTCGGTATGAGTCTTAACGTCCATCTGCCGTTTGTTGCTGACTGCCAGCGCTCTTGCCACTGCTGAATGGTGTGCTGCCTAGCCTCTTCGAAGGTCGACACTCTTCCCTCTCGCTTTTCTTCCCAGCGTTTTCTGCGTTCAAAGGCTAGCAGATCAATGGGTATGCAGCTGCTAATTACCAGTACTGCCGCTTCGGATACTGTCCGGTAAGCCGATGCGATCCTGAGTGCCGCAGTACGTTGCACCGACGCGTACACCTTGCGTCGGGAATCAGCTTTCAAAGCTTCAGCCCACACCTCGCATCCATATAGCAATATGGTATTGCTGACTGTCAGTAGCAATCTCCGCTTGCTCTGTGTGGGACCTCCTATGTTGGCCATCAGTCTAGCCAGGGATGCTGTAGCTCTGCTGGCTTTCTTTGCTGCGTGTTGTATCTGCGCCCAATAGTTGAGTCTGCTGTCCAGCTGTAGCCCCAAGTACTTCGCCGATCTTTGCGTGCTTTTTGCGTGGCCACAGACCTGCAGCGGCACTTCTAGCGGTATGTGGCTTCTTGTAAGGAGAAGAAGCTCCGTTTTTTCTGCAGCCAGCTTGAGGCCGTGATTGCGTAGCCACGTTTGGACCTGCGTCATCACCACGTTTAGCTTACGCTGTGCTTTAGTGGTGTCGCGCGCGACAATCACTGCGGCAACGTCATCAGCAAAAGCCACTAAATGAGAGTCCTCTGGCATTCTCATGTCCAAGATGCTATCATAGGTGTCGTTCCACAAATCAGGTCCAAGGATAGACCCCTGTGCTGCGCCCGACGTGATCGTGAGTCGTCTGCTGCCATCACTTGTGTCATACAAGAGGACACGATCGCTAAGATAGCTCCTCGTCATCTTCATTAAGTACCTTGGAGTTTGGTACCTGGTCTCCAGAGTGTTGAGGATGTCTCTCCACCTGACGCTGTTAAATGCGTTGCGAACATCTAGTGTCGCCAGCAGCACTATTTTGCGCGAGAAATGGTTTCCCCTCTGCGCGTTCGCTACGGTGTCAATTACGTCATGGATCGCTCCTAGTGTGGAGTGGCCGGTTCTGAAGCCGTGCTGTCTAGGTGACAGTCCACCAGCGCTCTCGACCGCAGCAGCAAGTCTAGGCTTAATTAGCCTTTCCAGCAGCTTACCGGACGTGTCTAGCATACATAGTGGTCGGTATGCTTCGGCAGACTCTGGGTTTCCCTTTCCTTTGCTGATTAAGGTCAGTTTCTGCTGCTTCCAGACCGCTGGAAAGTTTCCTTCTACTAGGCAGGCGTTGTACATGTCTAGCAGCACATGCGGGCGTTCGGATGCGATTACTTTTAGGACCTCAGTTGGAACCCCGTCTGGTCCCGGAGATTTCTTACTCTTTAGAGCGCCAGCAGCGGATGTAAGCTCTTGCAGCGTGAACAAGGGGGGCACCTCGTCTGGCTGATCTTCCAAAGGTGCTTCCAGTGGTTGATGTGTTGGAAACAGTGTACCAACAATCTCCGCCATCTTGCTGCTGTCCAGGAGCGGAAGGGATGGGTTTGCACCCAACTTCTTCATGACTATCTTATAGCCCATTCCCCAAGGGTTGCTATTTATGTCGTTTCGAAGCTCCTCCCACTTGGTCTTCTTGCTAGTTTTTATAGCACCGTTCAGCGCCTGTCTTGCGGTTTTGTAGGCGCTCAATTCCGCTTCTGCTGGGCCACGTCTTCGGGATCTGGTGAGCTTTCGTCTACAGCGGAGGCATGCGCTTCTCAAATCGGCTATCTCCTCATTCCACCAGTAAGCCGCTTTCCTTTGGTGTGCTCGTTTGACCCTGGGCATAGCAGCATCACAAGCCCTGATGATGCTCTGCATCGTCTGCTGCACAATCGTCTCCGAGTCGTGAGCTGGCCGCTGTTGCACCGAGCTGTTGTCCAGGGTTGCGAGCAACGCAGGGATGTCTAGACGCTCGCTCTTCCACTTACGTGTTCCCCTCTGAACATTGGTTGGTTGGGGGCGACTAGTCAACTCGATGCTGTATTCGATGTACTGATGGTCGCTACCAGTATAATCCTCGAGTACTGTCCAGTTTTTGAGTGCACCAGCAAGCCGCTCAGATACAAGCGTTATGTCCGGTGTAGTGGCCACGCATCCAGGTCTTCGAAAAGTTGTGCTGGTCCCTGAGTTTGCTACAACAAGGCCCAGTCTAGACGCCATGTCAAGAGTTCGCCGTCCTCTCGGGTCTGTGTCGCTTGATCCCCATTCAACCGCCTTAGCGTTAAAGTCGCCTGCCATGACCAAGGGCTGTCCGATTTCTCGTGCGCAGTCTTCGATGCTGTCAAGTTTGGCCTCAAATTCCGCAATGGGATCGTTTGGTGTTAAGTAGCAGCTTATAAGCGAGTATCTGCTGCCCTTAACCCACACGAATCCATTTCCTCGTCCGCTGTTTAATATGGGAAAGCTTCCAGTGGATATAATCCAGATGGCTGCAGTCCCAGTGTCGTCCTGTAGCCAGTTGCCGCAATTGGCCTTCGTGTACTGCTCGCTGATGATGACTGCGTCCGTCCCCTTCTCCAGCAAGAGCTGTTTCAGGAGATTGTCAGCAGTTTTGCTCCGGTGCATATTTGCCTGGAGAACTCTCATCTATTTCTTCGACACGTTCTGTTGCTTGCGCGCTCCGCATTTGCTGGATCCCGGTAGATGGTCCACGGGAGCTATATTCGCATCGATGCATGCCCAGCATTTGGGAGTCTTGTGGCACTGCGCCATTTTGTGGCCAGTTTCGCCGCACCGAAAGCACAGACCTTCACCTTTTCGGTTTGGTCCCTTGCAGTCATACTGCATGTGACCAATGCCTAGGCATCTGAAGCACTTCTTGATTGTGACCCATCTCTTCATTTTTACGTTCAGCCAGCCGATTTTAATTTTCCCGATAGTTAGGAGTTTTGCAGCGTTTTCTTCGGTCAGCGTGACGAAGGCCTGCGTCTGTTCCCGGGAATTTGGGGCAGACACTGTCACCTTAATGTCGTTTGATGCATCGGGCACCAAGCCTTTGATTGCGTTGAGCACATCGTCCTGTACTGTCAGCGCATCGAGGTCCCTTATGACTATTGTGGCCATAGGACTGGCGCTAGCTACGTCAGCGGTTTCTTGAAGCGTTGCCTTGATTTGCTCACAGAGCTGCGGATTCAGCTTCTCGCCTTTTTCCAATTCGAGGAGAAGAGCACCTGTCCTCGTCTTGCGAACGCCTTTAATATTGACATCAGCGTCAAGTTTAGCATTGGCTCGTAGGCTTTTGAGCACCTCAGCGTAACTGTGCCCATTTGCTGGCTTTATAATGATCGCATCATTTTTGGGCTTGTTTGTGCGAGTTTTGTTTGTCTGCTGGTTATGTCCCTTGTTTTCCGCTATGGGTTGAACTACAGGATCCTTTGGCGGCTGTACTTTTGCCTGCTGCTTTTGTGTTTTCCTTGTCTTCTTACTTGCGACTGGTTGCCATTTCTCGAGATCATCATCCCGCCCCTTTTTATGGGGCATCGGCGTCTCAGCGGGGCTTGTGGCTACTCGCTTGCTTTTAGCTAGAGTAACCTCGACTCTCTTGCTTGTTGTGGGCGTCTCTACCTCTGCGTTTTTACGAGCTCTTTCTCCTTCTGAATTTCTCGCAGTCTCCGCTTTGATCCAGCTAGACCTGCAGGTCTCGAGAATAGTCAAAATCTCGCTAAGCTCAGATACGCCGTCTTTTACATCCATGCTTATGTTACGCTGCTTCATTATTGCTGCTTTGATTTTTCGCAGGACTCGTCTACAGTCGACCACTGCTGCTTCTTCATCAGCCCTCATCTTTGCAATGAACACCTGGGTTGGCGTCATCAGCCGGCCATGTTGCTGTTGCTGAGCTGCTGGAGTGTCAGCTGTAGCTGCGGGTGTTGGAGCGCTCTCAGCTTCAGGTGGTGGCGGCGGATGAGTTGGCGTCGGTTGCGCGCAATTTCGAATTGGAGTCCCTTGCGTTACAGGCGACCTTGCCGTTTTCCCGCTTTGTCGGAACGCGGTGATTACGTCCTCTGCTGCTGTTTGCTGTTGTTGTTCTCTTTGTTTTTGTGTTGTTGTTGTTTGTTCAATATTCATGTTGTATGGGTCCAAACTCCAAGCCGCTATCTCTACATGAAAATAAATACAGTTATCCTTTAATGCCCCACGGGTCCCTATGCGAGCAGTGAGGTCCGTGCGAGGGTTGACGCAAGACCTTATGAGCACTTGCGTTCAGTGCCAGGGCGGACACAAAGTAGGAGTTTCCTCAACTACACCTGTAACATTGAGTAAACAATGTCATGTTTCGAACGTACTTGGAGACTAGCTATGTTTTAATAGGACGGAGACAGCCCTAACATTAGCCCAGCAGCCATTTCGCCAGGGTTTCAATCTGGGTACTCAGGTGCCAGAATGTTATTTCTGCCGACTGTCGAATCTTCTTTATTGTCTACCGATTCGGAGAAAGACTGGAATCATAGCCGTCCAATATGGAGCAGACGCTAACCAGATTGCCGCCCGATGCGGGAACAGACGCAATCTGGATTTACTCTTCAGTGAGCCCATCTGGCTGCAGCGAAGCGCCTTCTCACCTTAGCCAGCCGTTTGTCGGATGACAGCGGGACTGTTTCCAGGGTTGCCGCGTGGAGGCGGTGAGTTGCTTGAGGCAATCGTGCATGGATCGCGCTGGGAATCACCAAGTTGAAACCAATCAGACACTTTGCCATGCAGTCATAACCCCCTAACCCCATAATAATTTTTTTTTTTTTTTTTTTTTTTTTTTTTTTTGGGCTAAGGAGGGGAAAATGCCTGCACGCATCTCTCGATCTGCCGTCGCAGAGAGGTATGTGGGGCTTGCACCCACTAACGAACCCCCCTTTCTTAGGCCTTTACCCACTTCGGGATCGCTTTCGCATAACTTCGAAGTGGTGCCCTTTCGCTCACAGCGCCGACTACTCACGCTTTCATAGCGTTCTGCTAGTCGGTCCGCGTCCGGACTCGCCCTCTCTTAAGCACTTGTTGATGTTAAAGTGCCTCTATTTCCGCCATTTCGTCGCTCCTCCAGTATCACTGCGTCCAAGTCGCGTTTCTTCTCTAGAAGAACACTACTCGCGAGTGCCGTTGCAGCGTCCCAGAGCTCCTTCCGTTGCAGCATTTTCTCGACAAAGCTTTCCGGCTCGATGGGCCCCATCGTGCTTTCTGCCAAGCGTCTGTGATCGTTCCACTTGTGGCAATAGAAAAAGGTATGCTCTGCATCGTCCACGTCCGCATCACCATAGATGCAGCAGGTGCTTCCCGTTTTTCCCATGCGGAATAGGTATTTGCGAAAATACCCATGTCCGGACAGCAGTTGCGTAACGTAATAATTTACCTCTCCATACTCTCTCTCCATCCAGCTCTTCACGTTCGGTATGAGTCTTAACGTCCATCTGCTGTTTGTTGATGACTGCCAGCGCTCTTGCCACTGCTGAATGGTGTGCTGCCTAGCCTCTTCGAAGGTCGACACTCTTCCCTCTCGCTTTTCTTCCCAGCGTTTCCTGCGTTCAAAAGCTAGCAGATCAATGGGTATGCAGCTGCTAATTACCAGTACTGCCGCTTCGGATACTGTCCGGTAAGCCGATGCGATCCTGAGTGCCGCAGTACGTTGCACCGACGCGTACACCTTGCGTCGGGAATCAGCTTTCAAAGCTTCAGCCCACACCTCGCATCCATATAGCAATATGGTATTGCTGACTGTCAGTAGCAATCTCCGCTTGCTCTGTGTGGGACCTCCTATGTTGGCCATCAGTCTAGCCAGGGATGCTGTAGCTCTGCTGGCTTTCTTTGCTGCGTGTTGTATCTGCGCCCAATAGTTGAGTCTGCTGTCCAGCTGTAGCCCCAAGTACTTCGCCGATCTTTGCGTGCTTTTTGCGTGGCCACAGACCTGCAGCGGCACTTCTAGCGGTATGTGGCTTCTTGTAAGGAGAAGAAGCTCCGTTTTTTCTGCAGCCAGCTTGAGGCCGTGATCGCGTAGCCACGTTTGGACCTGCGTCATCACCACGTTTAGCTTACGCTGTGCTTTAGTGGTGTCGCGCGCGACAATCACTGCGGCAACGTCATCAGCAAAAGCCCCTAAATGAGAGTCCTCTGGCATTCTCATGTCCAAGATGCTATCATAGGTGTCGTTCCACAAATCAGGTCCAAGGATAGACCCCTGTGCTGCGCCCGACGTGATCGTGAGTCGTCTGCTGCCATCACTTGTGTCATACAAGAGGACACGATCGCTAAGATAGCTCCTCGTCATCTTCATTAAGTACCTTGGAGTTTGGTACCTGGTCTCCAGAGTGTTGAGGATGTCTCTCCACCTGACGCTGTTAAATGCGTTGCGAACATCTAGTGTCGCCAGCAGCACTATTTTGCGCGAGAAATGGTTTCCCCTCTGCGCGTTCGCTACGGTGTCAATTACGTCATGGATCGCTCCTAGTGTGGAGTGGCCGGTTCTGAAGCCGTGCTGTCTAGGTGACAGTCCACCAGCGCTCTCGACCGCAGCAGCAAGTCTAGGCTTAATTAGCCTTTCCAGCAGCTTACCGGACGTGTCTAGCATACATAGTGGTCGGTATGCTTCGGCAGACTCTGGGTTTCCCTTTCCTTTGCTGATTAAGGTCAGTTTCTGCTGCTTCCAGACCGCTGGAAAGTTTCCTTCTACTAGGCAGGCGTTGTACATGTCTAGCAGCACATGCGGGCGTTCGGATGCGATTACTTTTAGGACCTCAGTTGGAACCCCGTCTGGTCCCGGAGATTTCTTACTCTTTAGAGCGCCAGCAGCGGATGTAAGCTCTTGCAGCGTGAACAAGGGGGGCACCTCGTCTGGCTGATCTTCCAAAGGTGCTTCCAGTGGTTGATGTGTTGGAAACAGTGTACCAACAATCTCCGCCATCTTGCTGCTGTCCAGGAGCGGAAGGGATGGGTTTGCACCCAACTTCTTCATGACTATCTTATAGCCCATTCCCCAAGGGTTGCTATTTATGTCGTTTCGAAGCTCCTCCCACTTGGTCTTCTTGCTAGTTTTTATAGCACCGTTCAGCGCCTGTCTTGCGGTTTTGTAGGCGCTCAATTCCGCTTCTGCTGGGCCACGTCTTCGGGATCTGGTGAGCTTTCGTCTACAGCGGAGGCATGCGCTTCTCAAATCGGCTATCTCCTCATTCCACCAGTAAGCCGCTTTCCTTTGGTGTGCTCGTTTGACCCTGGGCATAGCAGCATCACAAGCCCTGATGATGCTCTGCATCGTCTGCTGCACAATCGTCTCCGAGTCGTGAGCTGGCCGCTGTTGCACCGAGCTGTTGTCCAGGGTTGCGAGCAACGCAGGGATGTCTAGACGCTCGCTCTTCCACTTACGTGTTCCCCTCTGAACATTGGTTGGTTGGGGGCGACTAGTCAACTCGATGCTGTATTCGATGTACTGATGGTCGCTACCAGTATAATCCTCGAGTACTGTCCTGTTTTTGAGTGCACCAGCAAGCCGCTCAGATACAAGCGTTATGTCCGGTGTAGTGGCCACGCATCCAGGTCTTCGAAAAGTTGTGCTGGTCCCTGAGTTTGCTACAACAAGGCCCAGTCTAGACGCCATGTCAAGAGTTCGCCGTCCTCTCGGGTCTGTGTCGCTTGATCCCCATTCAACCGCCTTAGCGTTAAAGTCGCCTGCCATGACCAAAGGCTCTCCGATTTCTCGTGCGCAGTCTTCGATGCTGTCAAGTTTGGCCTCAAATTCCGCAATGGGATCGTTTGGTGTTAAGTAGCAGCTTATAAGCGAGTATCTGATGCCCTTAACCCACACGAATCCATTTCCTCGTCCGCTGTTTAATATGGGAAAGCTTCCAGTGGATATAATCCAGATGGCTGCAGTCCCAGTGTCGTCCTGTAGCCAGTTGCCGCAATTGGCCTTCGTGTACTGCTCGCTGATGATGACTGCGTCCGTCCCCTTCTCCAGCAAGAGCTGTTTCAGGAGATTGTCAGCAGTTTTGCTCCGGTGCATATTTGCCTGGAGAACTCTCATCTATTTCTTCGACACGTTCTGTTGCTTGCGCGCTCCGCATTTGCTGGATCCCGGTAGATGGTCCACGGGAGCTATATTCGCATCGATGCATGCCCAGCATTTGGGAGTCTTGTGGCACTGCGCCATTTTGTGGCCAGTTTCGCCGCACCGAAAGCACAGACCTTCACCTTTTCGGTTTGGTCCCTTGCAGTCGTACTGCATGTGACCAATGCCCAGGCATCTGAAGCACTTCTTGATTGTGACCCATCTCTTCATTTTTACGTTCAGCCAGCCGATTTTAATTTTCCCGATAGTTAGGAGTTTTGCAGCGTTTTCTTCGGTCAGCGTGACGAAGGCCTGCGTCTGTTCCCGGGAATTTGGGGCAGACACTGTCACCTTAATGTCGTTTGATGCATCGGGCACCAAGCCTTTGATTGCGTTGAGCACATCGTCCTGTACTGTCAGCGCATCGAGGTCCCTTATGACTATTGTGGCCATAGGACTGGCGCTAGCTACGTCAGCGGTTTCTTGAAGCGTTGCCTTGATTTGCTCACAGAGCTGCGGATTCAGCTTCTCGCCTTTTTCCAATTCGAGGAGAAGAGCACCTGTCCTCGTCTTGCGAACGCCTTTAATATTGACATCAGCGTCAAGTTTAGCATTGGCTCGTAGGCTTTTGAGCACCTCAGCGTAACTGTGCCCATTTGCTGGCTTTATAATGATCGCATCATTTTTGGGCTTGTTTGTGCGAGTTTTGTTTGTCTGCTGGTTATGTCCCTTGTTTTCCGCTATGGGTTGAACTACAGGATCCTTTGGTGGCTGTACTTTGGCCTGCTGCTTTTGTGCTTTCCTTGTCTTTTTACTTGCGACTGGTTGCCATTTCTCGAGATCATCATCCCGCCCCTTTTTATGGGGCATCGGCGTCTCAGCGGGGCTTGTGGCTACTCGCTTGCTTTTAACTAGAGTATCCTCGACTCTCTTGCTTGTTGTGGGCGTCTCTACCTCTGCGTTTTTACGAGCTCTTTCTCTTTCTGAATTTCTCGCAGTCTCCGCTTTGATCCAGCTAGACCTGCAGGTCTCGAGAATAGTCAAAATCTCGCTAAGCTCAGATACGCCGTCTTTTACATCCATGCTTATGTTACGCTGCTTCATTATTGCTGCTTTGACTTTTCGCAGGACTCGTCTACAGTCGACCACTGCTGCTTCTTCATCAGCCCTCATCTTTGCAATGAACACCTGGGTTGGCGTCATCAGCCGGTCATGTAGCTGTTGCTGAGCTGCTGGAGTGTCAGCTGTAGCTGCGGGTGTTGGAGCGTTCTCTGCTTCAGGAGGTGGCGGCGGATGAGTTGGCGTCGGTTGCGCGCAATTTCGAATTGGAGTCCCTTGCGTTACAGGCGACCTTGCCGTTTTCCCGCTTTGTCGGAACGCGGTGATTACGTCCTCTGCTGCTGTTTGCTGTTGTTGTTCTCTTTGTTTTTGTGTTGTTGTTGTTAGTTCAATATTCATGTTGTATGGGTCCAAACTCCAAGCCGCTATCTCTACATGAAAATAAATACAGTTATCCTTTAATGCCCCCACGGGTCCCTATGCGAGCAGTGAGGTCCATGCAAGGGTTGACGCAAGACCTTATGAGCACTTGCGTTCAGTGCCAGGGCGGACACAAAGTAGGAGTTTCCTCAACTACACCTGTAACATTGAGTAAACAATGTCATGTTTCGAACGTACTTGGAGACTAGCTATGTTTTAATAGGACGGATACAGCCCTAACATTAGCCCAGCAGCCATTTCGCCAGGGTTTCAATCTGGGTACTCAGGTGCCAGAATGTTATTTCTGCCGACTGTCGAATCTTCTTTATTGTCTACCGATTCGGAGAAAGACTGGAATCATAGCCGTCCAATATGGAGCAGACGCTAACCAGATTGCCGCCCGATGCGGGAACAGACGCAATCTGGATTTACTCTTCAGTGAGCCCATCTGGCTGCAGCGAAGCGCCTTCTCACCTTAGCCAGCCGTTTGTCGGATGACAGCGGGACTGTTTCCAGGGTTGCCGCGTGGAGGCGGTGAGTTGCTTGAGGCAATCGTGCATGGATCGCGCTGGGAATCACCAAGTTGAAACCAATCAGACACTTTGCCATGCAGTCATAACCCCCTAACCCCAACCCCATAATAATAATAATAATAATAATAATAATAATAATAATAATAATAATAATAATAATAATAATAATAATAATAATAATAATAATAATAATAATAATAATAATAATAATAATAATAATAATAATAATAATAATAATAATAATAATAATAATAATAATAATAATAATAATAATAATAATAATAATAATAATAATAATAATAATAATAATAATAATAATAATAATAATAATAATAATAATAATAATAATAATAATAATAATAATAATAATAATAATAATAATAATAATAATAATAATGTTAATAATAATAATAATAATATTAATAATAGTTAATAATTATTAACTGATAATTCTACACAGCGGGCATTCGATCTGTAGGGTACGGCGACCGAGTCGCGTTGGTAGAACCTCCACCTGAGAGATACCGTTGTAAGGGATATAACAAAGAATTATTATTATTATTATTAAATTTATCTCAAAGCACAGCCACAAACAAGCTGGCTAGTCAAGCCAGGCCTGTTTTGGGATTGTCGCGCCAGACTCCCGTCACAGTCGCCATGATTGGCATGGATCACGAAGGAGAAAATGAGCCACCGAAGGCTTTCGCCAAATCGAGCAAAATGCTTCGGTCGCCAACATCAACGGAGCATGCTTCATTATCAGCTCCACCGCAGTTGGTTGAAAATATTTTCGTCTTTGAGGCATCAGGAGACACGGAGACCCCTAAGAGAGGTAGGGATCTCGATAACACTGCAAGCCCGGCGCGTCCAACGCCACCGAAGAAACCAAAACTAACTCCCAGCGAGTTGATGAGCGAACTTGGCCGATTAGTTGGTGATATTCTATTCCAAATAGAAGAAAAAAACCCGTGGTGAGGCACGTGAACGTGTTCATGAAGAACAAGTTAAAACGGATAAGTGCTATCCAAGCAGAGGTGAGCCTACATCTACAGCAGGAGTCACACGAGGTACGCACTAAAGCTGAATGCCATAAATGCAGTAGCGGTCTTCAAAACAATGTCGTCTCCTACGCGACCGTGGCCAGAGACCCCGCAATGCAGTTTGCCACCGCGAGCAAAGTGATCGCATCCAGGACCCCGGATAAGGCGAAAACGCCAAAAGGAGATGTAAAGGTTCCCACTGTTGACCTGTCCAGCCCCGGGAACCCCAAATGGCAGAAAGTGCAGAAGCGCGTAAAAGAGGCCCCTCTGCGCAGCAATCGACCGGATGCAGTCATGATTCGCTGCAAGGATAAGAACGATTATGCCCAAGTGCTCAAATCAGTACAAAGCGAAGAATCTCTTCAACAATTTAAGGAGTTGGTGTCCGGCATTCGGCGCACAGCTGCGGGAGAAGTGCTGCTGAGCATGTCAAAGGCCGCAGACGAAAACACGTTCAAGTTACAAAAGGCGATACAAGGTGTCCTCGGAGATAAAGCTGATGTGAAAGCACTAGGCGATAAGGTCACAGTAGAAATACGTGATATAACCGAGGGTACATCCAGCGAGGAAGTCTTTGAGGCAGTTTTCCGTATGGTGTCCGACCTGACCGGTGAGGCGGCTCCCAAATAAGTCAGGGGTATAACAGCACTCTGACAGCAACGATGGCCTTGCCGAAAGATGTTGCTGATCTACTCCTTAAGGTGGGGAAAATCCGTATTGGTTGGGCAAACTGCCGCCTGCGCCAAAAAGATGCACCAACTTTGGTCACATAGCTGCCAGGTGCAGGAGCAAATACGACGCCTCGAAGCTATGCTTAAACTGTGGAGCAGATGATCATCCGGCTAAATCATGCACTTTGAAACCAGCGTGCATTCTTTGCTCGCGTTCTGGAGAAGCAAACACAGCGCACGCGACCGGCAGTTTTAAATGCCCGGCATACAAGGAAGCAGTCCGCAAACTCAAAATATGAAGTTTCTACAGATCAATTTAAATCATTGTAGAGCGGCACAAGACCTGCTACATCAAACGGTGCACAGTGGGACATTCTCTCATTTTGCTGTATTAATATCATAATAAAGATATTTCAAAAATTTAAAAAGCATTTGATTAAAAACTTCTTTAAAATGCTTTAAGCTTTAAGCTTTAAAATGAGGGCTTACACGGCTTGATAGGCCTCTTGGCTAATTCTGGGCCTTCGGTCAAAGTTGAAAAATATATTCAAATAAATTTCAATGTTTTTTGTCCTTTAAACATCATTGTTTAATATATTAGCGCTTATTTAAAAAAAAAGAATTCTTTTTTTTTTAAATCGTTTATGATGGTTGGCATAGCAAAAAGTATGAAATTGCTCTGCGCTTTTCTAAATGATATATATTATTCAATTTTAAATACTTTAAACCATTTATTTTAAATATTTAAATACTGAAGACATAAATTGTCACAACAAAACGCAAACGTATTTGAAACAATTTGTAGACAAGTAAGATAAATATATTCTGGTATGGTATGTATATAGTACAGAAACATTAGCTGTTGTATATTCTAATCCGCTTTGAAGTTCACACAGCAAACCCTTCGTCTTCAGGCCTGTCGACATCGTGGGAGTATTGAGATGCTGAATTAAATTATGTGAGTACGAAATGGCCGAATAATGACAATGAGTAAGTCTATATAACAGCGAGTTTTTAAGTAAACAAACATTTCGCTAGAATTTTAGCTAACAACCGTTAGTTAAACATTATTTTGATTTCACTTAATTTTGGAATTTTGTATTGACTTTACGTTGGTCTAAACCAGATGATAGACTTCTAATATCTGCATATCCCTATTTTGTCTTATGAAAATGAGATTGCTCTTGGTGGACGTCTTCGTCAAGTTCCTCTTTTCCGAAAACAATTCTTCAACTTATTATTATTAGATTCATTTTAGTCACTAAGAGAAACTCGAATGATATATCTTTATACTATGCAACAATCTTATCAAATGGATAAGTCCTAAATTTACTTATGAAAATTTATTGTGTATCGCAAATATATATATCGTTTAACCTTTGGAATAAATAATCTGCTCGGATTTCAATTCTTTCAAATCCTTAAAGGCATTTTCGTTTACCCTCTAACGGGTAAGACCGTCTGTAGACGGTCATCCGTTTTTAAATATAAATGGAAAACAAATAAAGATTTAAATTTAAATAAATTTAAATAAATATTTCTTTTGAAATATATTTATTATATATTAAGAATTGATTTACTGACGTTTAAAAAAATATATGATTTTTTCCGATGACCCGTTATTTTACAGAATTTTCTTAAACATTGAAATTGTGAAAAATTACAAATTTAATTATGACCAAATAAATTGCAATTTCAATCGCCAAAAAAATATATATTGACTAAGTCTATCGATTTGTGAATTAGACTCCTAGTAGGTAATACTATTCTCTTATGATTTGTAGAAAAATAAATACAAAAATACATCGAGAAGTATTCTTGAAAAGCTAAAAACTGAAGACCGTCTATAAACATGGCCGTTCGCTTGCATAACAAGGGAATAACATACGCGACTTTTGACGATAAATATTGTAATCTCTCGCTTCTAAACTACTTTTTGAGTTGGTAATCACTCATATAATAATAAATATGCAATTTACTAAAATTTAAGTGTCTACTATTTATAAAATATAAAATTTGTAAGCGATGAAAATTTGCTTGAGTTGATAGATTGATAGAAAATTGGAGAATTATTAAAAATTATAATTCCGATGCATTTCTTCAAGATTTAAGCCTTTCATTCAATGCTTCCCAAGACCCTCAGGCAACAGTTTTACCTTTAGTGTTGGTCGTATACCCATCGATATAGAAGAACTATCCTTATCAACAACTGCGTGCTTCAAACCTTTCTAAAGCATTCGATCTTCATTGCCCATACTTGAACCAACTAGTCCCCAAATACAGTCTACTTCCTGCCCAGTTCTGCTCCAAGATTCAACGAGTTATCGTAAATTCGGTATTGTGGGAAGATAACATGTGCGGTAGGCTGGTATCTATATATTTTGGAATAGCTCCACTCCTCAGAGCCAATTGCAGTGAGGAAAGAGCTAAAGCACTGCATTATGGCAGGATGCTGAGGCTATATATAGAAATCAGTTGCCTGCCAATAAATGAGGAATACAATAATCACTTTTGAAGGAGTCCCTTTGATGGACGGCCTTATGGGCAGTTAAAATCCAAGGACGAGGATAGGAAACATAAGGAAAGCTATTCTACTATATGATGAGTGCCTTTTCTGTTATTTCGTTAACATGAATACCAATAATGCAAACATATTATTCAAGTGGGTTCTTGTATATAAAGTTTTCGATTCAGAAAATGGGATCGGTGAACAGCTTAAGCATGCAGAGTTCCTTACAAAAACAACAGCAGGGCTTGTTTCTCTCAAGGAATGAAATGACTTGGCCGGCTTAGCAATCACTGGAAAAGAGCAGTTCATCTGATATCAGATAAAGATATGATAATGTAAATCATTTTTCAATTTGGCTGGATAAAAAGGAAAAATATACATATATTTAGTATTTTGGTAGAAGTCAATGCTCAATTTACACAAATCAGTCACCCAAAATTTTTTTTGAGACAACCCTTACAAAAATATATATATTTTAAGACATCTAATTTAAAAAAATACCTGTAAGCTGGGATTTTAAGCATATTACATACTAACGGTCAACTAAAGCAATTGTTCATTAAAACTGCTAATAAATTAATCAATTTTATAATTATTATTTAAATTTAAGTAAATTGCATTTTATTATAGTTATAGTTGTGATTACTAACTCAAAAAAAGGTTTAAAGGCAATAAATAGAAAAAGTTATCGCCAAAAGTCGCGAGCGATATTCCCTTATGATGCAAGCGAACGGACATATTTTTTTTCGCTCAAACCGACAAGACCGTCTACAGACGGTCTTCAGTATTTTGCATCTGACGGTCGTTCCAACTAACGGAAAATTGTGAAATTTCAAACTTAAACTAATTTAACCTATATCTACTTATAAAATTAATATCAGCTTGATTGAATGACTATTTCGATTTTGCCTGTTAGAGGGTTAAGTATACTCAAAACCATTAGCGATGGCAGTAGTGCGTGGTACAGAAGATCCTGTAAAATGTGCATGATTCCAGTTCAGAAACCGTATTCACTGAACAGGGTGTAGGCATAATTTCCGCAGGGCCTTTTTATCTGAGTGGTTGTAGACAACCGTGCAGTCTTGCACAGAATTCTGAGAACTTGGCAAGTGCAGCCACGACCAATACTAGAAATACAATACTTAGACCTCGGGGTGCCACTGGAAATAATCCCACAGTAACTATCCCAAGAACTCGACCAGCAACTAGATATAATAATAGAAATAATACTCAAAACATGCGTCCGCCAGCCAGTGTTGCCACCAGACGTGACTCAGGAAGAAGATTGTTTATCGTCAATTCTGATGATCGCATTCAGCAAATAATAGTAAGTTCTTTGGAAAGCTATAGAGCAAGTATCGCCGCAAATTTATGAGTCACAACTCGAATGGGATAATGAAATTCATTTGAATGTGCCGCGAGCGAACGTTGAGCATTTGCAGAGAAAAAGCAAACGGATGTCATATACACTGACTTCAGTAAAGCCTTTGACTCTGTGAAAAGGGCTTACACCTACTTAAAAGGTAGGAACCAAAAAGTGCTTCTTAGGTCAACCATTTCGAGTTCGGTTCACGTTACTTCTGGTGTACTTCAAGGTAGTCACTTGGGGCTTTTATTTTTAACTCTGTTCATTAACGATCTACCCACTGTTCTGACCCTTTTCATATATTTTAATGAGCTTATCTTTGTAGCAATAAGTGATATACACATAGCAATAAGTAATATACACATAGCAATAAGTAATATACACATAGCAATAAGTAATTCACAGTACACAAGATCCACAGGATCCACACATACATTATTATAAGCTAGCAAAAGAAAAAGAAAGACAATAAAGAACATTCTGAGTTATTCATACACTGATCCCCTTCTTCATAATCGTCTGCAAGACGATTTGAACGCTATGCAACTATGGTGCTCGGCCAATAAGTTGCATTTAAATTGTTCAAAGTGTATGTTCATGACATTTAGTCGTTCTAGGCCCTATTTAGCTTCTTATACGATTGACAATACCCAATTGAAACGTATAAAATCTGTAAACGATCTTGGAGTTTTATTTGATTGAAAATTATGCTTCAATTTACACATCTCCACTATAGTTAATGACGCCAAAGGAGTACTTGGTCTCATTAAACGTTGGTCGAAAAAATTTAATGATCCTTTTACCACTAAACTCCGTTACGTCTCTTTAGTTTAACATTCTTACAATTACTAATAACAACACTAATCCTTATTGACCTGATTGGGTTTTTCTGGGTTTTCCCCAATCCTTGCAACAAATATTGGATCATTTATAATTTTTGCATACCCCAGATCTAATTCTAATTCTAATTTAAATCTTTTCTTTACAGTTTATATTTATATTTAGTTTTATCTTTATTTTTTAATCTTTAATTTAATTTTTTTATATGAATTTTTTTTGTTTTTTGCCGACTGCTTATAGTCGTGCAAAAATAAATAAAAAAATAAATTTCCAACTGGAAGGTAAAATTCTCTGGTTCTGCTAGTGACCTTTCAATAGAAGACTTTATATATCGTGTTAATTGTCTTACTTCTTAATATTTTAACAGCAATTTCGACTTATTGAATAAGTTTGCGAATTTACTCTTCTCTGGTTCCGCTCTTACATTTTATTGGCAAGTTCATTGAACCACCGGTCATTTGAATTGGTTTGAATTGTGCAACAAGCTGCGTGAGCGATATCAAGATCAACGAACTGATCGATATATCAAACAGGTCATGAGACATCGTAAGCAAGGAAGCAATGAATCTTTCGATGAATTCTTAGACGCAATGGTAGCGATCGCCGATTCTCTCAGAGATCCCATGTCAGAAGCTGACATTATCACAGAAGTTAGACATAACCTGAAATCCGAATTAAGACATGAACTTCTTCAGAGTGTTATAGACACGAAGAATTCTTTCGTAATTCGCGAACGAAACTTCGTGAAAATGTTTCTAAACGAATAGTTAATGCAATCCGTCACGAAGAAGAATCTTAGGAAGAATCTGAATCAGAGTCCGAAACAATTGACGAAGTTTTTGCAGTGCGCCTAAATGTTAAATTAAAGTGCTGGAACTGCGACGAACAAGGTCAAGATTGCTTGAAACCTTGCCGAAGTTGCTGCTATGGCTGCGGTTTGCCGGATATAGATAAACCAAGAAGAAATTTAACGTAGGATGTGTACAGCTCCATTTTTTGTCCATCCAAACTATGAAAAGCCTTTCGTGGTGCAATGCAGTGCTAGCTCAAGCTGATGATTCTGGATGCGAGAGACCTATTGCATATATGTCTAAATAGCTAAATAAAACGCAAGGAATTACACCGTAACAGAGCTTTAATGCTTAGCTGTCGTTCTAGCGTTCAGGATGTATATCGAAGGACAGTCTTTTAAAGTCGTAACTGATCACGCAAGTCTTCGCTGGTTAACAGATGATGGTTAGCTGATGCTCTTTCGAGGTCATTTGAAGAAGTCGATGAATTTGCTGCAAAAGAAGTAGAATTGTTCCCAGAAGTTGATCTAGATTCAGAAGCATTTCAATCAGAAGAATATTGTAAGCTAAGAGATAACTATCAAGCCGCAGATTTACCAGATTTTAAGGTTCTTGACAAATATATCTATCGTCGTTGTAATTTTAATGAGGACTCTGATGATTGTTGGAGGTTGTTTTTTTCAGAGGCGTTATGCATACCAGACTAAGACGACGATGCTTCTGGCCTAAAATGGTTATCGATGTGCGTGGCTATATAAGAGACTGTGAGACATGTCAGACAACGAAATATCCTACATGCGCATTAAAACCACCCATGGGTAGCAAGATGTCGAGTGACAGAACTTTCCAGAGGTTGTATATAGATTTTCTTGGTCCCTTTCCTCGCACGAAACAAGGCAACGTTGGAATTTTTATTGTATTGGATCATTTTTCAAAGTTTACATTTCTCAAAGCTGTGAAGAAATTCACGTCACAGATTGTCATTAAGCACTTGAGGGATGAGGTCTTTGCATGCTTTCGAGTACCGGAAATTGTTGTTAGTGACAATGGAAATCAGTTTAAAAGTCATGAGTTCGCTAATTTTATTTCCATATATGGTATCAATCATATGTGCACAGGTGCATATACGCCTCGGTCTAACGCAGCCGAAAGAGTTAATCGATCTATTAACGCAGCTTTAAGAGCATACGTTCGTAGCGATCAGTGTCTATGGAACATCTATTTGCCAAGTATAAATTGTGCAATACGAAATTGTATTCATCAATTCGTAGGAATGTCACCATACTTTATTGTATTTGGTCAACACATGATTACGCACTCTCATGATTACAAACTGTTGCGTAATCTTAACCTGCTCAGCGATGGTACTGAAGGGTTATCCAGGATCGATGAACTTCATAAGCTTCGCTCAAATATTGGAAATAGGTCTAGGTTTTTTTGCATTGGTTTAGGGTAGAGGCAAAGAATTGAGAGTCTTTACATGGTTGGGTGGGTAAAGAAGTAGAGCTGTAACATCTGAGTTTTTCACATGTAGATATATATCATTTTTGTTTTCTCTTTTCTTGCTTATTTGGTTGTTATCCATTCCTAGAATAACTCTGTCCTACAAGTTTTAGTTATGTGACACGGTGGCTTTCTAGGTGGCAAAAGAACCCCCCATTTTCCCTGAGCTCAAGTCGGCACCCGTAGGCAGAGTACGCCTCCAGATTGCTGCACACATCACGTGTTCGTTACATAATTAAATGGAGTCAAACGTGGGGCCCGTTGAAATTAAAACAAGTAACAACCAAATTTTGTATTAGATCAATGCGAATGTTTGATTATAAGGAACTGCAGGTTTTCTGTTAGATTTACGCGGAGCCTGACTAATAAACAAACATTTCGCAAAAATTTTAGCTAACAACCGTTAGTTAAACATTATTTTGATTTCACTTAATTTTGGAATTTTGTATTGACTTTACGTTGGTCTAAACCAGATGATAGACTTCTAAAATCTGCATATCCCTATTTTGTTTTTATGAAAATGAGATTGCTCTTGGTGGACGTCTTCGTCAAGTTCCTCTTTTCCGAAAACAATTCTTCGACTTATTATTATTAGATTCATTTTAGTCACTGAGAGAAGCTCGAATGATATATCTTTATCCTATGCAACAATCTTATGAATGGTGTATTGAGGAAACAACCTATGTTAATTGTTTGAAGAACATTTATTCATTAATTGTGTTTTACATTAAAATGTCCTTATCAAGCTAAGGGCTGCGCAGCTGCTCCGCCAGGTACGCCGGCAGCGGAGCAGCCGCTTTGGGTTTTATATATAAAAGAGAGAATGAGAATGAGAAGAGACTTGGCACTTATGCTGCTCATTGCATTTTTGTGCGATCATATTACTTTGCACTTTGAATATGCTTGGGACTTATGTTTATGTGATCACTGCAACAAAGTGTTGCAGTGTGTATTCGATATGTGTGCATACTACATCTCCTTCCTTTTGAAAAATAACGTAATCTTATGAAGTTATTTTAAAAACAGCATATATATTAATATTAATAGTATATATATTAATGTTAAAATTAAAAAGATTTTATTATTAAATAATGGTCAAAAACTTGTATTTGAATTTCTTTTGTTTTTTTTTTTTGTTTAAAATTTTGTCCATGCTTGGTTTTTTTTTAAATATCTATATATATATATATATATTTTTTTGATTTTTATTATTATTTTTATTTTATTATGCTTTAATAATTTTTATTTAATAAAATTTTTTAACCTATTCTTATGTAATTTTTGTGTCTTATTTTTGTCATTATTAATTAAAATATTTTCCTTAGCTTCTATTGCCTCTACTGTATATGGGCCTACATATACTGGTTCTAGTTTATGGCCAGTTTCATTTCTTAACAGAAATTTATCTCCTATTTTTAATTTAAAATTTATTTCTTTTCTATCATAATATTTTTTATTCTTAGCCTTATGTTGTTCTAACATTATTCTGGCTCTTTTGTAAGCCTGTTCTAACCTAAACTTAGATTCCTTAGCGTAATCTTCTATATTGTATAATGGATTAATGTTATCTATTATATTAAAATATGATGGCAAATTGCTTTGTTTGCCGAAGACTAACTCATATGGACAAAAATCATGTGCCAAAATATTGAAGCCATACATCCTAATCTGTTTTATCAACAGATATATATGAACGGTTGTATTCATTAAAGGTTCTATGACTTCTTTCGACTGTTCCAACTGTTTGGTGGTGGTGTGTTGTAGACGTTATATTGTCTATTTTTAGGTTTTTGCACAGATTGCTAATTATGGTATTTTTATATTCAGTTCCCATGTCCGAAATGAACGTCTTCATTGGACCGAATTTCAGTATAAAAGATTCAAATATTGCTTTTGCAACAGTATTAGTATTTTTGTTTGGTATTGGAATAGCTACAAAATATTTCGTTAAATCGCATATCAATGTTATTGCGTATTTGTTATTATTTTCAGATTTGGGTAGCGGACCTATCGTATCCACTATCACTCTGTCAAAGGCACTTATTGGTGTTTCAGTAATGGTCATTGGGGTCTTTGTATGGATCAACGTTTTTGATGTTAGGCATTTATGGCATCTACGTATGTACTCTTTGACATGTCGAGTCATGTTTTTCCAATAGTAGTGTCTTTTGACTTTTGCATAGCGTTTTAGTTATGCCTGTATGACCTCCATGCATGTCATCGTCATGAAATGTAGTCAGTATTGCTTCTTGTTCTTTTTCATTATTAATTAGGGTCACCGGCTTGAGTAGCGCTACTCTTAATGATTTTAATATCTTATTGCCCATTTTTTTTAAAAATATTTTTTGTAACTAATTCATAATTCTTTTCGCTCGGTGCCACTTTGAGTTGGCGGATCTCATGTATACCGGCTTACATTTCAAGCCTTTGGAAGAACTGACCTAAGTCAAGAGTTCCATTGGTGTACAGATCGCTAATATCAGTTCTTGCAATAACTCTATTTCCATGTTTTAGCAAACATATTTTATTAGTTATGTGCAAGGCCACTACTTTTCGTACATCGTCATTCTTGATGACTTCATATACGTTGGGCTTTGAAGCATTATTAAGATCTTGTCTAAGCAAGGTTTCCTTTTTTGTAACTGCGCAGGAATTGTTCTGTCTACTTTGTTGTCTTGTAGTGACTTTTAAGACATGTTTATTCATTGTTGTTAATTCATCAATGGTTATTCTTGATAACGCATCGGCTACAAAATTATCTTTTCCCTTAAAATATTCAACTGTGAATTCGTATTCTTCTAGATCCAGTCTCATACGAGTTAATTTTGAACTTGGGTTTGTCATTGAGAACAAATATGTCAATGGTCTATGATCTGTTTTTATTGTAAAAAGTTTGCCATATATATATGGTCCAAACTATGTTATTGCCCAGTGAATTGCTGTTACCTCTTGTTCGGTTGTATTTTTATTGCTTTCCCCTTTTGTAAATAAACGGGAGGCATTTGCTTAGGGCAATTGTTTATCTCCACAGGTTTGGCTTAAAACTGCTCCGCAGGCTTGTTTACTGGCGTCTGTTATAATACAAAATTCCTTATAAAAATTTGGATACTTTAATAGAGTAGGCTTTATAAGAGATTTTTTTAGATAATCAAATGATTTTTGACACTCATTGGACCATTCAAACTTTACATTCTTTTTACATAACCTTGTCATGTGACGTGAATAATCTTCAAAGTTTTTTATAAAACGTCTGTAATAATTGCAAAATGCAACGAATTTTCTAGCGCTATCGGCGTCCGTAGGGACAGGGTATTTTTTAATGACATCATATTTTTTATTGTCTGGAAAAATACCTTGATCTGTACATTTGTGACCTAGGAAAGTCACTTTATGCATAAAGAATGTGCATTTTGCTAGATGTAATTTAAGGTTGTGTTTCCTACACAAATCAAAGACATTTGTTAAGTTTTTGATCATGTGATTTTCGGAACAACCGATGACTATTAAGTCATCCATATACAAGAATTCTTGTGAAGGGTCTAATCCAGAGAAAGCTATTGTCATCATTCTTTGAAAAGAATTTGGCGCTATTTTTAAACCATATGGCAATCGCGTAAAGCGATAAGAGTCATTGCTCGTTGAAAAAGACGTTAAATTTCTAGAGTGTTCTTTTAGCTCTATTTGGTGAAAACAGGACATTAAGTCCAAACATGAAAAATATTTAGCTCTACCTTATTGGTCAAAAATGTCGTCTATTCTTGGTAACGGAAATTTATCGGAAATTAATTTTTTATTTATTTGACGATAGTCTATTACCAATCGCCATCTTTTGGTATCGGAACCTGGTAGTCCTTTTTTGGAACAAGAAGTATTGGGCTGTTATATTCTGATACGGACGGTTCATTTATATTGTCTGAAATGAGTTATTTGACTTGTTTATTAACTTTTTCTTTATATGTATGAGGAATTCTGCAATTCTTTAAATATACTGGCTCAGTATCTTTTAGTCTTAGTTATTGTTTATAAAAATTATTTGCTGTAATTGATTCGGTCTCTAGTCCGAATATGTCTGTGTACTTGATGCAGAGATTAGAGTTCTTTATTAATTTTTTCATCACCATTTCTTGGCGATCTTTGCTAATGTCATTGACCATTTCATAGTCACTTAGCTTTTCAATTTTAATATCATTAAGGTTTATAATTTTTACTGAATTTTGTGGTATTCAGTATTCGGACAAACGTTTGTTGATTATCGGAAATTGTATTTGCTACAAGGATTCCTTTATCAATTTCTTGATTTGGAATTAGAAAATTGTTTTCGGGTGTGGAAATTTTAATTTGACGGACTACTTCGGAACGTGCTGGAAGTATTGTGGCATTATTGTCACAAGTGTGAATTATTGGTAAATGTGTTGGATAATTTAAAATATTAGGCCGAAGTATTAGAGAATCACATGTTTGTGTGCAATTTAATTAGCAATTATACTTTTTAAAGAAATGCATACCAATAATATCATCGCTAGGTATTGGGAAATCTTGTCCGACTATGTGAAAGTCGTGAGGTATGACATATTTTCCAGTAAATAATTCTATAAATACATAACCTTTAGAGAAAATAGAACCTTTACCAATTCCTGATATTTGTGTTGATATGTTGAAATTAATATTGTGAAATGTATCAACATTCTCTTTTAATAGATATATATGCGCCAGTATCTAACAGTAATGTAAATATTTTGCCAGTTTTTTCATTTTTTATTTTAATAAAGATACTGTGGTTTAAGTTTCTAGCGTGTACTTTGGCTTTTCTTGGTGCATATCTTAAGGGTTCTGCTGGTTTTCCGAGTTAGTCTGAGTAACACGAACATTAGTTCCTTGGCCGTTTTGGTTATTGTTATTTCCAATATTTCGGTAGTTTTGTCTACCTCGATAACTATTTCCACCGCGATAGCTGTTGCTACCCCTAGCTCTTTGAGTGTCGCGGAAACGTCCCTTTCCATTATTACGGTTGTAACAATAGTTACTTCCACGATAATTGTTTGCTTGTCGATTTTTGTAATACAAAACTGTATCGGATCGGTTAGTTGCATCTGTGCAGCTGTTTACAAACTTTGCTACGGCTTCATTTATATTGGAAAATTGGCCAGCCAATGGAGCAATTCTTTATCATTGATTTAACAGCGTGTTGGGTGCTGTATTTTGAAGCTAGTTGTAATGGAAGTCCATCAGTTATGTATGCACCTTCTAGAGCTTTTGTCAGCGTTTCAACCTCTTGGGTATACTGATTTGCTCTTTTGTTGAAGATAGAGCAGTTTAGTGGTAATGACTTCAACAGATTCACCTCGTACAGTATTGGATAATGTGCTAATAATTTGTGCATTTGAATTCTCATTGCTAATCTAATTACGTGCGTTTCCTTTAAGCTTTGTTTTAATCAATTGGACTACCGTTGACTCGTGTGACTCTTTGATTGAGTTCACTAATTGCAACTCGTCTAGAAAGCTTCTTAAATTTTCAGCTTTGCCATCGAAATCTGGTATCAGAGATAAAGCTGTTTTTAAGAACTGTACTTGTGTTTGAGCCATTTTGTTTGATTGTGTATTATTTGATACGATTGTTTTTTTTTTTTACTTTGCCTTTATTTATTGAATCTTTTCCAAGGGAGAGTTACAATAAGTTTATTAAATCTTATATTTAAAGCTTAACTAACAGTCATGTTGACTTAATATGATCTACGGTGCCCCAAGGGTTTATTGCTGGGCTGAAAGGTCGTTTCGTTTAAGGCGGGTTCGACTGCAAACACGAGTTAACCGTTGAGCAAAAGGATTTGGGTGTGAAGATAGTTTAATGTTGTAGCTTGCCTTTTGTCTTGCTATCTCATCTTTTACGTATATAATGTTCAAATCTCTATATATGTTCTCGTTTCGAACATACCATGGTGCCGCAGTGATAGTCCTCAGGATTTTTGATTGTGCTCGCTGGATGACATGAATATTGCTACTGCACGCGTTTCCCCACAGCCGTAGGTCCACACTGGCTTTATGGTGGAATTGTAAAGTACGACCTTGTAGTCTAAGCTGAGAGGAGCTTTTTGGCTATTGGCTTTCAGTTTAATCTGCTTTTTTTTTGCTTCAAGGTGGCGACGCCAGGTGAGCCGCCTATCGCCCAATACACTTCCCTGGGAAACTCCAGCCTCTATAATATGATCATCTGATGTAGTGGTGTTGCATCTCACTGCGAAGACTCTATTGTAGAGGTACGACTCGAGAAGCTTATGAGTGTACACTGGGAGCGTCGATTTGATTTTATGCATGAGACCTCAAGCCACACTCGATCGAAGGCCTGGGAGACGTCGAGAAATATTGCGCTGCAGTATTCCCGATGTTCGTATGCTGTACGTATTTCTGATGTTATTCGGTTAACTTGCTCGATAGTTCCATGCTTTTCTCGGAAGCCAAATTGATGTTGGATTCTCAGATGAGGAATTATGCGCGTCAAGATGCATTTTCAAAAAGCTTAGACAAGCACGGTAGTAGGCTAATTGGTCTGTACGATGATAGTATTGTATGGTCTTTTCCTGGTTTGGGAATCATTATAATGACCGATTTCTTTCATTTTTTTGGGAAGTAGCCGATGGTTGTAATCGCGTTGAAAAGATTACAGATGAGGGAAATAGCACAGCTTGGAAGTTCAATGATCATTTTTTGAGTTATTAGATCGCAGCGTGGAGCTTTCTTTGGTTTCATCTGCTCTTTTATGACTTTTACAATTTCATTTGGACGAAATTCAGGTGGTTCAGGTTTGCCAGGACTATCAGATACACAGGATGATAGTAAAAACGAATTTGTTGCGGGATTTGGTTGAAATACATGACGTAGGTGAGCAGCAAATGTGTTGGCTCTGTCTTTGTCGCTACGGGCCCAGCAGCCTGAGGAGTTTCTTATAGGCGTTACCGTTTCCATCGGCGCACTTAGCGTAGGGTTAGCCCTCCACAAAGGATGCTTGGTACAGGTTGGTGATAATTGCTCTATGTAGCATCTGCTTCATCATGCGTAAGAGCTTTGCTGAGTCTGCGTGAAGCATCTTTAAAGCGTTGTTTTGTAGATGGCAACCGGTGAGACTGCCGGTGAGACGTCGTAATCGTCGCTTTTCCAGAACAAGTTGTTCTATTTGAAGATTAGTTGTACGTTTATTAGTCTACATGGTCATGCGTGCGTGAAAAAGTCAGCAGAGCTGTCGATGTCCGCTTCGATGTTGAACTGCGGAGCCAGTTGGTTCTGTGTGTTGTGAGTCTATTAGAATATTCCACATATTCCGGGGACTGGAGTAGATTTAATAACACGGAGGAGTGGTCGGATGAAAAATCCGAAAGTTCTACGACGCTCATCAGATTGCGTGGGATGTTTTTTGTCCCAGCAAAATTTATTATTAATTCTGGTTGTTTGTTAGGGTCTGCTGGCAAGTATGTAGTACTACCCGGGGAAACATAGTTGAGTTTGTTGCTTGGTTTTATGATATTGCGGTCACAAGGCGATAACCCCAGTGCGGGTGTTTCGCATTATAATCTCCTGCTGCTATAAATCGCTGTCAAAGTGAATTGTAGAATTGCATGAATTGATCTTCAGAGATTGTAAAGCGGGAAGGACAGTATACAGCGGCAATAGTAAGATTGCTGATGTCCGATTGTACAATTATAGATGTGGCTTGTAGATAGTTTGCCGCAAACCTTTTGTGGAATTCGTGTTTAATGCGGTTTCTTATTAGAATACCGGTTCCGCCATGTGCTTCCGTCCGGATGATCTGTGCCGTAGAATATGTATCCACGTATTTGAAAGTTATATTTGTTAGTAAGGTGCTTCTTTTTAGAAAGCAGCATTACATCTATGTGATTGTCGTATAGGAATTGGGTAAGTTCAAGTTTATGCCGATATTCGTAGAGGCGCCATTGATTATTTGGATTGTTGAGATGCAAGCATCTGTATCAAGGTGTTTTGATTTTGCATAAGATTTTGGGCTTTGTGACTGCTGCATGGGCTGCTACGCGATATCCATAATCGAATCTTCTTGTATTACATTTGGGGGCGCTGCTGAGGGAGCTCATTTTTGAAGGCCAGATTTTAAAACATTAGCGAAAGATATGCCGTTGACAGTGTTTGCGGGACCAAATGAGGATCTGGCTGCTTTGGCGAAGAAGACGTCGGGTGTAGTTTGGGATGCTGTAATTGCACCTGGCAGGTGCGGATGGCGCGCTGTTGGTACACGTCGGAAATAAAATATTTGTAACTCTCTTAGCGAGAAAGCCCTTCTCTTTTAACGCACTTGCGAACTCGGAAGGGGTTACATCCGGTTCAATACCTTTAAGTACAACCAATTGCAATTGTTCTGAGACAAAGCTAAAGTAAGCGTTATTTTTGGCCAAAGAGAGTCGCCGCTCGTTTTGCTCGCGCTGACGTTGGGCACGGGCACGCTACGCTTGTTGACGGGCTATTATTTTGAGTAAATTCCCCTTTGAAATCTTCCTCCGCAACTATGCTGAGATACCCTGTGTTTGGGGATTTTTCTCTAGAACTTACCGGTTTGTTTCCACCGTTCTCAGTCACTACTAGCGTTACTGGACTGTTTATTACTGTAGGTACGTGTATATCTATCGCATGCTTGGTTTTATAGTAATAAGATTGTCTTTTTCTTTATTTCTTTACAAATGGTAACTAAATTTGTATCGTGTTTACTTACGGTGCTTTGTTGGGTCTGTCTATTTTGAGTGAGACTTTTGTACGATTTATCAAACTCGTCTCTAAGTTGTTTGACTTTTGTTTTTTTTTTTTTATTTTATCCAATTTTTTTTTTTTTTTTTTATTTTTTAATAATTACTACACAGAATTTGAATCTGTTATTTTTTTTATATTTTCTATATTTTATCAAGTTCATTACCTCGGCTTAAGTATTGCTTCTTTAATGATCTTTTGTGCAATTGATTAAGTTTACGTGCGAGATTTATCGCAGAAAAGGTTGTTAAAAAAATAATCATAGCATAATAGAGCGAATCTATTTAGGAAGTGTGATCAACAACTTCTACGTTCTTAATAAAATTTGCTGGACTATCAGCCACTTTAAATTTTTGGCCGCCCTTTTTGTTTGATTAAAAAGAACAAAAAAAAAATAACTTTTTTTTTTTAATTTGAAAACAATTTTTTTTTTATTAATTGAAAAATTTCATGTTAGCTTAACTTTTGATATGTTGTTATATATATTTATATATATATATATATAGTATATATATATATATATATATACTGGAAGAGGGACTGGGAGCGGAACTGGGCCTGGGAGCGGGGCCTCTGAGCGGGGCCTCGGAGCGGGGCCTGGAGCGGGGCCTAGGAGAGGAACTGCGAGCGGGGTCTGGGAGCGGGGCCTGGGAGAGGGACGGGGAGCGGGGCCTGGGAGAGGGACTGGGAGCGGGGCCCTGTCATGGGACCGATCAGTTGAAAATCAACTTTTGCGAAAAACTTGTTTCATTGTTTATATGCTAATAACTTTGACGTCTTTCCATAGATCTTAGCGGTAAACATACTTAACATGGGTAATTAATATAGCTATATAAATAGATTTTTCTTTATTTACTGTGAGTTTGAATCTTATAAAAACCGCGCACAGCTCTAACGGTTAAGTTGAATTTATTATAAAATAAAAGGCAAGGCGATATTTCACGGCAAGTTCATTTATTGAAGAACAACTTAAGACTAATAGATAATTGTGCATTGCGTTATAACGAAAGCTAATTTCGGGCATTTATATGTTTACAATATTATAAAGGCGCAAATCTGCTGACAGTAAGTTATTTCGATCGATGCTGATCGATGGGGGAGAAGCCCGGCTTAGCTGCTCTTTGTTTACAAGTGCAGCCTGTGAAAGTTAACATTATTAGTATGCGAAATTTGGGGTGGCTTGGCTAAGCTTTTGTTTACAATTGCAGCCTGTGAAAGTTTACATTATTGGAATGAGGAATTTGGTGTCCAGACTTATGTATAACGTGGATATAGAAAATATTATGTATAACGTATACATAGAATATGTCACTTCCCTCTCCTTAAGAGGCGAGCCTGCGAGTCAAGGTGACACTGAAGGGTAAAGTTTTGGCAATGTTGTTTGTGTCATCTCGATAATTGTGTCTCTTTGTTCTTCTTCTTCTGGTTGAACCGATGGCGTTGTTTGGTTTTTGGGTTCGTGAATTTGTTTCTTAAACTTTTTATGGATTAACATTATGGGATTACAAGATACATATTTTAGATATAAGAATAAATTTATGAATATGATGGTTATGATTATGATGACTGCATATGTAAAGATATTATTTTGTGATAAAATTTTTACAATGTCATCATGCTTGATTGGTTTAATTTTAATTATTTCTAAGGGGGGATACAATGGTTTGCCAGGACTATCAGATACACAGGATGATAGTAAAAACGAATTTGTTGCGGGATTTGGTTGAAATACATGACGTAGGTGAGCAGCAAATGTGTTGGCTCTGTCTTTGTCGCTACGGGCCCAGCAGCCTGAGGAGTTTCTTATAGGCGTTACCGTTTCCATCGGCGCACTTAGCGTAGGGTTAGCCCTCCACAAAGGATGCTTGGTACAGGTTGGTGATAATTGCTCTATGTAGCATCTGCTTCATCATGCGTAAGAGCTTTGCTGAGTCTGCGTGAAGCATCTTTAAAGCGTTGTTTTGTAGATGGCAACCGGTGAGACTGCCGGTGAGACGTCGTAATCGTCGCTTTTCCAGAACAAGTTGTTCTATTTGAAGATTAGTTGTACGTTTATTAGTCTACATGGTCATGCGTGCGTGAAAAAGTCAGCAGAGCTGTCGATGTCCGCTTCGATGTTGAACTGCGGAGCCAGTTGGTTCTGTGTGTTGTGAGTCTATTAGAATATTCCACATATTCCGGGGACTGGAGTAGATTTAATGACACGGAGGAGTGGTCGGATGAAAAATCCGAAAGTTCTACGACGCTCATCAGATTGCGTGGGATGTTTTTTGTCCCAGCAAAATTTATTATTAATTCTGGTTGTTTGTTAGGGTCTGCTGGCAAGTATGTAGTACTACCCGGGGAAACATAGTTGAGTTTGTTGCTTGGTTTTATGATATTGCGGTCACAAGGCGATAACCCCAGTGCGGGTGTTTCGCATTATAATCTCCTGCTGCTATAAATCGCTGTCAAAGTGAATTGTAGAATTGCATGAATTGATCTTCAGAGATTGTAAAGCGGTGAGGGCAGTATACAGCGGCAATAGTAAGATTGCTGATGTCCGATTGTACAATTATAGATGTGGCTTGTAGATAGTTTGCCGCAAACCTTTTGTGGAATTCGTGTTTAATGCGGTTTCTTATTAGAATACCGGTTCCGCCATGTGCTTCCGTCCGGATGATCTGTGCCGTAGAAGATGTATCCACGTATTTGAAAGTTATATTTGTTAGTAAGGTGCTTCTTTTTAGAAAGCAGCATTACATCTATGTGATTGTCGTATAGGAATTGTGTAAGTTCAAGTTTATGACGATATTCGTAGAGGCGCCATTGATTATTTGGATTGTTGAGATGCAAGCATCTGTATCAAGGTGTTTTGATTTTGCATAAGATTTTGGGCTTTGTGACTGCTGCATGGGCTGCTACGCGATATCCATAATCGAATCTTCTTGTATTACATTTGGGGGCGCTGCTGAGGGAGCTCATTTTTGAAGGCCAGATTTTAAAACATTAGCGAAAGATATGCCGTTGACAGTGTTTGCGGGACCAAATGAGGACCTGGCTGCTTTGGCGAAGAAGACGTCGGGTGTAGTTTGGGATGCTGTAATTGCACCTGGCAGGTGCGGATGGCGCGCTGTTGGTACACGTCGGAAATAAAATATTTGTAACTCTCTTAGCGAGAAAGCCCTTCTCTTTTAACGCACTTGCGAACTCGGAAGGGGTTACATCCGGTTCAATACCTTTAAGTACAACCAATTGCAATTGTTCTGAGACAAAGCTAAAGTAAGCGTTATTTTTGGCCAAAGAGAGTCGCCGCTCGTTTTGCTCGCGCTGACGTTGGGCACGGGCACGCTACGCTTGTTGACGGGCTATTATTTTGAGTAAATTCCCCTTTGGAATCTTCCTCCGCAACTATGCTGAGATACCCTGTGTTTGGGGATTTTTCTCTAGAACTTACCGGTTTGTTTCCACCGTTCTCAGTCACTACTAGCGTTACTGGACTGTTTATTACTGTAGGTACGTGTAAATCTATCGCATGCTTGGTTTTATAGTAATAAGATTGTCTTTTTCTTTATTTCTTTACAAATGGTAACTAAATTTGTATCGTGTTTACTTACGGTGCTTTGTTGGGTCTGTCTATTTTGAGTGAGACTTTTGTACGATTTATCAAACTCGTCTCTAAGTTGTTTGACTTTTGTACAGAGCTCATTCCACTCCATGGGGTATGGCCATGTAAATATATTTTTTAGACACAAGTGTATGTAAGATAATAGCCGCCTTTCGGCTTCCTATTTTTTAATCAGTATCGTTGCCACTCGATAGATTTCAAGTCGGCAAGAATTTTCTGACCTTTGGCATTTAAATCTTCGAGTAATAAAAATAGGGTTATACCCGCTGCTAATACTACTAAGAGAAATACTATTATATCTTTTTCATATTTATTACTATTTTTTTTATTTTATTTTATTTAATTTTTTTTTTATTTTATCCCATTTATTTTTATTTTTTTTATTTTTAATAATTACTACACAGAATTTGAATCTGTTATTTGTTTTATATTTTCTATATTTTATCAAGTTCATTACCTCGGCTTAAGTATTGCTTCTTTAATGATCTTTTGTGCAATTGATTAAGTTTACGTGCGAGATTTATCGCAGAAAAGGTTGTTAAAAAAAATAATCATAGCATAATAGAGCGAATCTATTTGGGAAGTGTGATCAACAACTTCTACGTTCTTAATAAAATTTGCTGGACTATCAGCCACTTTAAATTTTTGGCCGCCCTTTTTGTTTGATTAAAAAGAACAAAAAAAAAATAACTTTTTTTTTTAATTTGAAAACAATTTTTTTTTTATTAATTGAAAAATTTCATGTTAGCTTAACTTCTGATATGTTGTTATATATATTTATATATATATATATATATATATATATATATATATATATATACATATATTATATATATACTGGAAGAGGGACTGGGAGCGGAACTGGGCCTGGGAGCGGGGCCTCTGAGCGGGGCCTCGGAGCGGGGCCTGGAGCGGGGCCTAGGAGAGGAACTGCGAGCGGGGTCTGGGAGCGGGGCCTGGGAGAGGGACGGGGAGCGGGGCCTGGGAGAGGGACGGGGAGCGGGGCCTGGGAGAGGGACTGGGAGCGGGGCCCTGTCATGGGACCGATCAGTTGAAAATCAACTTTTGCGAAAAACTTGTTTCATTGTTTATATGCTAATAACTTTGACGTCTTTCCATAGATCTTAGCGGTAAACATACTTAACATGGGTAATTAATATAGCTATATAATTAGATTTTTCTTTATTTACTGTGAGTTTGAATCTTATAAAAACCGCGCACAGCTCTAACGGTTAAGTTGAATTTATTATAAAATAAAAGGCAAGGCGATATTTCACGGCAAGTTCATTTATTGAAGAACAACTTAAGACTAATAGATAATTGTGCATTGCGTTATAACGAAAGCTAATTTCGGGCATTTATATGTTTACAATATTATAAAGGCGCAAATCTGCTGACAGTAAGTTATTTCGATCGATGCTGATCGATGGGGGAGAAGCCCGGCTTAGCTGCTCTTTGTTTACAAGTGCAGCCTGTGAAAGTTAACATTATTAGTATGCGAAATTTGGGGTGGCTTGGCTAAGCTTTTGTTTACAATTGCAGCCTGTGAAAGTTTACATTATTGGAATGAGGAATTTGGTGTCCAGACTTATGTATAACGTGGACATAGAAAATATTATGTATAACGTAGACATAGAATATGTCACTTCCCTCTCCTTAAGAGGCGAGCCTGCGAGTCAAGGTGACACTGAAGGGTAAAGTTTTGGCAATGTTGTTTGTGTCATCTCGATAATTGTGTCTCTTTGTTCTTCTTCTTCTGGTTGAACCGATGGCGTTGTTTGGTTTTTGGGTTCGTGAATTTGTTTCTTAAACTTTTTATGGATTAACATTATGGGATTACAAGATACATATTTTAGATATAAGAATAAATTTATGAATATGATGGTTATGATTATGATGACTGCATATGTAAAGATATTATTTTGTGATACAATTTTTACAATGTCATCATGCTTGATTGGTTTAATTTTAATTATTTCTAAGGGGGGATACAATGGTTTGCCAGGACTATCAGATACACAGGATGATAGTAAAAACGAATTTGTTGCGGGATTTGGTTGAAATACATGACGTAGGTGAGCAGCAAATGTGTTGGCTCTGTCTTTGTCGCTACGGGCCCAGCAGCCTGAGGAGTTTCTTATAGGCGTTACCGTTTCCATCGGCGCACTTAGCGTAGGGTTAGCCCTCCACAAAGGATGCTTGGTACAGGTTGGTGATAATTGCTCTATGTAGCATCTGCTTCATCATGCGTAAGAGCTTTGCTGAGTCTGCGTGAAGCATCTTTAAAGCGTTGTTTTGTAGATGGCAACCGGTGAGACTGCCGGTGAGACGTCGTAATCGTCGCTTTTCCAGAACAAGTTGTTCTATTTGAAGATTAGTTGTACGTTTATTAGTCTGCATGGTCATGCGTGCGTGAAAAAGTCAGCAGAGCTGTCGATGTCCGCTTCGATGTTGAACTGCGGAGCCAGTTGGTTCTGTGTGTTGTGAGTCTATTAGAATATTCCACATATTCCGGGGACTGGAGTAGATTTAATAACACGGAGGAGTGGTCGGATGAAAAATCCGAAAGTTCTACGACGCTCATCAGATTGCGTGGGATGTTTTTTGTCCCAGCAAAATTTGTTATTAATTCTGGTTGTTTGTTAGGGTCTGCTGGCAAGTATGTAGTACTCTTCGGGGAAACATAGTTGAGTTTGTTGCTTGGTTTTATGATATTGCGGTCACAAGGCGATAACCCCAGTGCGGGTGTTTCGCATTATAATCTCCTGCTGCTATAAATCGCTGTCAAAGTGAATTGTAGAATTGCATGAATTGATCTTCAGAGATTGTAAAGCGGGAAGGACAGTATACAGCGGCAATAGTAAGATTGCTGATGTCCGATTGTACAATTATAGATGTGGCTTGTAGATAGTTTGCCGCAAACATTTTGTGGAATTCGTGTTTAATGCGGTTTCTTATTAGAATACCGGTTCCGCCATGTGCTTCCGTCCAAATGATCTGTGCCGTAGAATATGTATCCACGTATTTGAAAGTTATATTTGTTAGTAAGGTGCTTCTTTTTAGAAAGCAGCATTACATCTATGTGATTGTCGTATAGGAATTGGGTAAGTTCAAGTTTATGCCGATATTCGTAGAGGCGCCATTGATTATTTGGATTGTTGAGATGCAAGCATCTGTATCAAGGTGTTTTGATTTTGCATAAGATTTTGGGCTTTGTGACTGCTGCATGGGCTGCTACGCGATATCCATAATCGAATCTTCTTGTATTACATTTGGGGGCGCTGCTGAGGGAGCTCATTTTTGAAGGCCAGATTTTAAAACATTAGCGAAAGATATGCCGTTGACAGTGTTTGCGGGACCAAATGAGGACCTGGCTCCAAATGAGGACCTGGCTGCTTTGGCGAAGAAGACGTCGGATGTAGTTTGGGATGCTGTAATTGCACCTGGCAGGTGCGGATGGCGCGCTGTTGGTACACGTCGGAAATAAAATATTTGTAACTCTCTTAGCGAGAAAGCCCTTCTCTTTTAACGCACTTGCGAACTCGGAAGGGGTTACATCCGGTTCAATACCTTTAAGTACAACCAATTGCAATTGTTCTGAGACAAAGCTAAAGTAAGCGTTATTTTTGGCCAAAGAGAGTCGCCGCTCGTTTTGCTCGCGCTGACGTTGGGCACGGGCGCGCTACGCTTGTTGACGGGCTATTATTTTGAGTAAATTCCCCTTTGAAATCTTCCTCCGCAACTATGCTGAGATACCCTGTGTTTGGGGATTTTTCTCTAGAACTTACCGGTTTGTTTCCACCGTTCTCAGTCACTACTAGCGTTACTGGACTGTTTATTACTGTAGGTACGTGTATATCTATCGCATGCTTGGTTTTATAGTAATAAGATTGTCTTTTTCTTTATTTATTTACAAATGGTAACTAAATTTGTATCGTGTTTACTTACGGTGCTTTGTTGGGTCTGTCTATTTTGAGTGAGACTTTTGTACGATTTATCAAACTCGTCTCTAAGTTGTTTGACTTTTGTACAGAGCTCATTCCACTCCATGGGGTATGGCCATGTAAATATCTTTTTTAGACACAAGTGTATGTAAGATAATAGCCGCCTTTCGGCTTCCTATTTTTTTATCAGTATCGTTGCCACTCGATAGATTTCAAGTCGGCAAGAATTTTCTGACCTTTGGCATTTAAATCTTCGAGTAATAAAAATAGGGTTACACCCGCTGCTAATACTACTAAGAGAAATACTATTATATCTTTTTTCATATTTATTACTATTTTTTTTATTTTATTTTATTTAATTTTTTTTTTTTATTTTATCCAATTTTTTTTTATTTCTTTTATTTTTAATAATTACTACACAGAATTTGAATCTGTTATTTTTTTTATATTTTCTATATTTTATCAAGTTCATTACCTCGGCTTAAGTATTGCTTCTTTAATGATCTTTTGTGCAATTGATTAAGTTTACGTGCGAGATTTATCGCAGAAAAGGTTGTTAAAAAAAATAATCATAGCATAATAGAGCGAATCTATTTGGGAAGTGTGATCAACAACTTCTACGTTCTTAATAAAATTTGCTGGACTATCAGCCACTTTAAATTTTTGGCCGCCCTTTTTGTTTGATTAAAAAGAACAAAAAAAAAATAACTTTTTTTTTTTTAATTTGAAAACAATTTTTTTTTTTTAATTGAAAAATTTCAATTAGTATATATATATATATATATATATATTTTATATATATATATACTATTTATATATGGAAGAGGGACTGGGAGCGGAACTGGGCCTGGGAGCGGGGCCTCGGAGCGGGGCCTCGGAACCGAGCCTGGGAGTGGGGCCTCGGAGCGGGGCCACGGAGCGGGGCATCGAAGCGGGGCATCGAAGCGGGGCCTCGGAGCGGGGCCTCGGAGCGGGGCCTCGGAGCGGGGCCTCGGAGCGGGGCCTCGGAGCGGGGCCTCGGAGCGGGGCCCCGGAGCGGGTCCTCGGAGCTGGGCCTGGGAGCGGGGCCTCGGAGCGGGGACTGGGAGCGGTGCCTGGGAGAGGGACTGGGAGCGGGGCCTGGGAGAGGGACTGGGAGCGGGGCCTGGGAGAGGGCCTGGGAGAGGGACTGGGAGCGGGACTGCGAGCGGGGCCTAGGAGAGGGACTGCGAGCGGGGTCTGGGAGCGGGGCCTGGGAGAGGGACGGGGAGCGGGGCCTGGGAGAGGGACTGGGAGCGGGGCCCTGTCATGGGACCGATCAGTTGAAAATCAACTTTTGCGAAAAAATTGTTTCATTGTTTATATGCTAATAACTTTGACGTCTTTCAATAGATCTTAGCGGTAAACATACTTAACATGGGTAATTAATATAGCTATATAATTAGATTTTTCTTTATTTACTGTGAGTTTGAATCTTATAAAATCCGCGCACAGCTCTAACGGTTAAGTTGAATTTATTATAAAATAAAGGCAAGGCGATATTTCACGACAAGTTCATTTATTGAAGAACAACTTAAGACTAACAGATAATTGTGCATTGCGTTATAACGAAAGCTAATTTCGGGCATTTAAATATTTACAATATTATAAAGGCTGGGAACGAACTCAGCGTTGGCTGGGAACGCAAATCTGCTGACAGTGAGTTATTTCGATCAATGCTGATCGATGGGGGAGAAGCCCGGCTTAGCTGCTCTTTGTTTACAAGTGCAGCCTGTGAAAGTTTACATTATCGGTACGCGAAATTTGGGGTGGCTTGTTTACAAGTGCAGCCTGTGAAAGTTTACATTATCGGTACGCGAAATTTGGGGTGGCTTGTTTACAATTGTAGCCTGTGAAAGTTTACATTATTATAATGAGGAATTTGGTGTCCAGACTTATGTATAACGTGGACATAGAATATATTATGTATAACGTAGACATAGAATATGTCACTTCCCTCTCCTTAAGAGGCGAACCTGCGAGTCAAGGTGACACTGAAGGGTAAAGTTTAGGCAATGTTGTTTGTGTCATCTCGATAATTGTGTCTCTTTGTTCTTCTTCTTCTGGTTGAACCGATGGCGTTGTTTGGTTTTTGGGTTCGTGAATTTGTTTCTTAAACTTTTTATGGATTAACATTATGGGATTACAAGAATAAAATTATGAATATGATGGTTATGATTATGATGACTGCATATGTAAAGATATTATTTTGTGATACAATTTTTACAATGTCATCATGCTTGATAGGTTATAATATAATAAATAATTAAATTTAATTATTTCTAAGGGGGGATACAATGGTGTAAGATCAACTTCTGGCTGTAGATAGTTTTCGCTTAAAATTATGTCATTTATTTGCATTTTGCATTGATTTATACTTATAATTTTATTGCCCTGAATATTAAGATCAACATTATTTTTCTGGCAATTTTGTTTTACAGTTGTATTAGTTATGTTCCAAGTTACAATGGTATTTGGTTCAATGTATTTTATCATTTCTTTGTTATTTATGCGTAGTGTAGTGTATGTATGTAGTATGCGGGTAGTAAAATTTTTGTTATGCATTCGTTAATTACTGGTTTATTATCTCGATTATAAATTTTATTATCTTTTTCAAAATAAGAAGTAGTACTAATGTAATCAAGTTGATAGCCATTATGATCGGGATATGGGATAATTTTGATAGTGTTAGTGGACTGAAAGTCAATTGGGATATGAGATACAATTAGTATGATATTATCTTGGTAGTTAATCCAAGTGGATGTTGTAATTAGTAGTATGTTTCGGTTATTGATGCTGTCAAGTTTGTCATAGGTAAGTAGTTTTGGATTGAAAAGTCCTAGTCTTGACAATTGCATACCCATTTCAATGTCTTCTATGTATTCTATAAATTGTGATAATTGGTAAGTAAAAGTATCTTGTGCATTTTTCTTATTTTGATGTTTTTGTATTCTTTTCATATCATTGTTGATTATGTTTATTATATCATTTATTTCATTAATTTGAACAATATTTAAAGATAGATTATTAATGTTTTTTTCGAACTCTACTCTGTCGTTATCGTCAAGTGTACCAAAAAGGAATTTGTATAATGAGCCTACTACATTGAACAGTCCGCGTTTATTACGATTTTCATTATGAAAGATTATACCATTTAGTTCTTGCTGTAATTTGTTGTATAAGTGATTAATTTGTGTTAAATTTTTAAATAAAGGAATAGATCTACGGAAATATTCGTTTTCTATTATTATTTCATTTACGATAATTCGCAATGAGTGATGTTCGAACCTTGTTGGTAATTCTAAAGGTTTGTCTGAAAATAGTAAGTATCCGTGATCCGTGTCCAAGTTATTTATCTGGATTTGTTGGGTGTGACATATGTTAAAAAGGGTGAACCATAGTATGATTATAAAGTAGAAACCTGTGGAATTTGAATTTTATTAATTTTCTTTAGTTTTTTAAATTGTGTTTTATAGTAGCGTGTAACTCTATTTCTGTTAGTAATTTGATAATGGTCTGGGTCTGTTTGACCAACGTTTTTATTAGCTTTAAAAGGGTTTTCTAATTTTCCTTTTTGTAATGGTCCTTTTCGATATCTAGTATCAACTTCGTATTCTTGTCGGTCACTGTTAATTTTATTTATTATTTTTTTCTTTTTTTCTTGGGTATCTAAATTTGGTTGTCCGGCATATAAGAAAATGTGTGCAGGAGTTTGTCCAGTTGTGTCATGTTTTGTTTTGTGATTGTAAATGTAAAGAATTGTTTCTATTTTGCTGAGTTTATTTTCTTCGTCATTTAAAGTGTTAATTATTCTGATTTTTTCATTTATTGTTTTATGTAGTCCTTCGATGTCTGCTATTCCTGTTTTTGTTGTATTTAATTGTATTTCTACTCCTTCACTTTCAAGCTTTTTTTAGTGCTAGGCTGGAAAATACGCCGTCTCGGTCAGCTTTTAATAATATTGGTTTTCCTAACTGATTGAATATACGCATTAATGCATTTTTGCATTCTATCCAGTCTTTTGTTTTGATATTTTCAAGAGTAGCGAATTTTGAATAAATGTCCATGCAGATTAGATAATGTTTGCCTTCAGAAGAATAAATGTCAATTACAAATTTGTCACGACAGTGTTCGGGCTTGGATGTAATTTTCATTGGCATTTTTGTGTTTCTATGTTCTGATTTTGCTAAGTTGCAAATATGACATTCGTTTATTATATTTTGTGTTAATATTTGTCTGTTGGGGAAATAATAGGCTTCACAAAAAAGTTTTTTGTTTTTTGAATTCCGGGATGTAGGAGTTTTTCATGGGTTTTCAAAATAAGTTCTTTGAATTCGGCATAGGAGTTAATGTTTTTTAATTGAATGAGACTTCGAAGAATTTTAGTATGGCTAGTGTTAATAATTTCCTTACGTGCGTTTTGAATTATTTAAAAATCTGCATCACTTTCTATAAGCATTGCACTGGTTTTTGTGCAAAAATGGTCTATTAAATATTTTTCGGCTTTATCTTTAGTCATGTTATCGTATGTAATGTGAATTATTAATTTTTTGAAGTAGTTTTCTTTTTTTATGTTTGGAATGCCTTTAGAAAATATAATTTGTCTTTTAAATGTGTTTATTGGTTTCTCTGTAGTGAATATTAAATTAATATTGTCTTAGTCAGCGCTATGTTGTGTTTCTTCTCCGAAAGTCTGTTCTATTTTCACTCGTGATAGAGCGTCAGCTATGTGGTTTTCTTTTCCTTTTAAATATTTTATGTCAAAGTCAATTTAACTCTCCATCAGGTTAGTTTTGAATTTGGTTCTTTCATTTTGTACAGCCAACATAATGGCTGATGGTCACTATTGATTTCGAAATGTCGTCCTAGTAGGTAATGTCTAAAAGTTTTTGTTGTCCATACAATGGCTAAAAGCTCTTTTTCTATGGCACTGTAGTTAGTTTCGTGGTCATTGAGAGTTCTGCTAATAAAACTAATGGGATGTCCGTCTTGAGAGAGTACTGCTCCAAGAGCTACATTACTTGCGTCAGTGGTTAAAACGAATTTATTTTTGAAGTCTGGAATTTCTAGAATTGGGTCATTAGAAATTAGTTGTTTTAATTTTTCAAAAGCTCTTATGTATTCAGGATTTTTAATGTCAATTTTTGAATCTTTTCTAAGTACTGCTGTCATTGGTTTGGCTATGTCTGCAAAATTTTTAATGAACTTTCTGTAGTAACAGGTTAATCCAAGAAAACCTTTTATTTCTTTGGTTTTTGTGGGAATTGTATATATCTGAAATGCTTTGATTTTATCAGGATTGGGTTTTATTCCATCCTTCGTTATGACATGTCCTAGGAATGAAGTTTCTTGTCTTAGAAACTCGCATTTATCAAGTTGTAATTTGAGATTTGCTTCAGAAAGCTTCTCGAAAACTAATTGGAGAGATTGCAAATGTTCTTCTAGGGATGTTGAGAATACAATTATATCATCAAGATATACCAGACAATGTTTATTTAGTAACGGTCGTAAAACATTGTTCATGCAACGTTCAAAGGTTGCGGGTGCATTTTTTAATCCAAATGGCATACGAAGATATTCATAGTGGCCATGTTTAGTAGAGAAAGCTGTTTTTTGAATGGAATCTGGATGTATTTCAAGTTGGTGGAATCCTTTTGCAAGGTCGATTGTGGTGAAATAATTGCATCTACCTAGTTTTCCTAAAATCTCGTCCATATTTGGTATTGGATGCCTATCGCTTATGGTTACTTCATTTAATTTCCTATAGTCAATTACGATTCTGAATTTCTGTTTACCTGAAGCATCTTGCTTTTTCGGTACGATCCATACAGGACTACAATAAGGAGAATTACTAGGCCGTATGATACCTTGATTAAGCATTTCTTGAATTTGATGTTCAACTTCCTGTTCATATGCTTGTGGATAACTGTATGGTTTTGTATGTAAGTCTGAATTGTGGGTAGTATTTATAATGTGTTTTTCTTGATTACTGAAACTAAGTTGGTCGCCTTCTTTATATTGTATGTGTTGATATTGTTTCAACAAACTGATTAAATTGACTCTTTCTTCTTCATTTAAATGATCTAATCGGTAAGGGCTTGTGTTTGCAGATTCTTGGTTATCGGAAATTTCTCTAATTGGATTTTTAAAATGTTGATTAGTTTCAGGATTTGGTTGGGCTAAGAAGTGATTCTGATTTGTGATTGGAATATCGTTGGTTATATAGTATATAGTGGTTTATAAAGTAACAGTTTGGGCTTTATAATCTATAACGGCTTGTGCTTCTGAAAGCAATTTTCTACCAATTAATAGATCATAGTCTGAGGAGAATTGGTGTAGAAGAAATTCATTATTGCCCTTGAATAGGTTATTGGAAAGGACGTTAACTTTCTTTGTGATAGTTAAAGGTCCGTTGCTGGTTTAAAAGAAACAGTCGGTGTCATGAACTTGTAAATTGAAAACATTGAATGTCATCATATATACAGTAGATCCTGTATCTATTAAACATTTCAGATTTTTGCCTTTTTAAGTGATTACTATGTACTGTTTGTTTCCAAGGCTGGCAGCTGAAAATTTTCGGCTTGCTCGATTTCTATTTCATTTGGTTGTTCTGTCTCGTGTTCGGCTGATTGTGTGTATGTAAAGTCTGGGTTTTGTGGGTAACTTTCTGCTTGATAATATTGTGGATAATATTCAGGATAAGCAGCGCATTGATTATCGTATTCTTGTTGCATGTAATCATGATAGTTTGGCTCTTCCTGACTTCTAGTTTCATGGTCAATACTCATCTTACTCTGTCCACTTTCTGCAGGTCTAACTCGTATAGTCGGTTGGTTGGCTACGCCAGAGTTATTGAAAGAGTTTTGTTGTGGAGTTACTTGTCCGAAACGATTGTTGTTGAATTGGTTCTGTCGAAGGATTGGTCTGGGTGTAAAGTATGTTGGTCTGATTGGACTAGGTTTTTGTTGCATTGGTTGAGGTGAATAATTATTAGGTTGAAGGTATGTATGTATGTATGAATGTAAGGTTGATGGGGTCGATATGGGACATAGGGTTGATTTGGTTGAAAAAAAGTGGGGAATCTTTGAATATTTGGGTTTGGTTGATACAATGGCTTCAAATATTTGTCTTGGTTTACCTTATTTGGGGTTGGATTAAGACAGGGTTCGTTATAAAGATTTTTTTCTTGCAAAATTTTAATTAGAGATCTTAAATCGGGAATTTCGCAATTTACAATTCGAATGCAAATGTTTGTGGGTAATTTTTGAACAAGGTCGTCAATGCTAGTTTTGATTAGTCGCGCATACAATGTCTTTTCGTCAATGTTATTTTCTAGTTCCAGCTTACTCATTAATGTCTGCCTACGGTGTTCTACTTCTTCCAGAAAAGCTCGCACGTTGCCTTTAAACGGGGTGCTCCTGAATTCCTCCAGTAGGGTGTGGTTCTTAGTTTGCGTCTTATAGTTCAATACTAGTTGCTTCCGAAGATCCGTCCAGGTCATCAAGTTGTTTACGCCAAGGGATAACATCACTTCACTGCTGATGTAGCGTTCCACAAGTCCAAAAAGAATTGACCTCTGTCTTGCATCGTTGGTGGTGTAGAGGGCCAAAATGTAGTCGATCCGGTTGATGAACGTGTTCAAAGCGTTCTTATCTCCAGTGAACTTCTCAACGTTTTTAAGTTGGTTGATCACTTGTGTCATGTTGGCATCGGTCAGCGGTGCTGTTGAGTTGCCTTCCATTATTGTTGTTTTTTTTTTTTTTTTGTTTTGTTGGTTTATTATAATAAATTTTTGTTTTTTTTTTAATTATTTTTAATTTATTTGGTTTTATTTTTAATTTTTCTTGTCTCTTAGTTTTTGTTGTTTCACTTCAGCTTCTCTTATTTTAGGTTCAGTTTCTTTTGGTTGTTGATTATATTTTTATTGTTTTCACTTAATTTGTTAACTTATAGTTTAAAATGTTTGATTGGTTTGCACAGATAGCACTTTCAAATTTTTTTGAGATAACCAGAAGTTTCTGGAATTATTTTCTCTTCGAATTCTATCGCGTCTTCTTGAATTGTTTTTTAAGTTTTCTGCACAATCCGCGTCTTTGACAATATGCGAATTTTGGTGTACACGTCACTGTCGAGGTTTAATAAAAACTTGACGCGATATTGACCGTCGCTTGGGTTGCCTTCGCGTTGGTTGTTATAGCGGATAACAGTAAACGGGACACAAGAATTAATAACTTAGCTATTGCATCAGGATCCACAATTTATTGTTATCCTACCGGCTGCGCCAATTAGAATTTTTTTTATTTACTGTGAGTTTGAATTTTATAAAAACCGCGCACAGCTCTAACGGTTAAGTTGAATTTTTTATAAAATAAAAGGCCAGGCGATATTTCACGACGAGTTCATTTATTGAAGAACAACTTAAGACTAATAGATAATTGTGCATTGCGTTATAACGAAAGCTAATTTCGGGCATTTATATGTTTACAATATTATAAAGGCTGGAAACGAACTCAGCGTTGGCTGGGAACTCAAATCTGCTGACAGTGAGTTATTTCGATCGATGCTGATCGATGGGGGAGAAGCCCGGCTTAGCTGCTCTTTGTTTACAAGTGCAGCCTGTGAAAGTTTACATTATCGGTATGCGAAATTTGGGGTGGCTTGGCTACGCTTTTGTTTACTATTGCAGCCTGTGAAAGTTTACATTATTGGAATGAGGAATTTGGTGTCTAGACTTATGTATAACGTGGACATAGAATATGTTATGTATAACGTAGACATAGAATATGTCACTATATATATATATATATATATATATATGTGGGTCTAAACTCACAAGCCTAATACACCCTGTGGATGGTGAGAAGTGTTTAACCGTACGTGACGGTGACATTTACGACCTATATTTGGTATGGCTTTGTGGGCCATACGCTACCAGGCTGGTTTGAGCTTGGCTTTTACAATTTTTACAATTTTTAACTTATTTTAATATATGTTTATAAAAAAAATTTAGATTATGTTGGGCGCTCTATGTTGCGCTGCCGGTCCGTGTTGGGCGCTCTTTGTAGCGCTGTCGGTCCTTGATTTCCAACGTTGCACAGTGGGTCAGAAAGGGGTGGGGGCTGTATTTAAATCATTTTTTCGATGAAAGCGATTTGAAAAGTAATAAATGCATTCGACAGATAAATCTTCAAAGATTACAAAAAAAAAAGATTTTTGAAATCGGTCAAAAATTGTTGGCGTGACAGCCTCTCAAAGTTAACCCTTATTTCAGTGTGCGCACAAACGTGCACTTTTTCCAAAAAATTCAAATTTTAAAACGGTTTTTTTGTCAAGTTATACGAACGATCTTTATGTTTTTGATTTCATAAGAAAGGCATGTTAATTTCTAATTAAATTCCGTGGAATTATGTTTCTAAACTTGTTTACTTTTTATCCCAGCGATGTTTGAAAAAAGCACTAAAATTAGGCTATTTTTGAACTTTGATGGAAGATAACAAAAATTTGACACTTTTGGACACCATCCCACTACTTCAGGAGGCTTTGGAAAACAATTCTCTAACTATATTATCCAGTTTTGTTTGCGCCGATTTGCGCCTTTTTTTAAAGTGCAAAAACTGACGCAACCTCGCATAAAAATGGTGATAGAAGAAGAAGAGCGCAGTGCAATTTCATACGTTTTTGCTATGCCAGCCATCATAAACGATTTATGAAAAAAAAAGAATTTTTTTTTTTTTTAAATAAGCGCTATAAAACATTTTAATATATTAATCAATGATGTTTAAAGGACAAAAAACATTGAAATTTATATTTGGAACAAAAAATAAATGCTTTTTTTAATTTTACATGTAAAATATGCACTGAAAATATTTTTCAACTTTGACCGGCCCAGAATTAGCCAAGAGGCCTATCAAGCTGTGTAAGCCCTCATTTTGAAGCTCATTTTGAAGAAGTTTTTAATCAAATGCTTTTTAAATTTTTGAAATATCTTTATTGGTTCAAAAGATATAATTTTAATACAGCAAAATGAGAGAATGTCCCACTGTGCGTCGTCGTAGACTGTGTGTGTTTGTTTGTTTGTTTTCACTTAATTTGTTAACTTATAGTTTAAAATGTTTGATTGGTTTGCACAGATAGCACTTTCAAATTTTTTTTGAGATAACCAGAAGTTTCTGGAATTATTTTCTCTTCGAATTCTATCGCGTCTTCTTGAATTGTTTTTTAAGTTTTCTGCACAATCCGCGGCTTTGACAATATGCAAATTTTGGTGTACACGTCACTGTCGAGGTTTAAAAAAAACTTGACGCGATATTGACCGTCGCTTGGGTTGCCTTCGCGTTGGTTGTTATAGCGGATAACAGTAAACGGGACACAAGAATTAATAACTTAGCTATTGCATCAGGATCCACAATTTATTGTTATCCTACCGGCTGCGCCAATTAGAATTTTTTTTATTTACTGTGAGTTTGAATCTTATAAAAACCGCGCACAGCTCTAACGGTTAAGTTGAATTTATTATAAAATAAAAGGCCAGGCGATATTTCACGACGAGTTCATTTATTGAAGAACAACTTAAGACTAATAGATAATTGTGCATTGCGTTATAACGAAAGCTAATTTCGGGCATTTATATGTTTACAATATTATAAAGGCTGGGAACGAACTCAGCGTTGGCTGGGAACTCAAATCTGCTGACAGTGAGTTATTTCGATCGATGCTGATCGATGGGGGAGAAGCCCGGCTTAGCTGCTCTTTGTTTACAAGTGCAGCCTGTGAAAGTTTACATTATCGGTATGCGAAATTTGGGGTGGCTTGGCTACGCTTTTGTTTACTATTGCAGCCTGTGAAAGTTTACATTATTGGAATGAGGAATTTGGTGTCTAGACTTATGTATAACGTGGACATGGAACGTGGACATGGACGTGGAATATGTCACTATATATATATATATATATATATATATTAGCCAAGAGGCCTATCAAGCTGTGTAAGCCCTCATTTTGAAGCTCATTTTGAAGAAGTTTTTAATCAAATGCTTTTTAAATTTTTGAAATATCTTTTATTGGTTCAAAAGATATGATTTTAATACAGCAAAATGAGAGAATGTCCCACTGTGCGTCGTCGTAGACTGTGTGTGTCGGCTGCAGCGTGTTTGGGCACGCAACAGCGCAGCGACTTAAATAGGGGTGGGTGCACATTGTCTCTGCGACGAGAGTGTGCAAATTATTCAATATTGATTATAAATCAAGTAAAGATCCTTAAACCTTTGAATTTCCTCCAAATGACGTACATTCAGGCGATGAAGGTACGGGAGGCTGAGAACATCTTGACTGAAGGTGATGTTCAATTGTGGAGAGTTGGCAAGTCCGGGAACTCTATTTTGTATGTTGTAATAATTAAGGAATAGAGTTCCGTTGATCGTGGCCCGGTCGCTGAAAGTGATGAGCTGCGTTCCGTGTATCCAGATTTCGGTGCCAACCTGTACTTTTGCCGATCTGTCGTTTATGATTAAGATCCCGTCGTCCACCTGAGTGATTGCGTCTAGGTTGCTCGGTTGAGACTCGCAGTGTGCAGTGCCCCCTGCGTGAAGTTCTCTGGCACATGAGCTCCTTGTTGCAATACGACAAAATGTGGCTCCAGGTGAATCGCTGCAACTCGCAAGGGTGTGAGTCGCTCCATCGCATTCAGCTATGACATCTAAATTTTTCTTTACACTTTATATTTATATTTCACTTTAAAATTTAATTTTAGTTTTAATTTTAATTTTAATTTTAATTTTAATTTTAATTTTAATTTTAATTTAAATTTAAATTTTAATTTTAATTTTAATTTTAATTTTAATTTTAATTTTTAATTTTAATTTTAATTTTAATTTTAATTTTAATTTTAATTTTAATTTTAATTTTAATTTTAATTTTAATTTTAATTTTAATTTTAATTTTAATTTTAATTTTAATTTTAATTTTAATTTTAATTTTAATTTTAATTTTAATTTTTAATTTTAATTTTTAATTTTAATTTTAATTTTAATTTTAATTTTAATTTTAATTTTAATTTTAATTTTAATTTTAATTTTAATTTTAATTTTAATTTTAATTTTAATTTTAATTTTAATTTTAATTTTAATTTTAATTTTAATTTTAATTTTAATTTTAATTTTAATTTTAATTTTAATTTTATTTTAATTTTATTTATATTCGTTAATCCTTAATTTAATTCTTTTTATGATTTTCTTTGTTCGTTGTCGACTGCTTTTAGTCGCGCATAAATAAATAAATCAATAAATATAATGATATTCCGAAAGATTTGCTGAATGCTTTACGTAGGCAAATTCTTCCCACACTAAGACTCGGCCATCCACAATAGGGAAGTATTTGGCACTTGAATAATCAGTAATGTGCGCCGATGCCGAGGATAATAAGAAGAGGAGAATGAATCCGAACCTGTGGAGTAGATATTTTTTAGCTATTTTCTTGTTCAAAATGGGGCAACCCACCACCAAAAAGACTTAATATAAATTATGACAAGTGGCTAAAAATAAATGAAAAGAATTTTACTAACTTATGCTAGACTGCCTAGTGGCTAAAAAATAAAAGGGAAAACAAAGGGACTGCCTTGATTACTTTAGGTTGTCCTTGTGGGCCACCCTCCCTTTAATGAGGACCGAGGTCCCCAGGTCCGCTTCCAGGGCTCGCTCTTCACACAAAGTTGTGAGCCTGTTGCCAAGCCTTCGGTTGGATTTTACTAAGACTTTTTCGCCAAGATTGAAGATCTTATTCTGCCGCGATGCATTTTCCCTGGTTCTGACCGCAATCTGGGCGTTTCTAATTCTCATCTGAGAGCGTTTGGACAATGTTGACCGGTCTCCTATTAATAACGGAGTGGATTGACTTGTTGTACTCTGTTGCTGCTAGTAGAATGATTTCTACTGTGTCGCTTATTCCTTTGTCAATTTTCAAGCATCTGGCAAGTTCCAGCAATGTGCTGTGAAATCGCTCTACCTGCCCACTGTGTAGGGGAGGTGCGTTTGAAAGGCTAACTCCAAAATAATTGCTCAGCATTGCGGAAATCGTTTGTGAATTCAACGCTGGTTCGTTGTCACAGTATATCGATTTTGCCTTTGGAAAAAAGTTCATGAGCTGGAGCAAGGCTGGCTTCAGGTCCTCATTAGTTCTTGAGGAAACGGGCTGAACCACAGCCAATTTGGACAATTTATCAATGCAGGTGAGGAAAAATTTTTTGTCAGTAGAGATGATGTCTATGTGTAGCATCTGCCCTACCTGCGAAGGAACTGGTGTTTCATAAAGGCTGGGAACGAAAAACTGCTGACAGTGAGTTATTTCGATCGATGCTGATCGATGGGGGAGAAGCCCGGCTTAGCTGCTCTTTGTTTACAAGTGCAGCCTGTGAAAGTTTACATTATCGGTATGCGAAATTTGGGGTGGCTTGGCTAAGCTTTTGTTTACAATTGCAGCCTGTGAAAGTTTACATTATTGGAATGAGGAATTTGGTGTCTAGACTTATGTATAACGTGGACATAGAATATGTTATGTATAACGTAGACATAGAATATGTCACTATATATATATATATATATATATAGTGGGTCTAAACTCACAAGCCTAATACACCCTGTGGATGGTGAGAAGTGTTTAACCGTACGTGACGGTGACATTTACGACCTATATTTGGTATGGCTTTGTGGGCCATACGCTACCAGGCTGGTTTGAGCTTGGCTTTTACAATTTTTACAATTTTTAACTTATTTTAATATATGTTTATAAAAAAAAATTTAGATTATGTTGGGCGCTCTATGTTGCGCTGCCGGTCCGTGTTGGGCGCTCTTTGTAGCGCTGTCGGTCCTTGATTTCCAACGTTGCACAGTGGGACAGAAAGGGGTGGGGGCTGTATTTAAATCATTTTTTCGATGAAAGCGATTTGAAAAGTAATAAATGCATTCGACAGATAAATCTTCAAAGATTACAAAGAAAAAAGATTTTTGAAATCGGTCAAAAATTGTTGGCGTGACAGCCTCTCAAAGTTAACCCTTATTTCAGTGTGCGCACAAACGTGCACTTTTTCCAAAAAATTCAAATTTTAAAACGGTTTTTTTGTCAAGTTATACGAACGATCTTTATGTTTTTGATTTCATAAGAAAGGCATGTTAATTTCTAATTAAATTCCGTGGAATTATGTTTCTAAACTTGTTTACTTTTTATCCCAGCGATGTTTGAAAAAAGCACTAAAATTAGGCTATTTTTGAACTTTGATGGAAGATAACAAAAATTTGACACTTTTGGACACCATCCCACTACTTCAGGAGGCTTTGGAAAACAATTCTCTAACTATATTATCCAGTTTTGTTTGCGCCGATTTGCGCCTTTTTTTTAAAAGTGCAAAAACTGATGCAACATCGCATAAAAATGGTGATAGAAGAAGAAGAGCGCAGTGCAATTTCATACGTTTTTGCTATGCCAGCCATCATAAACGATTTATGAAAAAAAAAGAATTTTTTTTTTTTTTAAATAAGCGCTATAAAACATTTTACTATATTAAGCAATGATGTTTAAAGGACAAAAAACATTGAAATTTATATTTGGAACAAAAAATAAATGCTTTTTTTAATTTTACATGTAAAATATGCACTGAAAATATTTTTCAACTTTGACCGGCCCAGAATTAGCCAAGAGGCCTATCAAGCTGTGTAAGCCCTCATTTTGAAGCTCATTTTGAAGAAGTTTTTAATCAAATGCTTTTTAAATTTTTGAAATATCTTTATTGGTTCAAAAGATATAATTTTAATACAGCAAAATGAGAGAATGTCCCACTGTGCGTCGTCGTAGACTGTGTGTGTTTGTTTGTTTGTTTTCACTTAATTTGTTAACTTATAGTTTAAAATGTTTGATTGGTTTGCACAGATAGCACTTTCAAATTTTTTTGAGATAACCAGAAGTTTCTGGAATTATTTTCTCTTCGAATTCTATCGCGTCTTCTTGAATTGTTTTTTAAGTTTTCTGCACAATCCGCGGCTTTGACAATATGCAAATTTTGGTGTACACGTCACTGTCGAGGTTTAAAAAAAACTTGACGCGATATTGACCGTCGCTTGGGTTGCCTTCGCGTTGGTTGTTATAGCGGATAACAGTAAACGGGACACAAGAATTAATAACTTAGCTATTGCATCAGGATCCACAATTTATTGTTATCCTACCGGCTGCGCCAATTAGAATTTTTTTTATTTACTGTGAGTTTGAATCTTATAAAAACCGCGCACAGCTCTAACGGTTAAGTTGAATTTATTATAAAATAAAAGGCCAGGCGATATTTCACGACGAGTTCATTTATTGAAGAACAACTTAAGACTAATAGATAATTGTGCATTGCGTTATAACGAAAGCTAATTTTGGGCATTTATATGTTTACAATATTATAAAGGCTGGGAACGAACTCAGCGTTGGCTGGGAACTCAAATCTGCTGACAGTGAGTTATTTCGATCGATGCTGATCGATGGGGGAGAAGCCCGGCTTAGCTGCTCTTTGTTTACAAGTGCAGCCTGTGAAAGTTTACAGTATCGGTATGCGAAATTTGGGGTGGCTTGGCTACGCTTTTGTTTACTATTGCAGCCTGTGAAAGTTTACATTATTGGAATGAGGAATTTGGTGTCTAGACTTATGTATAACGTGGACATGGAACGTGGACATGGACGTGGAATATGTCACTATATATATATATATATATATATATATATATTAGCCAAGAGGCCTATCAAGCTGTGTAAGCCCTCATTTTGAAGCTCATTTTGAAGAAGTTTTTAATCAAATGCTTTTTAAATTTTTGAAATATCTTTATTGGTTCAAAAGATATGATTTTAATACAGCAAAATGAGAGAATGTCCCACTGTGCGTCGTCGTAGACTGTGTGTGTCGGCTGCAGCGTGTTTGGGCACGCAACAGCGCAGCGACTTAAATAGGGGTGGGTGCACATTGTCTCTGCGACGAGAGTGTGCAAATTATTCAATATTGATTATAAATCAAGTAAAGATCCTTAATTTTGAATTTCCTCCAAATTACGTACATTCAGGCGATGAAGGTACGGGAGGCTGAGAACATCTTGACTGAAGGTGATGTTCAATTGTGGAGAGTTGGCAAGTCCGGGAACTCTATTTTGTATGTTGTAATAATTAAGGAATAGAGTTCCGTTGATCGTGGCCCGGTCGCTGAAAGTGATGAGCTGCGTTCCGTGTATCCAGATTTCGGTGCCAACCTGTACTTTTGCCGATCTGTCGTTTATGATTAAGATCCCGTCGTCCACCTGAGTGATTGCGTCTAGGTTGCTCGGTTGAGACTCGCAGTGTGCAGTGCCCCCTGCGTGAAGTTCTCTGGCACATGAGCTCCTTGATGCAATACGACAAAATGTGGCTCCAGGTGAATCGCTGCAACTCGCAAGGGTGTGAGTCGCTCCATCGCATTCAGCTATGACATCTAAATTTTTCTTTACACTTTATATTTATATTTCACTTTAAAATTTAATTTTAGTTTTAATTTTAATTTTAATTTTAATTTTAATTTTAATTTTAATTTTAATTTTAATTGTAATTTTAATTTTAATTTTAATTTTAATTTTAATTTTAATTTTAATTTTAATTTTAATTTTAATTTTAATTTTAATTTTAATTTTAATTTTAATTTTAATTTTAATTTTAATTTTAATTTTAATTTTAATTTTAATTTTAATTTTAATTTTAATTTTAATTTTAATTTTAATTTTAATTTTAATTTTAATTTTAATTTTAATTTTAATTTTAATTTTAATTTTAATTTTAATTTTAATTTTAATTTTAATTTTAATTTTAATTTTAATTTTATTTATATTCGTTAATCCTTAATTTAATTCTTTTTATGATTTTCTTTGTTCGTTGTCGACTGCTTTTAGTCGCGCATAAATAAATAAATCAATAAATATAATGATATTCCGAAAGATTTGCTGAATGCTTTACGTAGGCAAATTCTTCCCACACTAAGACTCGGCCATCCACAATAGGGAAGTATTTGGCACTTGAATAATCAGTAATGTGCGCCGATGCCGAGGATAATAAGAAGAGGAGAATGAATCCGAACCTGTGGAGTAGATATTTTTTAGCTATTTTCTTGTTCAAAATGGGGCAACCCACCACCAAAAAGACTTAATATAAATTATGACAAGTGGCTAAAAATAAATGAAAAGAATTTTACTAACTTATGCTAGACTGCCTAGTGGCTAAAAAATAAAAGGGAAAACAAAGGGACTGCCTTGATTACTTTAGGTTGTCCTTGTGGGCCACCCTCCCTTTAATGAGGACCGAGGTCCCCAGGTCCGCTTCCAGGGCTCGCTCTTCACACAAAGTTGTGAGCCTGTTGCCAAGCCTTCGGTTGGATTTTACTAAGACTTTTTCGCCAAGATTGAAGATCTTATTCTGCCGCGATGCATTTTCCCTGGTTCTGACCGCAATCTGGGCGTTTCTAATTCTCATCTGAGAGCGTTTGGACAATGTTGACCGGTCTCCTATTAATAACGGAGTGGATTGACTTGTTGTACTCTGTTGCTGCTAGTAGAATGATTTCTACTGTGTCGCTTATTCCTTTGTCAATTTTCAAGCATCTGGCAAGTTCCAGCAATGTGCTGTGAAATCGCTCTACCTGCCCACTGTGTAGGGGAGGTGCGTTTGAAAGGCTAACTCCAAAATAATTGCTCAGCATTGCGGAAATCGTTTGTGAATTCAACGCTGGTTCGTTGTCACAGTATATCGATTTTGCCTTTGGAAAAAAGTTCATGAGCTGGAGCAAGGCTGGCTTCAGGTCCTCATTAGTTCTTGAGGAAACGGGCTGAACCACAGCCAATTTGGACAATTTATCAATGCAGGTGAGGAAAAATTTTTTGTCAGTAGAGATGATGTCTATGTGTAGCATCTGCCCTACCTGCGAAGGAACTGGTGTTTCATAAAGGCTGGGAACGAAAAACTGCTGACAGTGAGTTATTTCGATCGATGCTGATCGATGGGGGAGAAGCCCGGCTTAGCTGCTCTTTGTTTACAAGTGCAGCTTGTGAAAGTTTACATTATCGGTATGCGAAATTTGGGGTGGCTTGGCTAAGCTTTTGTTTACAATTGCAGCCTGTGAAAGTTTACATTATTGGAATGAGGAATTTGGTGTCTAGACTTATGTATAACGTGGACATAGAATATGTTATGTATAACGTAGACATAGAATATGTCACTATATATATATATATATATATATATATATATATTATATATATATATATATATATATATATATATATATTAATTTATGTATATATCTTTTTACATATGCATGTGTGCGTTTGTTTGGTCGATTTTTTAAATTGTCGAATCATCAAGCTAAGGATAAGCTTCAGTGGATCGCATTACGGCAGCTGCTCATCCACTTACAACACCTTGCCTGTTATAAAAGTCGTCTACAATTGATTCTAGGGTTTGTCATTGTATTAAATAATGTTTTAATATATAACTAGCGCGGCATCAGGTGATCGAAGATCCTCCTAATTTACTATGTTATATATAACATTGGCTGTGGTTTCGCTAGATAGTAGATGGGGCAGTAGCAATCTCGCATGCGCATCACTAATTAGATGACGAAGTATTTTTATACCCGTTACTTAAAAAATACGTAAAAGGGTATATTGTGTTCATTGTAATGTATGTAACAGGGAGATGGAGGCATCTCCGACCCCATAAAGTAAATATATTCTTGATCAGCATCAACAGCCGAGTCGATACAGCCATGTGTATCTGTCCGCCTGTCCGTCAAATAGCGAAAGGCCGTTCGCTCTTCTGTTTGAATAAAGGGTTCTCAGAGACTATTAGAGATAGCAAAACCAAATTTGGTACGCAGATTTCTATGTACCCCACGCAGGTCAAGTTTGTTTTAAATTTTTGTCACGTCCCCTTCCGCCCTATCAAATCGTGAAAAACCACTACACCCACAGTAAGTTAATACGTTTTTTGTAGGTATTAGAGTTGCAAGTTGCTATTATCTATTATCTTATAAATAAAATAAAAATAAGCTTCTTAGAGTATGCAATAGTTTTAATATTATTAGACTTAACAAAAATGCATCAAATAATTCTCAACTGGTTCTGACGACGCCAACATGACATTCGGCTTGAATCGCCAATCGAGGCAACACAAATGGTACTGATGATAGGGACTGGCATCTATACCATGCCATGCTCCACGCTTTTATATTACAAGTGTTGTGTGTTTTTGGTTGTATAATGTGGTCTGTTACTCAGTAGAGGGGTCGATAACCAAAAAGATTAAAAATTGGCCTAAAATCTTATGTATTAGTTTAATTTGGTTTAATTTTGGTTAAGTTTAAGTTGGTCAACTAACAGAAACGCTACTGAGGATGAAAACTTAACATCTCTTGAAATTATGCTCCTTGCATTTATGCAAGTGTTGTGTTGCTTGCTGAATATGTCATATCGACAGTAAACCAACAAAAGACATAATTTTTGGTTTTGCCTAATTTATCTCATACAATATTTTGAATTGATTTCAAATTATGCAGAACTTTTATCTTAGACATGAAGAAATTGCTATTTGAATTGAATCTGAAGCCGTTGCTAATATAAAGCAGTTGATAACCTGAGGATGATGAAACAATTGTGAACATGATTCAGTTGTTAAAAAAAATCAACTCCAGACGCGCCGCCAGTTTAATGTAGCGGATGTGCCTGAAAATTCCTTCGCAATATCGTTCGAATGTCTTGTTGGTCGTAGATCTGGACTTTGCTCTGGTGAGCTCTATCTAGATCATGTCCATCTGTCACCACTTGTGCATCAAGCACAATAGTTCGGTCGTGTCGGAACGCAACTGCATACTCGGTTTCAGCAATTACGGAATAGCCTCTAAACTCTACCATGCGTACGATAACACTTTGCAAAATGTCGTTTAGTGTTTCGGGAGCAACACATCCTGCTCGCTTGTGCCAATTCGTGCCTTACCCCGTGGTCCGTGACCGCGCGGGTAGAGCATTTATCCGCAGTTTGATCCCATTCAGATAAGCCTTCCCTGTTATCAAACGCGTGGTCTGAACAACCCACCCGTGTTGCGAAGCGAAACGCCAAGTACGAAAAGATCTTTGAACGTGATAACAGCTCATTAACTCCTGCCTGGCATCAATCTCGGGCCTTTCGCTGCTTAGTTTCTTGAAAGGTGATGGGCACCTCGGATTGCTCGAGGTGGGGACATTTTTTGACTCGCAACATTGGCCGCGCACACTGGGGCAGGCGGCCGAAAAGCGTGGCAAAAATCATTTTTTTGACGAAAGCGTTCGTAAAAAATAATAAACTCGAAAGATTACGAATCTTAAAGTTGACCCACTTTTCAGTGCGCACAAAAATGTGAAAATTTTATAAAAAATGCAAACTATAAAACTGATTTGATGACAAGTTATATGATCGATCTTTATGTTTTTGTTTTCATATGAAAAGTACATTCATTTCTAATTGAATGCCGTAGAATTTTGTTTCTTCACGTGGTGACTTTTTATCCCAGCGATGTTTAACAAGAGCACTAAAATTAGGCTATTTTTTGACTTTGATGGAATAGAACAAAAATTGAACTCATTTGGACTCGATCCCACTACCACAGGAGTCTTTGTAAATCAATTCTCTAACGAAATAACCCCGGTTTTTTATGCTCCCAGCTGCGTCTGGGGAAGGTATAGGACAAAAACAGATGCAACCTCGCAAAAAAATAGTGATAGAAGAGGAAGAGCACAGTACAATTACATACGTTTTCGACATGTCAGGCATCGTACGAAATTTAAACAAAAAAAAAAATTTTTTTTTACCGAAAACCCTGAATCAACCAGTGGGCACATTAAGCTGTGCAAGCACTCATTTTAAAGCTTAAGAAGTTTTCTATCAAATTTTGAAAATATCTTCACCGGTTCAAAAGATATGATTTTTGCAACGCAAAATGAACCCGAACACCGAGAACCCCATATGAATGAGGAACATGGAAAAATGCGGCTGACACGTCCAACGGAAGATCTAACCATTTCCGGACGATAGACCGTATCACAATTGGCTACATAACTAAACTATCCGGGAAACAAGAAACTACCATAAATGATAGAAACTCTATTTACCTAGAACGAGCACATAAACCATGTTATTGTTTTATCAATCAAGCCCGACTATCTCAATCTTCAGAGCCAATCCTTATCCCAAAGTTACGGATCTAATTGGCCGACTTCCCTTACCTACATTATTCTATCGACTAGAGACTCTTCACCTTGGAGACCAGCTGCGGGTATTGGTACGGCATGTTGAAAAGCTTGCGTGTCCCCACCATAAATTTTCAAGGTCTGATGAGAAAATATCGACACAACAGTATATGTCATGCTCTTCTAGCCCATCTACCATATCTCTCTGCGAAAGACTTCCATGGTAGTACGGCTATAAAACAGAAAAGAAAACTCTTCCGATATCTCCCGAGGGCTTCTTTATGGTCGTTCCTGTTGCCAGGTTGAGCACAAGGCCCATATTTAATAACAAATGGATACTCAACAGGTTACGGAACTGGAACCGTATTCCCTTTAGTTCAAAATTACTCAAGTGTATTATTTTTCAAAATTTTTATTAATTGACAACTTTTTACTTGAAAATTTTCGGCTTTCGCCTTGAATTTAGGACCGACTAACTCGTGATCAACCACTGTTCACACGAAACCCTTCTCCACTTCAGTCCTCCAAAGTCTCATTCGATTATTTGCTACTAACACCAAGATCTGTACCAATGACGGCTCCATGCAGGGTTACGCCAAACACTTCTCTACACATCATTGTACCTTCCTACTCACTAAGGTTTTAAAAATTATAATACAAGTAATATAAATCATCTACTTTAGCGGTAATGTATAGGTATACAACTTAAGCGCCATTCATTTTAAGGGCTAGTTGCTTCGTCAGGTGAGCTGTTACACACTCCTGAGCGGATTTCGACTTCCATGATCACCGTCCTGCTGTTTTAAGCAACCAACGCCTTTCATGGTTTCTGAATGACTTGTTAATTTGGGAACCGTAACATTACGTTTGGTTCATCCCACAGCACCAGTTCTGCTTATAAAAAGTGGCCACTGGGCACATTATACACACACAGCACACGGTACTTGTTTACTATCGGTCTCATGGTTTTATTTAGTTTTAGATGGAGTTTACCACCCACTTACTGCTGCACTATCAAGCAACACGACTCTTTGGAAACACCATCTAGTAATCATTAACGTTATATGGGCCTGGCACCCTACATGGGTAAATGGCCTCATTTAAGAAGGACTTAAATCGTTAATTTTTCATACTAGGACAATGATGTTCCATACACTGTATTTCACATTTGCCATATAGACAAAGTGACTTAGAGCTGAACTGATTTCTTTTCGCTCGCCGCTATTAAAAAAATCCTTATTAGTTTCTTTTCCTCCCCTAATTAATATGCTTAAATTTAGGGGGTTGTCCCATATGAATTGAGGTTGTAGAATTATACATAAATATTAGTTATTATAATACATGGAGATTATAAAAACCTTTTGAAATATACTATTACTTTGAAGTTCCATAATATTGACAAACGTTTTCTTCTTTGTCTCATCATAAATAAGAGGCAATTCTAGTTTAAAAAATTTTTTTTATGCTAGACATTCCTCAGTATTATTTGAATAAAATAAAGAAAATATAATTCTTCAAATTTTCTCATACAAATATATTCAACAGGAGAAGTACAGTAATTTCATTTATTTTAGAATTATGAATATATTATGTGTAAGTGTTTTGCAACAATACCACATATATTATCCAAAAATATATACCATATGCTTGAAATTTCGAAAAATTTAAAAAAACTTATTTAGCATAGTCTTACAACCCTCAACCATATGAAGACCATGCAGCACTCTGAAATTAATTAAAGTACATAACAGCATTGACTGCGATATGTGCTCAAAATATCGATGTTCATGTGTCCTGCAGTTCACACGATGACGCACAGTTTGCTGCGTTCTTCATCGACCCATGAGCCGAGTGATCCACCGCTTAGAGCATACAAATTTTTGGTTTATTTCATTTCGTCAAATATTCTCTTTTTTGAAAGAAATTAAAAATACATCATTTTACTGGCATATATAATAATACCCTAAATAATTTTTTTTTATACCGAAAAGAATGTTGCGAAATGTCTTAGTTTTACATAATCAATGAAAATACGGTATATGACAAATTATATAAAATTCAAATTTTAAAGTATTCTAATCGATATATATAAAGCATTAACCTGAATAACAGGAACAACATTATGATTTTAGGTTGTTGCGTTTATACAATGTATGAACACGTCATCAATGTAACGCATGTATATTATGGCGCATATACACGCAGGTAATAATTCATTATACCCAAAATACATAAAAATATGTAAAATACATTTATACAGTATGTATATGATAAATAAAATATATAACAAAGTAATTTTTATGTATAAAATATATATTCCAATACACTTTTAAGTATTTGAGCAAATAAATTTTTTATATTTTATTCAAAATTTAAAATTGTATCTTTCATTTTCTTTATATTATATTTATATAGTGACATATTCTATGTCTACGTTATACATAATATATTCTATGTCCACGTTATACATAAGTCTAGACACCAAATTCCTCATTCTAATAATATAAACTTTCACAGGCTACAATTGTAAACAAGCCACCCCAAATTTCGCGTACCGATAATGTAAACTTTCACAGGCTGCACTTGTAAACAAAGAGCAGCTAAGCCGGGCTTCTCCCCCATCGATCAGCATTGATCGAAATAACTCACTGTCAGCAGATTTGCGTTCCCAGCCAACGCTGAGTTCGTTCCCAGCCTTTATAATATTGTAAACATTTAAATGCCCAAAATTAGCTTTCGTTATAACGAAATGCACAATTATCTGTTAGTCTTAAGTTGTTCTTCAATAAATGAACTTGTCGTGAAATATCGCCTTGCCTTTTATTTCATAATAAATTCAACTTAACCGTTAGAGCTGTGCGCGGTTTTTATAAGATTCAAACTCACAGTAAATAAAGAAAAATCTAATTGGCGCAGCCGGTAGGATAACAATAAATTGTGGATCCTGATGCAATAGCTAAGTTATTAATTCTTGTGTCCCGTTAACTGTTATCCGCTAAAACAACCAACGCGAAGGCAACCCAAGCGACGGTCAATATCGCGTCAAGTTTTTATTAAACCTCGACAGTGACGTGTACACCAAAATTCGCATATTGTCAAAGCCGCGGATTGTGCAGAAAACTTGAAAAACAATTCAAGAAGACGCGATAGAATTCGAAGAGAAAATAATTCCAGAAACTTCTGGTTATCTCAAAAAAATTCGAAAGTGCTATCTGTGCAAACCAATCAAACATTTTAAACTATAAGTAAACAAATTAAGTGAAAACAATAAAAATATAATCAACAACCAAAAGAAACTGAACCTAAAATAAGAAAAGCTGAAGTGAAACAACAAAAAACTAAGAGATAAGAAAAATTAAAAATAAAACCAAATGAATAAAAAATAATTAAATAAAAAAAACAAAAATTTATTATAATAAAACCAACAAACAAAAAAAAAAAAAAAAAACAACAACAATAATGGAAGGCAACGCAGAAGAACCCCTGACCGATGCCAACATGACACAAAAGATCAACCAACTTAAAAACGTTGAGAAGTTCACTGGAGATAAGAACGCTTTGTACACGTTCATCAGCCGGATCGACTACCTTTTGGCCCTCTCCACCACCAATGATGCAAGACAGAGGTCAATTCTTTTTGGACTTGTGGAACGCTGCATCAGCAGTGAAGTGATGTTATCCCTTGGCGTAAACAACTTGATGACCTGGACGGATCTTCGGAAGCAACTAGTATTAAACTACAAGACGCAAACTAAGAACCACACCCTACTGGAGGAATTCAGGAGCACTCCGTTTAAAGGCAACGTGCGAGCTTTTCTGGAAGAAGCAGAACACCGTAGGCAGACATTAATGAGTAAGCTGGAACTAGAAAATAACTTTGACGAAAAAACATTGTATGCGCGACTAATCAAAACTAGCATTGACGACCTTATTCAAAAATTACCCACAAACATTTGCATTCGAATTGTAAATTGCGAAATTCCCGATTTAAGATCTCAAATTAATATTTTGCAGGAAAAAAATCTTTATAACGAACCCTGTCTTAATCCAACCCCAAATAAAGTAAGACAAGAAAAATATTTGAAGCCATTGTATCAACCAAACCCGAATATTCAAAGATTCCCCACTTTTCTTCAACCAAATCAACCCTATGTCCCATATCGACCCCATCAACCTTACATTCAACAACCATATCATCAACCATCACCCAACTATACTAACAACAACACTTTTAAACCTAATAATCATTCACCTCAACCAATGCAACAAATACCTAGTCCAATCAGACCAACATACTTTACACCCAGACCAATCATTCGACAGAACCAATTCGACAACAATCGTTTCGGACAAGTAACTCCACAACAAAACTCTTTCAATAACTCTGGCGTAGCCAACCAACCGACTAAACGAGTTAGACCTGCAGAAAGTGGACAAAGTAAGATGAGTATTGACCAAGAAACTAGAAATCAAGAAGAGCTAAACTATCATGAATACATGCAACAAGAATACGATAATCAATGTGCTGCTTATCCTGAATATTATCCACAATATTATCAAGCAGAAAGTTACCCACAAAACCCAGACTTTACATACACACAATCAGCCGAACACGAGACAGAACAACCAAATGAAATAGAAATCGAGCAAGCCGAAAATTTTCAGCAGCCAGCCTTGGAAACCAACAGTACATAGTAATCACTTATAAAGGCAAAAATCTGAAATGTTTAATAGATACAGGATCTACTGTAAATATGATGACATCAAATGTTTTCAATTTACAAGTTCATGACACCGACTGTTTAATTCAAACCAGCAACGGACCTTTAACTATCACAAAGAAAGTTAACGTCCTTTCCAATAACCTATTCAAGAGCAATAATGAATTTCTTCTACACCAATTCTCCACAGACTATGATCTATTAATTGGTAGAAAATTGCTTTCAGAAGCACAAGCCGTTATAGATTATAAAGCCCAAACTGTTACTTTATACAATAGAAAGTATAAACTAACCAACGATATTCAGATCACAAATCAGAACCACTTCCTAGCCCAACCAAATCCTGAAACTAATCAACATTTTAAAAATCCAATTAGAGAAATTTCCGATAACCAAGAATCTACAATCACAAGCCCTTACCGATTAGATCATTTAAATGAAGAAGAAAGAATCAATTTAATTAGTTTGTTGAAACAATATCAACACATTCAATATAAAGAAGGCGACCAACTTAGTTTCAGTAATCAAGAAAAACACATTATAAATACTATCCACAATTCAGCCTTACATACAAAACCATACAGTTATCCACAAGCATATGAACAGGAAGTTGAACATCAAATTCAAGACATGCTTAATCAAGGTATCATACGGCCTAGTAATTCTCCTTATTGTAGTCCTATATGGATCGTACCGAAAAAGCAAGATGCTTCAGGTAAACAGAAATTCAGAATCGTAATTGACTACAGGAAATTAAATGAAGTAACCATAAGCGATAGGCACCCAATACCAAATATGGAAGATTTTAGGAAAACTAGGTAGATGCAATTATTTCACCACAATCGACCTTGCAAAAGGATTCCACCAACTTGAAATACATCCAGATTCCATTCAAAAAACAGCTTTCTCTACTAAACATGGCTACTATGAATATCTTCGTATGCCATTTGGATTAAAAAATGCACCCGCAACCTTTCAACGTTGCATGAACAATGTTTTACGACCGTTACTAAATAAACATTGTCTGGTATATCTTGATGATATAATTGTATTCTCAACATCCCTAGAAGAACATTTGCAATCACTCCAATTAGTTTTCGAGCTTTCTGAAGCAAATCTCAAATTACAACTTGATAAATGCGAGTTTTTAAAACAAGAAACTTCATTCCTAGGACATGTCATAACGAAGGATGGAATAAAACCCAATCCTGATAAAATCAAAGCAATTCAGAAATATCCAATTCCCACAAAAACCAAAGAAATAAAAGGTTTTCTTGGATTAACCGGTTACTACAGAAAGTTCATTCCAAATTTTGCAGACATAGCCAAACCAATGACAGCAGTACTTAGAAAAGATTCAAAAATTGACATTAAAAATCCTGAATACATTAGAGCTTTTGAAAAATTAAAACAACTAATTTCTAATGACCCAATTCTAAAAATTCCAGACTTCAAAAGTAAATTCGTTTTAACCACTGACGCAAGTAATGTAGCTCTTGGAGCAGTACTCTCTCAAGACGGACATCCCATTAGTTTTATTAGCAGAACTCTCAATGACCACGAAACTAACTACAGTGCCATAGAAAAAGAGCTTTTAGCCATTGTATGGGCAACAAAAACTTTTAGACATTACCTACTAGGACGACATTTCGAAATCAATAGTGACCATCAGCCATTATGTTGGCTGTACAAAATGAAAGAACCAAATTCAAAACTAACCCGATGGAGAGTTAAATTATCTGAATATGACTTTGACATAAAAATATAAAAATGAAAAGAAAACCACATAGCTGACGTTCTATCACGAGTAAAAATAGAACAGACTTATTTCGGAGAAGAAACACAACATAGCGCTGACGAAGACAATAGTAATTTAATATTCACTACAGAGAAACCAATAAACACATTTAAAAGACAAATTATATTTTCTAAAGGCATTCCAAACATAAAAAAGAAAACTACTTCAAAAAATAATAATTCACATTACATACGATAACATGACTAAAGATAAAGCCGAAAAATATTTAATAGACCATTTTTGCACAAAAACCAGTGCAATGCTTATAGAAAGTGATGCAGATTTTGAAATAATTCAAAACGCACACAAGGAAATTATTAACACTAGCCATACTAAAATTCTTCGAAGTCTCATTCAATTAAAAAACATTAACTCCTATGCCGAATTCAAAGAACTTATTTTAAAAACCCATGAAAAACTCCTACACCCCGGAATTCAAAAAACAAATAAACTTTTTTGTGAAACCTATTATTTACCTAACAGCCAAATATTAACACAAAACATATTAAACGAATGTCATATTTGCAACTTAGCAAAATCAGAACATAGAAACACAAAAATGCCAATGAAAATTACACCCAAGCCCGAACACTGTCGTGACAAATTTGTAATTGACATTTATTCTTCTGAAGGCAAACATTATCTTATGGACTGCATGGACATTTATTCAAAATTCGCTACTCTTGAAAATATTAAAACAAAAGACTGGATAGAATGCAAAAATGCATTAATGCGTATTTTTAATCAGTTAGGAAAACCAATATTATTAAAAGCTGACCGAGACGGCGCATTTTCCAGCTTAGCACTAAAAAATGGCTTGAAAGTAAAGGAGTAGAAATACAATTAAATACAACAAAAACAGGAATAGCAGACATCGAAAGACTACATAAAACAATAAATGAAAAAATCAGAATAATTAACACTTTAAATGACGAAGAAAATAAACTCAGCAAAATAGAAACAATTCTTTACATTTACAATCACAAAACAAAACATGACACAACTGGACAAACTCCTGCACACATTTTCTTATATGCCGGACAACCAAATTTAGATACCCAAGAAAAAAAGAAAAAGTAATAAATAAAATTAACAGTGACCGACAAGAATACGAAGTTGATACTAGATATCGAAAAGGACCATTACAAAAAGGAAAATTAGAAAACCCTTTCAAAGCTAATAAAAACGTTGAACAAACAGACCCAGACCATTATCAAATTACTAACAGAAATAGAGTTACACGCTACTATAAAACACAATTTAAAAAGCTAAAGAAAATTAATAAAATTCACAATCCACAGGTTTCTACTTCATAATCATACTATGGTTCACCCTCTTTAACATATGTCACAGGTTCGAACATCACTCATTGCGAATTAACGTAACTGAAATAATAATAGCAAACGAATATTTCCGTAGATCTATTCCTTTATTTAAAAATTCAACACAAATTAATCACTTATACAACAAATTACAGCAAGAACTAAATGGTATAATCTTTCATTATGAAAATCGTAATAAACGAGGACTGTTCAATGTAGTAGGCTCATTATACAAATTCCTTTTTGGTACACTTGACGATAACGACGGAGTAGAGTTCGAAAAAAACATTAATAATCTATCTTTAAATATTGTTCAAATTAATGAAATAAACAATATAATAAACATAATCAACAATGATATGAAAAGAATACAAGAACATCAAAATAAGAAAAATATACAAGATACTTTTATTTACCAATTATCACAATTTATAGAATACATAGAAGACATTGAAATGGGTATGCAAATGTCAAGACTAGGACTTTTCAATCCAAAACTACTTACCTATGACAAACTTGACAGCATCAATAACCGAAACATACTACTAACTAAAACATCCACTTGGATTAACTACCAAGATAATATCATACTAATTATATCGCATATCCCAATTGACTTTCAGTCCACTAACACTATCAAAATTATCCCATATCCCGATCATAATGGCTATCAACTTGATTACATTAGTACTACTTCTTATTTTGAAAAAGATAATAAAATTTATAATCGAGATAATAAACCAGTAATTAACGAATGCATAACAAAAATTTTACTACACACAACACCAATTTGTAACTTTGAAAACATAAATAACAAAGAAATGATAAAATACATTGAACCAAATACCATTGTAACTTGGAACATAACTAATACAACTGTAAAACAAAATTGCCAGAAAAATAATGTTGATCTTAATATTCAGGGCAATAAAATTATAAGTATAAATCAATGCAAAATGCAAATAAATGACATAATTTTAAGCGAAAACTATCTACAGCCAGAAGTTGATCTTACACCATTGTATCCCCCCTTAGAAATAATTAATTTTAATTATTTATTATATTATAACCTATCAAGCATGATGACATTGTAAAAATTGTATCACAAAATAATATCTTTACATATGCAGTCATCATAATCATAACCATCATATTCATAATTTTATTCTTGTAATCCCATAATGTTAATCCATAAAAAGTTTAAAAAACAAATTCACGAACCCAAAAACCAAACAACACCATCGGTTCAACCAGAAGAAGAAGAACAAAGAGACACAATTATCGAGATGACACAAACAACATTGCCTAAACTTTACCCTTCAGTGTCACCTTGACTCGCAGGTTCGCCTCTTAAGGAGAGGGAAGTGACATATTCTATGTCTACGTTATACATAATATATTCTATGTCCACGTTATACATAAGTCTGTACACCAAATTCCTCATTCTAATAATGTAAACTTTCACAGGCTACAATTGTAAACAAGCCACCCCAAATTTCGCGTTCCGATAATGTAAACTTTCACAGGCTGCACTTGTAAACAAGCCACCCCAAATTTCGCGTACCGATAATGTAAACTTTCACAGGCTGCACTTGTAAACAAAGAGCAGCTAAGCCGGGCTGCTCCCCCATCGATCAGCATTGATCGAAATAACTCACTGTCAGCAGATTTGCGTTCCCAGCCAACGCTGAGTTCGTTCCCAGCCTTTATAATATTGTAAACATTTAAATGCCCGAAATTAGCTTTCGTTATAACGCAATGCACAATTATCTGTTAGTCTTAAGTTGTTCTTCAATAAATGAACTTGTCGTGAAATATCGCCTTGCCTTTTATTTTATAATAAATTCAACTTAACCGTTAGAGCTGTGCGCGGATTTTATAAGATTCAAACTCACAGTAAATAAAGAAAAATCTAATTATATTAATATTAATAGTATATATAGTGACATATCTGTCATAGTAACATAATAAATCCGTAATTAAATCAAACGATCTTTTGCAAAACTTCACTTTCCAAAAGCTTATCTAAGACACATTACTTTTCAAAGCTTATCAAAGACACACTACTTTTCAAAGCCTATCAAAGAACCTCAAATGTAAACTTGTAGAACTCAAATGTAAACTTCTAGAACTCAAATGTAAACTAACAGAATCGATATAAGTAAACAATTGAAAACAAAGAGCAGCAGAGCTTTGAAGGTTTGCTGTGCCCAGATCACAAATCTTGTAGTTAGTTTTTAAGATATCTTGAACCAATAAAGAACATGAATATAAAACTAAAATAAATCAATATTTTTTATTGATGATTAATTGTTGAACAGTTAATTGGCGCAGCCGATAGGATATCGAAAGTTATTAGTAATATCCGCGATACTATTCAATCACTACACTACAGTGAATTTTAATTAATCAAAAGGTGCACAGTGCAGTTCACTTAATACATAAGTCTCATTTTACTGAGCAGTACGTGAACAAAAAGTCGTGGCCCGCTAGACAAAGTGTGACCGCCACCCAATTTATATTGAACTTAACACAGTAGGCCGCTCAATGAGTGTGAGCGCTACCTCACCCCCGTTACATCGAACAAACCAACAAGAAACAACAGAAAACATGGCGTTGGCAAATGAAGCTTTTACCCAACTCCTTCGACAAATCCGCCAAGTACCTCAATTTTCTGGAGATCCTTGCAGCCTCAGTCCTTTCATCAGGCGAATTGAGTACTTGTTGCGCCTTTACCCTACCAGTGACGCACGACAGAAGGCCGTAATTTTTGGAGCCATTGAATTACAAATCATTGGAGATGCTCAAAAAATATCCCAGTTCGGATTCCACAACGAATGGACAACTCTAAAAGGTGCCCTAATCGATGAATTTAAGACGCAAACACCGCTGGAAGAACTGCTACAACGCCTCTACTCTACACCTTACAAGAGTAACTTACGTCTATTCTGTGAAGAATTAGAAGATAAGAGTACAATCATAATAAACAAATTAGCCTTAGAAGGCAATCAAAATGATTCAATTGTTTATACCCAAGCAATGGCTACTACAATCAAAAATACAATTCAACGCAAACTGCCAGATAGATTATTTATGACCTAGGCAAGGTATGATATCTCGACAGTTCAAAAGTTACGACAAGTTGGTCAGCAAGAAGGTCTATACGAAGACCCAATTTCTGAAAAAGACAAGAAAACTGATAATCGTCCAAAGTTAGGCGTTAATTCCCTAAATCCAAGTACTAACAACAAAACTAATATCGATCACAACAAAAACACTTATCCCAGCCAACAATTCAGTCGACCCTTCAATCCATTCAGGTTTCCCACGCAACCCCAAAACTTGAATGTAAACAGTAACCAAACTCCTTATCAACGAACATCACAGACTAGACAACAACAATTCGACCAGAACAGGCAATTGTATAATGAATTCAGAGAAGACTTAAATCGCGACCGACAAAATTTTCAAAATAGCGGCCTGGGAACACACCAATACATAGAGATTATGTTTAATAATCACAAATACCGATGCATAGTAGACACTAGATCTTCAATAAACATGATGACGCGAAACTTTTTTAATCTCCAAGTGCATAGTAAACAAATAATTGTCCGAAGTATGACAGGGTATTCACATTTAAACAAATTTGTTAATCTACCAGCCAATGAGTTATTTCAGCAAAGCCAACAATTTTATATACATCAGTTTTCACCTTATTACGATATCCTCTTAGGTAGGAAAGTTTTAATGGAGAATAATGGCATAGTAGATTACACTGAGAAAACTACAATAATTAACGACAGAAAATTCTTTCACAAGGAACTACAACTAAATGAACCAAATTCCCCAACAAATTTTGATGGAATCTTGCAAGAAAATAATTTTACAAATGAAATCTCCTACGCATTAAACAATGACATTAATTCAGAACGTACATACCGCTTAGAACATTTGAACGAAGAAGATAAAAATAAATTAACAAAACTTTTGAAAAAATTTGATGACATCCAATATTCCGAAAACGAAGATTTAACATTCACCAGTGTCATACGTCACGAGATTAAAACATCACATGATAACCCAATATACAAACGATTATACTCCTACCCATTCGCATACGAGACCGAGGTCAATAAACAAATTGACGAAATGCTGAAACAAGGTATCATACGCGAAAGCGATTCCCCATATTGCAGCCCCTTATGGATCGTACCAAAAAAAAAACAGATGCTTCAGGCAAAAAGAAATTTAGATTGGTGGTCGATTATCGTAATTTAAATGAAATTACTATAAATGACAAATTTCCAGTTCCGAATATGGATGAAATATTGGGCAAGCTTGGCAAATGTCAGTACTTCACGACAATTGATCTAGCAAAAGGTTTCCATCAAATCGAAATGGACCCTAAATCAATACCCAAAACCGCATTCTCAACGAAGCATGGTCATTACGAGTACACTCGTATGCCTTTCGGGTTAAAAAATGCCCCAGCAACATTTCAACGTTGCATGAACTTTGTCCTGAAAGACCTCATTAACAAGCATTGCCTTGTATATTTGGATGACGTCATCGTCTACTCCACGTCTCTTAATGAACACCTAGACTCACTGAGAAAGGTTTTTGAGAAACTTCAAGAGGCAAATTTAAAACTTCAATTGGACAAATGTGAATTTCTAAGGAAACAAACTGATTTCTTGGGACATACTATAAGTCCTGAAGGCATACGACCGAATAAAGATAAAATCAAAGCAATCGAACAATTTCCAATACCAAAAAGTTCAAAGGAAATTAAATCGTTTTTAGGTCTTTGTGGCTATTATCGAAAGTTCATTCCAGACTTCGCTAAAATAGCAAAACCCATGACTGTCTTCTTGAAAAAAGGAGCAAAAATCGACACTAAAAACGAAGAATATAACAAATCTTTTGAGAAACTGAAAACATTAATCATGAGTGATCCAATCCTCAATTGCCCTGATTTTACAAAAACGTTCCAAGTTACTACTGACGCTAGTAATTTTGCAATAGGAGCCGTGTTATCACAAGATAACAAACCCGTTAGTTTTGCAAGTAGGACTCTTAATGATCATGAACAAAATTATAGCACAATAGAAAAAGAATTACTAGCAATTGTTTGGGCAACAAAATATTTTCGTCCGTTTTTATATGGAGTACCTTTTGATATTCTAAGCGATCACAAACCACTCGTTTGGTTGAATAACATTAAAGAACCTAATATGAAATTACAACGTTGGCGAATAAAACTCAGCGAATACAACTTCAAAATAAAATATTTGGAAGGAAAACTAAATTACGTAGCAGACGCTCTCTCTCGCGTTAAACTAGAAGAGAACATGGTAGGAGAAGAAGAAGAAGAAGAAGAAGAGGAAAATATTTCAACAGCGGCAGCAATTCACAGCGCATCAGACAGTAGCGAAAATTATATTCAAATCACAGAGAAACCTTTAAATCATTTTGCGAGACAAATTGAATTTATAAAAGATACCGTAGATCAAGTAGACATTGAAAATTACTTCACTAAAACAAAATTAAAAATCAAATACACAGAAATTACAGATTCAAAGGCAAAAGATCTCCATTTGAAATATTTTCTAAATCACACAAGCGCAATTTACATCGAAAATGACAAAGACTTTTTAATTTTTCAAAAAGCATATCAAGACACTATAAACCCACACAGTAACGTAAAAATCCTAAAAACAATAATAAAATTAAAAGATATTAAAACCTACCCCGAATTCAAAGAATTAATTATCACTCAACATGTTAAATTGTTACATCCAGGTATAGAAAAAATGACCCGCCTTTTCAAAGAAACTCATTATTTCCCAGACTACCACAGATTAATTCAAAATATCATTAATGAATGCGTGACTTGCAATCTTGCAAAGACAGAACACAGACCCACGAATTTAACTTTTGAACTAACCCCAGAAATAAATAATCCTAGAGAGCTTTATGTTATAGATTTCTACGCAATCGATAACGAACAATATTTATCATGCATAGACGTATATTCCAAATTTGCATCACTTATAAAAACTAATAGTAGAGATTGGTTAGAAGCTAGACGTGCCCTTACTAGAATTTTTAACGACATGGGAAAACCACAAAAAATAAAAGCAGATAAAGACTCAGCATTTATGAGCAATTCCTTAAAATTATGGCTGAACACAGAAGAAATAAAACTTGATATCACTACAAGTAAAACAGGAATAGCGGACGTAGAACGTCTCCATTAATGAAAAAATTCGAATTATTAATACAGATAATAATCGGGAAAACAAAGAGACTAGAATGGAAACGATCCTATACACTTACAACCATAAAACGAAACACAACACAACTGGACAGACACCAGCTTACATATTACTTTACGCAGGCACACCCTTTTACAATACCCAACTGATAAAGGAAAACAAAATAAACAAATTGAACGAAAAAAGGCAAGATTATGAGATTGACACAGAATTTAGACAAGCACCGTTAACACGTTCAAAATCCAAGAATCCGTTTAAAAAAGCTGGCAGAATAGAACAACTAGATGACAAACACTATAACGAAAACAACAAAGGACAGAATATTGTCCACTACAAAAGTAAATTCAAAAAGGAAAAAAAATCTAATGACAGTAAATATTTACAGGCAACAGACACTTCCCACTCATCGGACTCACAATAATCTTGATGACAACTATGACTACATTGACAACAGCAGGAACTATAGAAGTTAATCCAATCGAAAATAACCAAGGATTTATCTTGTTCGAATCAGGAACAATACAGATCCCCATAACATTTATAAACCATTGTCTCACAATTAATATAACACAAATTGAGGAAACATTTAATAATCTGTTAAAAGAAAGTTCAAAGTTCAATAATGTCCCACAAATTAATTATTTAATTCAAAAACTAAACAGAGAAATGAACGGCATTCGCTTGACAAAACGAAACAAACGAGGATTATTCAATTTTGTAGGTTCAACATACAAATATCTTTTTGGCACTTTGGACGAAGACGACAGACAACATATCGAACAGCAAATTAATACGCTAGCGCAAAGTACCATACAAGTCAGCAATCTAAACCACATCATAGACAGTCTTAATGACGGCATAAAAATGATCAATAACCAAAGCAAAGCTATACGGACAGAACAAAAAATTAACCTTTTAATATTTAACATTGAGCATTTCACTGAATATATCGAAGACATCGAAATGGGTTCACAACTCACACGACTGGGAATTTTCAACCCTAAGTAACTCAAACATGACCAGCTTGGCAACATTCATTACAAAAATCTCATGGACACAAAAAACCTCTGCCTGGTATAACACAGCCACTAATGAGATATTCTTAATGTCTCACATTCCCACTAACACAATTGAAAAATCAACTTTCTTAATCACACCATACCCTGACAATAATGGACAAATTATCAGTGAAAATACTGCAGGCAAATTTTATTTACACAATAATTATGTTATAAACACTCTTACAAAAAATATTATTAAAGACCATTGTATTGTCAATATTATAAAACATGAAACACCAACTTGCACTTTCCAAAAATATCGTAAGCAACATTACATTCAATATATCAAACCAAACATATTAATAACATGGAATCTGACCCGAGAAAAACTTGATCAAGACTGTAATAACCAAGAAATTTACATTGAAAATAATAAAATTATTAAAGTATTTAATTGTACTGCAGAACTTAAAGAAGTTTCAATATCAAATAGCATTCAACAATACACAAATCTAATATTTACTGAACATAATGTAACTAAAATTGAACCAATGTCACACATAGAAATTAAGGAAATGATATTGCTTAGTAATAAGAACTACACGATTTATAAAAATCTTTTAATGATCATTTTATTCACATTAGCCATAAGTTGCATATTTTATATCTACAAGAAATGCAAAACAACACCAAATAATATCATAATTAAATACTTAAAACCAAAGACAACCAAGAAAAGCCAAACAATTAACATAGAAAAAGAAAAAGAAACTAATTTAGAAACAGTTGCAGAAGTGATCACCATTGAAACCCCAACACCACAATTATATCCAAACATAAACGCTTGAGGACAAGCTTAAATCTAAGGGGTGGGGGAGTGACATATCTGTCATAGTAACATAATAAATCCGTAATTAAATCAAACGATCTTTTGCAAAACTTCACTTTCCAAAAGCTTATCTAAGACACATTACTTTTCAAAGCTTATCAAAGACACACTACTTTTCAAAGCCTATCAAAGAACCTCAAATGTAAACTTGTAGAACTCAAATGTAAACTTCTAGAACTCAAATGTAAACTAACAGAATCGATATAAGTAAACAATTGAAAACAAAGAGCAGCAGAGCTTTGAAGGTTTGCTGTGCCCAGATCACAAATCTTGTAGTTAGTTTTTAAGATATCTTGAACCAATAAAGAACATGAATATAAAACTAAAATAAATCAATATTTTTTATTGATGATTAATTGTTGAACAGTTAATTATATATTAATGTTAAAATTAAAAAGATTTTCATTATTAAACTTTTTTTATATACATAATTATATGTAATAATGGTCAAAAACTTGTTTCTTTTTTTTTGTTTAAAATTTTGTCGATGTTTTGTTTTTTTTTTTGTAAATATCTATGATATAGTTAACTGTAAAAAATTTTTTTTAACCTTTTATTTTTTTTCTTTTTCTTTTTTATTTCATTTGAGTCTTTGATGCTTTGAAAAGTAGTGTGTCTTTGATAGCTTTGAAAAGTAATGTGTCTTAGATAAGCTTTTGGAAAGTGAAGCTTTGCAAAAGATCGTTTGATTTAATTACGGATTTATTATGTTACTATGACAGATATGTCACTCCCCCACCATTTAGATTTAAGCTTGTCCTTAAGCGTTTATGTTTGGATATAATTGTGGTGTTGGGGTTTCAATGGTGATCACTTCTGCAACTGTTTCTAAATTAGTTTCTTTTTCTATTTCTTTGTTAATCGTTTGGCTTATCTTGGTTGTCTTTGGTTTTAAGTATTTAATTATGATATTATTTGGTGTTGTTTTGCATTTCTTGTAGATATAAAATATGCAACTTATGGCTAATGTGAATAAAATGATCATTAATAGATTTTTATAAATCGTGTAGTTCTTATTACTAAGCAATATCATTTCCTTAATTTCTATGTGTGACATTGGTTCAATTTTAGTTACATTATGTTCAGTAAATATTAGATTTGTGTATTGTTGAATGCTATTTAATATTGAAACTTCTTTAAGTTCTGCAGTTCAATTAAATACTTTAATAATTTTATTATTTTCAATGTAAATTTCTTGGTTATTACAGTTTTGATCAAGTTTTTCTCGGGTCAGATTCCATGTTATTAATATGTTTGGTTTGATATATTGAATGTAATGTTGCTTACGATATTTTTGGAAAGTGCAAGTTGGTGTTTCATGTTTTATAATATTGACAATACAATGGTCTTTAATAATATTTTTTGTAAGAGTGTTTATAACATAATTATTGTGTAAATAAAATTTGCCTGCAGTATTTTCACTGATAATTTGTCCATTATTGTCAGGGTATGGTGTGATTAAGAAAGTTGATTTTTCAATTGTGTTAGTGGGAACGTGAGACATTAAGAATATCTCATTAGTGGCTGTGTTATGCCAGGCAGAGGTTTTTGTGTCCATGAGATTTTTGTAATGAATGTTGCCAAGCTGGTCATGTTTGAGTAACTTAGGGTTGAAAATTCCCAGTCGTGTGAGTTGTGAACCCATTTCGATGTCTTCGACATATTCAGTGAAATGCTCAATGTTAAATATTAAAAGGTTAATTTTTTGTTCTGTCCGTATAGCTTTGCTTTGGTTATTGATCATTTTTATGCCGTCATTAAGACTGTCTATGATGTGGTTTAGATTGCTGACTTGTATGGTACTTTGCGCAAGCGTATTAATTTGCTGTTCGATATGTTGTCTGTCGTCTTCGTCCAAAGTGCCAAAAAGATATTTGTATGTTGAACCTACAAAATTGAATAATCCTCGTTTGTTTCGTTTTGTCAAGCGAATGCCGTTCATTTCTCTGTTTAGTTTTTGAATTAAATAATTAATTTGTGGGACATTATTGAACTTTGAACTTTCTTTTAACAGATTATTAAATGTTTCCTCAATTTGTGTTATATTAATTGTGAGACAATGGTTTATAAATGTTATGGGGATCTGTATTGTTCCTGATTCGAACAAGATAAAAATCCTTGGTTATTTTCGATTGGATTAACTTCTATAGTTCCTGCTGTTGTCAATGTAGTCATCGTTGTCATCAAGATTATTGTGAGTCCGATGAGTGGGAAGTGTCTGTTGCCTGTAAATATTTACTGTCATTAGATTTTTTTTCTTTTTGAATTTACCTTTGTAGTGGACAATATTCTGTCCTTTGTTGTTTTCGTTATAGTGTTTGTCATCTAGTTGTTCTATTCTGCCAGCTTTTTTAAACGGATTCTTGGATTTTGAACGTGTTAACGGTGCTTGTCTAAATTCTGTGTCAATCTCATAATCTTGCCTTTTTTCTTTCAATTTGTTTATTTTGTTTTCCTTTATCAGTTGGGTATTGTAAAAGGGTGTGCCTGCGTAAAGTAATATGTAAGCTGGTGTCTGTCCAGTTGTGTTGTGTTTCGTTTTATGGTTGTAAGTGTATAGGATCGTTTCCATTCTAGTCTCTTTGATTTCCCGATTATTATCTGTATTAATAATTCGAATTTTTTCATTAATAGTTTTATGGAGACGTTCTACGTTCGCTATTCCTGTTTTACTTGTAGTGATATCAAGTTTTATTTCTTCTGAGTTCAGCCATAATTTTAAGGAATTGCTCATAAATGCTGAGTCTTTATCTGCTTTTATTTTTTGTGGTTTTCCCATGTCGTTAAAAATTCTAGTAAGGGCACGTCTAGCTTCTAACCAATCTCTACTATTTGTTTTTATAAGTGATGCATTTTTGGAATATACGTCTATGCATGATAAATATTGTTCGTTATCGATTGCGTAGAAATCTATAACATAAAGCTCTCTAGGATTATTTATTTCTGGGGTTAGTTCAAAAGTTAAATTCGTGGGTCTGTGTTCTGTCTTTGCAAGATTGCAAGTCACGCATTCATTAATGATATTTTGAATTAATCTGTGGTAGTCTGGGAAATAATGAGTTTCTTTGAAAAGTCGGGTCATTTTTTCTATACCTGGATGTAACAATTTAACATGTTGAGTGATAATTAATTCTTTGAATTCGGGGTATGTTTTAATATCTTTTAATTTTATTATTGTTTTTAGGATTTTTAAGTTATAGTGTTAAGTTATAGATTTATAGGTTTATAGTGTCTTGATATGCTTTTTGAAAAATTAAAAAGTCTTTGTCATTTTCGATGTAAATTACGCTTGTGTGATTTAGAAAATATTTCAAAAGGAGATCTTTTGCCTTTGAATCTGTAATTTCTGTGTATTTGATTTTTAATTTTGTTTTAGTGAAGTAATTTTCAATGCTTACTTGATCTACGGTATCTTTTATAAATTCAATTTGTCTCGCAAAATGATTTAAAGGTTTCTCTGTGATTTGAATATAATTTTCGCTACTGTCTGATGCGTTGTGAATTGTTGCCGCTGTTGAAATATTTTCCTCTTCTTCTTCTTCTTCTCCTACCATGTTCTCTTCTAGTTTAACACGAGAGAGAGCGTCTGCTACGTAAGTTAGTTTTCCTTCCAAATACTTTATTTTGAAGTTGTATTCGCTGAGTTTTATTCGCCAACGTTGTAATTTCATATTAGGTTCTTTAAATCAACAAAATACCTTAGAATAACCATAAAGGGAAATTTTTTTTTCCCCACCCAGATTTTTTTTTCTTTGGCCAAATTTTTTCTCAACACTATAAAGCCCCTCTGAAAACTAACGGGTTTGTTATCTTGGATACCCGCTCCTATTGCAAAAATACTGCGTCAGTAGTAACTTGGAACGTTTTGTAAAATCAGGGAAATGAGGATTGGATCACTATGATTAATGTTTTCAGTTTCTCAAAAGATTTGTTATATTCTTCGTTTTTAGTGTCGATTTTCTCCTTTTTTCAAGAAGACAGTCATGGGTTTTGCTATTTTGCGAAGTCTGGAATGAACTTTCAATAATAGCCACAAAGACCTAAAAACGATTTAATTTCCTTTGAGCTTTTTGGTATTGAAAATTGTTCGATTGCTTTGATTTTATCTTTATTCGGTCGTATGCCTTCAGGACTTATAGTATGTCCCAAGATATCAGTTTGTTTCCTTAGAAATTCACATTTGTCCAATTGAAGTTTTAAATTTGCCTCTTGAAGTTTCTCAAAAACCTTTCTCAGTGAGTCTAGGTGTTCATTAAGAGACGTGGAGTAGACGATGATGTCATCCAAATATACAAGGCAATGCTTGTTAATGAGGTCTTTCAGGACAAAGTTCATGCAACGTTGAAATGTTGCTGGGGCATTTTTTAACCCGAAAGGCATACGAGTGTACTCGTAATGGCCATGCTTCGTTGAGAATGCGGTTTTGGGTATTGATTTAGGGTACATTTCGATTTGATGGAAACCTTTTGCTAAATCAATTGTCGTGAAGTACTGACATTTGGCAAGCTTACCCAATATTTCATCCATATTCGGAATTGGAAATTTGTTATTTATAGTAATTTTATTTAAATTACGATAATCGACCACCAATCTAAATTTGTTTTTACCTGAAGCATCTGTTTTTTTTGGTACGATCCATAAGAGGCTGCAATATGGGGAATCGCTTTCGCGTATGATACCTTGTTTCAGTATTTCGTCAATTTTTTTATTGACCTCGGTCTCGTATGCGAATGGGTAGGAGTATGGTCGTTTGTATATTGGGTTATCATGTGATGTTTTAATCTCGTGACGTATGACACTGGAGAATGTTAAGTTTTCGTTTTTGGAATATTGGATGTCATCAAGTTCTTTCAAAAGTTTTGTTAATTTATTTTTTTCTTCTTCGTTCAAATGTTCTAAGCGGTATGTACGTTCTGAATTAATGTCATTGCTTAATGCGTAGGAGATTTCATTTGTAAAGTTATTTTCTTGCAAGATTCCATCAAAATTTGTTGGGGAATTTGGTTCATTTAGTTGTAGTTCCTTGTGAAAGAATTTTCTGTCATTAATTATTGTAGTTTTCTCAGTGTAATCTACTATGCCATTATTCTCCATTAAAACTTTCCTACCTAAGAGGATATCGTAATAAGGTGAAAACTGATGTATATAAAATTGTTGGCTTTGCTGAAATAACCCATTGGCTGGTACATTAACAAATTTGTTTAGATGTGAACACCCTGTCATACTTCGGACAATTATTTGTTTACTATGCACTTGGAGATTAAAAAAGTTTCGCGTCATTATGTTTATTGAAGATCCAGTGTCTACTATGCATCGGTATTTGTGATTAATAAACATAATCTCTATGGATTGGTGTGTTCCCAGGCCGCTTTTTAAAAATTTTTCGGCTTGTTGACATCTGTATGCTGTAATTGATCTTCGTGATACTGTCCGTTTTGTTTATCGTATTGGTCAGTGTCGTCGTCGTAATCTGATTCGTGCTGTTGATGACTCTCGTCAATTTGTATACTGTCCGCTCCCTTCTTTAAAACGCTTATTTGGCACTCTTTGCTGTTGTGGGGGCTGGCTATAGTTCTGGTGTCATTCTGTCGGTCGCGACTTAAGTCTTCTCTGAATTCATTATACAATTGCCTGATCTGGTCGAATTGTTGTTGTCTAGTCTGTGGTGTTCGTTAATAAGGAGTTTGGTTACTGTTTACATTCAAGTTTTTGGGTTGCGTGGGAAACCTGAATGGATTGAAGGGGCGACTGAATTGTTGGCTGGGATAAGTGTTTTTGTTGTGATCGATATTAGTTTTGTTGTTAGTACTTGGATTTAGGGAACTAACGCCTAACTTTGGACGATTATCAGCTTTCTTGTCTTTTTCAGATATTGGGTCTTCGTATAGACCTTCTTGCTGACCAACTTGTCGTAACTTTTGAACTGTCGAGATATCATACCTTGCCAAGGTCATAAATAATCTATCTAGCAGTTTGCGTTGAATTGTATTTTTGAATGTAGTAGCCATTGCTTGGGTATTAACAATTGAATCATTTTGATTGCCTTCTAAGGCTAATTAGTTTATTATGATTGTACTCTTATCTTCTAATTCTTCACAGAATAGACGTAAGTTACCTTTGTAAGGTGTAAAGTAGAGGCGTTGTAGTAGTTCTTCCAGCGGTGTTTGCGTCTTAAATTCATCGATTAGAGCACCTTTTAGAGTTGTCCATTCGTTGTAGAATCCGAACTGGGATACTTTTTGAGCATCTCCAATGATTTGTAATTCAATGGTTTCAAAAATTACGGCCTTCTGTCGTGCGTCACTGGTAGGGTAAAGGCACAACAAGTACTCAATTCGCCTGATGAAAGGACTGAGGCTGCATGGATCTCCAGAAAATTGAGTTACTTGGCGGATTTGTCGAAGGAGTTGGGTTATAGTTTCATTTGCCAACGCCATGTTTTCTGTTCTTTCTTGTTGGTTTGCTTGATCTAACGGGGGTGAGGTAGCGGTCACACTCATTGAGCGGGCTACTGTGTTAAGTTCAATATAAATTGGGTGGCGGTCACACTTTGTCTAGCGGGCCACGACTTTTTGTTCACGTACTGCTCAGTAAAATGAGACTTATGTATTAAGTGAACTGCACTGTGCACCTTTTGATTAATTAAAATTCACTGTAGAGGCTGTCACACTTTATGAAACGGGCCACAAAATAGGTCTTTTAATTAATTTTAATACACACGGGTTTTTTTTAGCGGATATCGTCTCGTTATAAAATTGTAACTTTTACCGGTTCACTATTTCGCGGTAATTCGCGTGCTCAATCTTGAAAAATTTCTTGGTTGTACAAGGATTCTTCACCACTTGATTGAATAGTATCGCGGATATTACTAATAACTTTCGATATCCTACCGGCTGCGCCAATTAACTGTTCATCAATTAATTATCAATAAAAAAAATATTGATTTATTTTAGTTTTATATTCATGTTCTTTATTGGTTCAAGATATCTTAAAAACTAACTACAAGATTTGTGATCTGGGCACAGCAAACCTTCAAAGCTCTGCTGCTCTTTGTTTTCAATTGTTTACTTATATCGATTCTGTTAGTTTACATTTGAGTTCTAGAAGTTTACATTTGAGTTCTACAAGTTTACATTTGAGGTTCTTTGATAGGCTTTGAAAAGTAGTGTGTCTTTGATAAGCTTTGAAAAGTAATGTGTCTTAGATAAGCTTTTGGAAAGTGAAGCTTTGCAAAAGATCGTTTGATTTAATTACGGATTTATTATGTTACTATGACAGATATGTCACTATATATACTATAACATACATACACTACCTTTCAAAAGACACTTACAAAGACAAAACATACATATATACATACATTACCTTGCAAAAGACAATTACAAAGGCGAAACGAATACAAATTTCTAGTAAAATAACACATTTTTTAATAAATCAACATGAATAAGTAATATATAATTTTATTTTGACAAAAACTTACACTTTCATTAGCATTTATTGCGCTTGCGTCGTTCTCTTTACCATCCATGTCTACGTCTTGCAAAATCTTAAAGTCAACTGTACCATTGTAAGACACTACACACAAGCTGTACTCATATCTGTATATGGTGTACAACGTGTAGAAACGAGACAAATATTGCACTCACTCACGAAGTGTACTACATTTCTACTGCTCTCACCTAGAGTGAGAACAGTATAATGTTGTACTCGATTCTTCTGCACACTGGAAAATACTGCACAACAAAAAAAGAGTGCAGTATTTTAACAACACTATACTACTGTACTGTACTATGGTGTAGGAAATGAATGCATTCATGCAGATGTATAATGTATTCATTGAAAGTTCTATGACTACGTTCTATTGTTCCAACTGTCTGGTGGTGGTGTGCAGTTGATGTTATATTTTAAATTTTTAGGTATTTGCACAAATCATTTATAATTGAATTCTTATATTCTGTTCCCATGTCCGTAATGAACGTCTTCATTGGACCGTACTTCAGAATAAATAATTCAAAAATTGCTTTAGCGACAGTGTTCGCGTTCTTATTTGGAACTGGTATGGCAACTAAATATTTAGTTAGGTCACATATAAGAGTGACTGCATACTCATTGTCATTTTCTGATTTTCGCAGTGGACCAATAGGGTCCACTATCACTCTGTCGAAAGCATTTATTGGCGTATCAGCTATTATTAATGGGGTCTTACTATGCTTGGTTATTTTAGCTTTTTGGCACTTTTGACATTTTGGTATGTACTCAGTAATATCTCGAGTCATACCTTTAAAAAAATAATGTCTTTTGACCTTGGCCAAGGTTTTTGCAATGCCGCTATGACAGTATAGCTTCTTTTTCTTTTTTGTTTTTCTATAAGGGTCACCGGGTTGAGTAGCGCTACTCTTAATGTATTCAATATTTTATTGCCCATTTGTTTAAAATTATCAATTGAAACATGTTCAAAGATATTTTCCCACGGTGCCATTTTGAGTTGGCTGATTTTGTTTATACCGGCTTGCATTTCAAGCCTTTGGAAAAATTGACCTAAGTCTAGGATTCCATTGGTATATAAATCGCTAACATCGTATCTTGCAGTAATTTTTCTACCATGCTTAAATAAACATAGCGTATCTTTTACATGCAAGGTCACTACTTTACGTACCTCATCATTGTTTATGACTACATATACGTTGGGCTTAGAAGCTTTTTCTATAGATTGAGTAGGCAATTCTATTTCTTTGTTATCCGCGCGGATTTTCTGTCTATTTTGATATCTAGTAGTGACTTTCATTATATTTCCAGTTATGTTTTGTAGATCTTTAATGGTTATTCTTGATAATAATTGTCTTTTCCCTTTAGGTATTCGACTGTGAAATCATACTCTTCTAATTCTAGCCTCATACGTGTCAGTTTAGAACTAGGACTGATCATTGAAAATAAATATATTAATGGTCTGTGATCTGTTTTGATTGTAAAATGTTTTCCATAAATATATGGTCGAAAATGTAATATTGCCCAGTGAATAGCAGCTAGTTCCTGCTCAGTTGTACACTTATTACTTTCTCCCTTAGTGAAAGCTCTTGATGCGTATGCAATGGGAAGTTGAAGACCGTTATGGTCGCTTGCTTACATGCATTAGTTATTATACAAAATTCTTTGCTGAAATCAGGATATTGGCATTCATCTGTCCATTCAAAAGGAACATTCTTTTTACATAATCTTGTTATGTGTCGTGAGTATTCGGCAATATTTTTTATGAAACGTCTATAATAATTGCAAAATGCTATGAAACGTCTAGCGCTGTCCGCATTGTGCGGCGTGGGGTAATTCATAATGACATCATATTTCTTGTCATCAGGAATTATTCCTTTATCTGTGCATTTATGACCGAGAAAAGTCACCTCATGCATTAAAAATTTACATTTTTCAGGATGTAACTTTAGATTGTATTTCCTACATTTCTCAAAAACGTCTGTTAAGTTTTTAAGCATATGTTTTTCGGAACAACCTATAACTATTAAGTCATCCATATAAAGGAATGCTTGGGAAGGCTCTAATCCTGAGAATGCTATAGTCATCATTCTCTGAAATGAATTAGGCGCTATCTTTAGTCTGAAAGGTAATCGCGTGAAACGATACGAGCCATTGCTCGCTGAAAATGACGTTATATCTCTTGAACTTTTTTCGAGTTCAATTTGATGAAATCCTGACATTAAGTTAAGACATGAAAAATATTTTGCTCGTCCAAGTTGATCCAAAATTTCATCAATTCTTGGGAGTGGAAATTTATCAGACAGTAATTTTTTAATAATTTGACGATAGTCAATCACTAATCGCCATTTCTTTTGTTCTGAACCTGGAGATGGTTTTCTAGGAACAAGTAATAATGGACTATTGTATTCAGATACTGATGGTTCAACAATCCCGTCGGTGATCAATTTTCCGACTTGTTTCTGTATTTCGTTCACCTGACTGTGTGGGCTTCTATAATCACTGCGGACGGCAGTTGGAAAATTTGCTACAACTGTCCGATCAGATCGAGTTATATACTGATCGAAAGGTTTAGTCCTAACTTACAAAATGGCATACTAAAACTTTTTCTAACCAACCTGGGTCATGAGATATGGGGGTGTAAGTGGGAGGGGAAAAATTTAAATGATTTCAGCTAATGCGGCTGTTGGGGCCTTTTGGAAAAATTTTTTATGTTTTAAAAATTTTACTTAAAAATGCGCGTCGATTGATATCTCAATCACCCAAATCCGATAACTGCTTCAAAAGATAAATAAATTTGAAAATTTTAGTAGAATACTAAAAATGAAGTGAAAAGTTAGTTTCTTTGTTTGTCTGTTTGTATCAAAGCGCTAAAGAAGCTAAAATGTTATGATGGGGATTTGTTCATTTTTGAAAATCTAGAAATGTTTGTTTTACGACTTTTTCAATTTCCCGCTAGTTTAGCGGGAAATCGCTAAATCCCGCTAAATTTGAAACCTCACCAGTTTCCATACCATAGAAGCTATAGATATGTTCTGGATATCATTGGAAAGGTGTGCTTGAGGGCTTTTAGGCGTACCTTTAAACTTTTTTTTTTAAAGCACTCAGGTAACATATTACAGGTGAAATAAAGTTTTTTGGCTTATATTTTGGCGATTTCTGACAAAACGGCTCTAACGATTTTTATTAAATTATAGTTTTTTAGGATATGAAACATAAACTTTGACCAAGGGGTTTGGAAGATATTGCCTGTTAACTGAATGTATACATTTTTCTATCGGTCGAAAATCAGGTTTTAGTACGAAAACTTTTTGGTTGTATGAGATATCTCAAACAAACTGACACAATACGCATTTAACTTGGTTTTATATATTCTGTGCAAAGTTGGTTCAAATCGGACCACTATAACATATAGCTGTCATAGGACCGATCGGGGCAAAATGGAGTCTTATTACGAAAAACCTTTTTGTTTTATTAGGTATCTCAACCAAACTGATAAAATATGCATTTAACTTCGTTTTATATATCCTGGCCAAAGTTGGTTCAAATCGGACCACTATATCATATAGCTGTCATAGGACCGATCGGGCGAAAATCAAGTCTTAGCATAAAAACCTTTTTTTTACACGAGATATCGTAACAAAACTAATAGAATATGCATTTAAGTTAGACTTATAGATCCTGAAGAAAGTTGGTTCTAATCGAACCACTATGTCATATAACTGTCACAGGACCGATCGGGCGAAGTCTAAGTCTTAGTATGAGAAACTTTTTTTTCTCACAGTAGGTACGGGGCTTTCGACAGTAGAGTAGCAACTTAAGCGATGCGAGCAGGGGGCGGAGCCCCCTACTTTTCTTTATAATTAAAAAAATTTTTTTTTTAAATATGAAAAAATATTCAACAATGATAAATTTACAATGTCAAAATCAAAAGCAATTGCAAAAATTTCTGATATCCCACTAAAAAAAACCTCTAAACGAGGTAAAAGTCTAGTGACGAAAGCAATTTCCAGCCCCAAAATTTCTGATATCCAATTTTGTGACGAACAAATTTGAGTTTAATATAAAAATTTTAAATTAAAATATAAATTAATAAAAAAAAAACAATTGGCATTCGGCACTGCGAAAAAAGTAATTTTTATGTACAAAGAAGCTCACCCTTTTTGCGCACAGTGCACAAGGCCAATTGTTTTTTTTTCATCATCTTTTAATCTCAGTTTTTGTTTGTAAAAATTATTTGTGCTTATTGGCTCAGTGTCTAATCCGAATATATCACTATATTGGGTGCAAAAGCTTGAATGCTGTGATTTGAATTGTGGAGGAAAGTTTTTCGAAAGTTGAGATAATACAGATTCTTCTCTATTTTCTAGATTGGTTTCGACTACTTCGTAGTTCGGAAGTGATTTATGCGCAAAATTATTTGTACTGACTACTTGATCTTTATTTGTTGTATTGAGTAGTCTTATAAAAGCGTTTTTAGATGTTGCTATGGTACTTGCTATGTAAATACCATGCTGGATCTCTTAATTTGAAATCAATACACTGTCTTCTTCTGAATTTAGTTGGATTTTTCTAACAACTTGGGATCTTGCTGGCAGAAGTATTGAGTTGTTGCCAGAACTGTGTGTCATTGGAACATGAATTGGAAATTTTAAGTTATTAGGTCTAATTATAAGCCAATCTTCAGATGGATTGAAGATTAATTGACAGTTGTATTTTTTTATAAAATCGATTTCTAATATGCCATCACAAGGAATAGCGAATTGTAAATCCACGATATGAAAATCGTGTGGGATTATGTATTTAGTGGTCTGTATATCAATAGAAGTTAACCCATTGGATTTGGTTACCTCTTGACTTATTCCTTTAATGTCTATTATGTAATTTTCTTGTATGTCATGAAAGACATCAGAATTTTCTTTAACTATTAAAATGTCTGCACCTGTGTCTACTAAAAAGGCAAGTTCTTTTCCTGTAGCCACATGGTTGAATGATACAAATTTATTCTAACTGAGATTAATCGTACGAACCCTCGCATTTTCTACTGTCGAGTATCTAAAGGGTTTTGTGAGTTTTCCGATGTATTTTGGGTTACTCTCACATTACTTTGGTTATTATTATTATGGCCTCGACTCGAGTTGCCATGGCCTCTTGAGTTTCCTCTATATTGGCCTCGTCCGTTATTGTATTGGCTATTATTGTTGTAATTATTATTGCGACTGCGAAAGTTACCTCTGTGACTTCCACGGCCGCGGTTTCCTTCTCGCTGTGAGTAATTTTTGTAATATAGGACAGTGTTTGGCTGCCCGGTTGTTTCTGTGCAACTATTTACAAATTGCATGATAAGTTTTACAATTTTTAGTAATTGCTTTTACAGCATTTTGGGTGGAATAACTTCTGGCTAACTCTAGGGGTAAGCCGACCGTTATATATGCACCTTGCAAAGTTTTTGTCAACTGCTCGACCTCTAGTATATACTGGTTAGCAGTTTTATTGCGTTCCTGTAGTTTTCTAGATTTCTGGCGACACCTTTTAGCTTTGTTTTTATTATGATATTATTTAATTCTTTATATAGTTCATTCCATTCCATTTTATTATGGATATGAAATCTTTCTTTAAAATGAGGCTAAACTGAACTCTATCATATCTTGTTCTAATTGTCTTTAGTTTAGCCATACTTTATCAAAAAAAAATTTTTTTTAAATTCATTTTATTTATTTCATTTGATTTTCTTAGAGTTATTAAAATTAATTATATGCTTATTTTTCAATGTTGTTTGTGCTCTTTTTTTTAAATTTTGTCCAGATCATTTGACTGGCTCATATATCTTTTCTTTAAACATTTGTTGTGTAATTTATATAATTTATAAAATCAATTTGCGCACATTATAACAACAATTATTATTAACAATGTATGTATAAGTTCTAAATCATTGTTATTTGACTCTACTTTATTGATAACATTAGCAGTGGAATCCACTGACTTAACATCTACTATTGCCATTTTGGGCATATATATTTTAAAATTGTATTTGTAATTATTTTTTATGTCTTCGGAAAATTTGTCTATTGCATTACTTTGCATCTACGTTAACAATTTCCTGCCTATTGTTTCGTATAGCTTCACAGGCTACACTTCTAATTGGACGGAAATGGTTCCGCGCAATTTTACAAATCTTATCATAATAATTTTAATTTTAATTTGGTAGTAATGGTGTTACAGTTGTTCCGGATGTCCTCCGCGTCAGCTGGTCGTCGCCTGTTTGGCTATGCTGACGCTCCTTGGTAGGCGAAAGTGGCGGAGTGCCCCTCTCGCTGTTGTCTTTACTGCTGCTGATGTCCGGGGCCTATTGGCTCAAGCGGGCCCGGTGCCGGTCCTCGCACTGGTCTTTGGTTTCCTGCATGTGGATTTGCTTGCTGGGTCGTCTAGTGGTCCCTTGCAGTCGTTTGGGCAGAGGTTAGGCTTCTTCGGCAACGGCTTTGGAGATGGTGGTTTATCAGTTATTTTGTTATTGATAACTTTAATGTTTGCTGAGTGAGTGGCAGTATTTGGCTTTCGTTGCTGGAGGCTTTCTTTCAAAAAATCAAGTTGTTCGGTTAGTTTTTGCGCTGTTGCCCATGCGGGCGGCGGTTTATTTGTGTATAATAGCCACTTAATGTGTGCTATTCTTTTATTTATCTTATTTTTCTGACCTCCGCGTTTGCCCATTACTACACTCTACACACTCTGACTTTCGGTTTCCATCCAATCCGTGCTGGCGCTTGTTGCTTGTTGTTGTTGTTGTCGTTGCCCTCTCGCTTTTATTCCATCGTTGATCTTCTTGTGCTTGTTGCTTGTTGTTGTTGTTGTACTTTTGTTCCTTCGTTGACTGATCTTCTTGTCACTTCACTTTTTTTCACTCAGTGAGACAGTGAAACTGTCACGGTCGCCATGTGGTAAATCAAAAGAGCTTCTGCTTTTATTTGATTTATAATTATTTATTAATTCGGAAGCAGCGAAGGTGCCGCTTCCAACGTTCAGTTGAAAATGTTCTTACATATTTTCTTAAGTTCTAAGTAAGCCTAAGTCTCGTTACTGCGCTGCCCACAGTTGGACAGCAGAGAGACGGTTATGTATATTATGTATTATATATGTATGTAAATATGCTCTCTTAAGCTGGAGCGCGAGGGTATATGCATGCACTTGAGTTTGGTCATGTGGTCGGCGCGTCTAACAGAATGCTGACACTTGCACATTCTGTGAGCTCGCTGATCGATTCATATTTCGACCACTTGGTTTAATGACCGGGGTTTTGTTTATATAAACACTGCAACAAACTGTTACAGTGTGTACGCTTTAAGTACTCTTGGTACAGTGGATACTCAATATATATGCATACTACATTACAATGTCCTTGTATGGAAAAAATGCACACTATTATTATAATATGGTTTAAATATAACAATTCTAATGATGAATTTTCCATAATGGATATTCAGGTTCATCAGACTTAACCTCTAAGCAGTTTCACGTACTATTTAACTCTCTATTCAGGGTTCTTTTCAACTTTCCCTCATGGTACTTGTTTACTATCGGTCTCATGGTTATATTTAGTTTTAGATGGAGTTTACCACCCACTTAGTGCTGCACTATCAAGCAACACGACTCTTTGGAAACACCATCATTAACGTTATATGGGCCTGGCACCCTCTATGTCTAAATGGCCTCATTTAAGAAGGACTTAAATCGTTAATTTTTCATACTAGAATATTGATGTTCCATACACTGCAACTCACATTTGCCATATAGACAAAGTGACTTGGTGCTGAACTGATTTCTTTTCGCTCGCCGCTACTAAGAAAATCCTTGTTAGTTTCTTTTCCTCCCCTAATTAATATGCTTAAATTCAGGGGGTAGTCCCATATGAGATGAGGTTGTACAATTATACATAAATATTAGTTATTATAATACATGGAGATTATAAAAACCTTTTGAAATATACTATTACTTTGAAGTTCCATAATATTGACAAACGTTTTCTTCTTTGTCTCATCATAAATAAGAGGCAATTCTAGTTAAAAAAAAAATATTTTATGCTAGACATTCCTCAGTATTATTTGAATAAAATAAAGAAAATATAATTCTTCAAATTTTTCTTATACAAATATATTCAACAGGAGAAGTACAGTAATTTCATTTGTTTTAGAATTATGAATATATTATGAGTAACTGTTTTGCAACAATACCACATATATTATCCAAATATATATATCATATGCTTAAAATTTCGAAAAATTTTAAACAACTTATTTAGCATAGTCTTACAACCCTCAACCATATGTAGTCCATGCAGCACTCTAAAATTAATTAAAGTACATAACAGCATGGACTGCGATATGTGTTCAAAATATCGATGTTCATGTGTCCTGCAGTTCTCACGATGACGCACAGTTTGCTGCGTTCTTTATCGACCCATGAGCCGAGTGATCCACAGCTTAGAGTAATAAAAATTTTTGGTTTATTTCATTTCGTCAAATATTCTTTTATTGAAAGAAATTAAAAATACATCATTTTACTGACATATATCAATTCCTTAAATAATTTTTTTTATACCGAAAAGAATGTTGCGAAATGTCTTAGTTTTACATAATCAATGAAAATACGGTATATGACAAATTATGTAAAATTCAAATTTTAAAGTATTTTAATCGATATATATAAAGCATTAACCTGAATAACAGGAACAACATTATGATTTTAGGTTGTTGCGTTTATACAATGTATGAACACGTCAATAATGAACAATACATTTGTGTAACGCATGTATATTATGGCGCATATACACGCAGGTAATAATTCATTATACCCAAAATACATAAAAATATGTAAAATACATTTATACAGTATGTATATGATAAATAAAATATATAACAAAGTAATTTTTATGTATAAAATATATATTCCAATACACTTTTAAGTATTTGAGCAAAGTAAATTTTTTATATTTTATTCAAAATTTAAAATTGTATCTTTCATTTTCTTTATATTATATTTATATATATTAAAAAAAAGAAATAAAAATTTTATTTTATTTATTTACAGTTAGATGCATTATACAATAATGATCCTTCCGCAGGTTCACATACGGAAATCTTGTTACGACTTTTACTTCCTCTAAATAATCAAGTTCGGTCAACTTTTGCGAAACAACCGTAACACACAAGGCGTCACAGTGATCACGTCCGGAGACCTTAGTAAATAATTCAATCGGTAGTAGCGACGAGCGGTGTGTACAAAGGGCAGGGACGTAATCAATGCGAGTTAATGACTCACACTTACTGGAAATTTCAAGTTCATGTGAACAGTTTCAGTTCACAATCCCAAGCATGAAAGTGGTTCAGCGGTTTACCCGGACCTCTCGGTCTAGGAAATACACGTTGATACTTTCATTATAGCGCGCGTGCAGCCGAGGACATCTAAGGGCATCACAGACATGTTATTGCTCAATCTCATTATTGCCAGACGCAATTTGTCCATTTAAGAAGTTAGTTACCTTATAATGGTACAAACCAACAGGAACGCCTCCACTTATATAATCACATTCAAACACAATAAACATTTTACTGCCACAATGAATGAAGGCTATATAAGCTTCAACGCCATAATCCTGAAGAAATCTATTTAATATATTTGAGTCTCGTTCGTTATCGGAATAAACCAGACAAATCACTCCACGAACTAAGAACGGCCAAGCACCACAACCCATTTGAGATAGAGCTATCAATCTGTCTTGCACATTTATGTTCGGACTTGGTAAGTTTTCCCGTGTTGAGTCAAATTAAGCCGCAGGCTCCACTCCTGGTGGTGCCCTTCCGTCAATTCCTTTAAGTTTCAGTTTTGCAACGATACTTCCCCCGGAGCCCAAAAGCTTTGGTTTCCCGGGAAGCGACTGAGAGAGCCATAAAAGTAGCTACACCCAATTGCTATCTGGCATCGTTTATGGTTAAAACTAGGGCAGTATCTAATCGCCTTCGAACCTCTAACTTTCGTTCTTGATTAATGAAAACATCTCTGGCAAATGCTTTCGCTTAAGTTAGTCTTACGACGGTCCAAGAATTTCACCTCTCGCGTCGTAATACTAATGCCCTCAAACTGCTTCTATAAATCATTACCTCTTGATCTGAAAACCAATAAAAGCAGAATAGAGGTCTTATTTCATTATCCCTTGCATAGAATATTCAGGCATTTGAAGTCTGCTTTAAGCACTCTAATTTGTTCAAAGTAATTGCACCGGCCGTCAATCACACTCGAGGAAGAGCACTTTTGATAGGGCAGACATTTAAAAGTTCTGTCGTCAGTACAAGACCATACCATCTGTATGTTATCTAGAGTTAAACCAGTGTACCGATCTTGCGATCGTTTGGTTTTAGCCTAATTAAAGCACTCGTTCAAAAAGGTCCGTGTATTAATTGCATGTATTAGCTCTACAATTACCACAGTTATCCAAGTAACTGTTAACGATCTAGGAAACCATAACTGATATAATGAGCCTTTTGCGGTTTCACTTTTTATTCGTGTGTACTTAGACATTCTGTTCAAAAAGTTTTATAATTTATATTTCCAATATACTATACATGTGCAAATTGCCCTTGCATTAGAGAACTGAATAACATATGTAATTCAATTTTCCAACCATAAAATACCAAACCACCAGTCTATTTATATAATAACGGGTGTTGGTTGTGTTTTGGATGAAAGTTTATGCTTTCCAAATTAACGAAAATGTGAAACGTATTTAGTATATATATACCTTGACTAATTCCATCACTATCTAACAATTGCATATTATTACCGCAGCCAAGCGTTTAAAGACAACAAATAACGAAAAACTTTCATTTTCATTTACAACTTGTATTATATGCATTCAATACATATAATAGATGAGCACACACTTCTCACAATGTCTGCAAATCAATGTCGGCAAGACAACACTCCACCGTCATATAAATTCGGTATGTTATTTTTTTCATATGACTTGCCTTGCGCGACATCACTCCACCTATATAGGCTTTCTGCCACCATTTCTAAAATATACCACATTTTCAAATGACAATTTTTATTTCTCATAGCTATGCATGTATTATTACAATAATTCACTGTTAAGCTTAGTTATTTTTGCATCATATATTATTAATAACCAATGCCGGCAATACAACACTCCACCGTCATATAATTTCGGTATGGTAATTTTTTTCATATGACTTTCCTTGAGTGACCCCACTCCACCTATATATGTTTTCTGCCACAATTTCTAAAATTTACCATTTTTTCAAAGGCCGACCTGTTATTTCATGCGTAAATGCACTGTTATGAAATCTCTATCTCATCTGAAAGTACACTTTTATTTTGCTTATTTAAATGTCTGTCATATTAAAATTAAATTTTATTTGTCTTATCAAATTTGACTTTTTTTGTAGTCATATGAAATTTTTATGTCATGTCAAATTTGAGTTTTTTTCTAGTCATTTTACTTTTTTTTTAGTCATATGAAATTTTTATGTCATGTTAAATTTGATTTTTTTTGTAATCTTATAAAATTTTTATGTTACTTGAAATGTATCGAAAGGAAAACAACCGGTGTTATGCGTTTAAAGAACATTTATTAATTAATCACTGCGGACGGCAGTTCGCGTTAGTGACGAAAGCAGCACGAAGGGTGCAAAAGGCGACTAACTATATACAGCTAAGTTGGAAAATTTCTACAACTGTCCGATCAGATCGAGTTATATACTGATCGAAAGGTTTAGTCCTAACTTACAAAATGGCATACTACATAAAACTTTTTCTAACCAACCTGGGTCATGAGTTGGGGGTGTAGTGGGAGGGGAAAAATTTAAAACAGCTAATGCGGCTGTTGCCTTTTGGAAAAATTTTTATTTTTTAAAATTTTACTTAAAAATCGCGTCGATTGATATCTCAATCACCCAAATCCGATAACTGGTTCAAGATAAATAAGTTTGAAAATTTTAGAAACTAAAAAAGTGAAAAGTTAGTTTCTTTGTTTGTCTGTTTGTATCAAGCGCTAAAGAAGCTAAAATGTTATGAGGGGATTGTTATTTTTGAAAATCTAGAAAGTTTGTTTTACCACTTTTTCAACCCGCTAGTTTACGGGAAATCCTAAATCTCGCTAAATTTGAAACCTCACCAGTTTCCAACCATAAAGCTATAGAATGTTCTGGAATATTGGAAAGGTGTGCTTGAGGGCTTTTAGACGAAAAACTTTTTGGTTGATGAGATATCTCAAACAAACTGACACAAACGCATTTAACTTGGTTTAAATTCTGTGCAAAGTTGGTTCAAATCGGACCACTAAACAATAGCTGTCATAGGACCGATCGGGGGAAAATGGAGTCTTATTACGAAAAACTTTTTTGTTTATGAGATATCTCAACCAAACTGAAAAATATGCATTTAACTTCGTTTAAATCCTGGCCAAAGTTGGTTCAAATTGGACCACTAATCAATAGCTGTCATAGGACCGATCGGGCGAAAATCAAGTTCTTTCAAGTTCATGTGAACAGTTTCAGTTCACAATCCCAAGCATGAAAGTGGTTCAGCGGTTTACCGGACCTCTCGGTCTAGGAAATACACGTTGATACTTTCATTATAGCGCGCGTGCAGCCGAGGACATCTAAGGGCATCACAGACAGTTATGCTCAATCTCATTATTGCCAGACGCAATTTGTCCATTTAAGAAGTTAGTTACCTTATAATGGTACAAACCAACAGGAACGCCTCCACTTATATAATCACATTCAAACACAATAAACATTTTACTGCCACAATGAATGAAGGCTATATAAGCTTCAACGCCATAATCCTGAAGATATCTATTTAATATATTTGAGTCTCGTTCGTTATCGGAATAAACCAGACAAATCACTCCACGAACTAAGAACGGCCAAGCACCACAACCCATTTGAGATAGAGCTATCAATCTGTCTTGCACATTTATGTTCGGACTTGGTAAGTTTTCCCGTGTTGAGTCAAGTTAAGCCGCAGGCTCCACTCCTGGTGGTGCCCTTCCGTCAATTCCTTTAAGTTTCAGTTTTGCAACGATACTTCCCCCGGAGCCCAAAAGCTTTGGTTTCCCGGGAAGCGACTGAGAGAGCCATAAAAGTAGCTACACCCAATTGCTATCTGGCATCGTTTATGGTTAAAACTAGGGCAGTATCTAATCGCCTTCGAACCTCTAACTTTCGTTCTTGATTAATGAAAACATCTCTGGCAAATGCTTTCGCTTAAGTTAGTCTTACGACGGTCCAAGAATTTCACCTCTCGCGTCGTAATACTAATGCCCTCAAACTGCTTCTATAAATCATTACCTCTTGATCTGAAAACCAATAAAAGCAGAATAGAGGTCTTATTTCATTATCCCTTGCATAGAATATTCAGGCATTTGAAGTCTGCTTTAAGCACTCTAATTTGTTCAAAGTAATTGCACCGGCCGTCAATCACACTCGAGGAAGAGCACTTTTGATAGGGCAGACATTTAAAAGTTCTGTCGTCAGTACAAGACCATACCATCTGTATGTTATCTAGAGTTAAACCAGTGTACCGATCTTGCGATCGTTTGGTTTTAGCCTAATTAAAGCACTCGTTCAAAAAGGTCCGTGTATTAATTGCATGTATTAGCTCTACAATTACCACAGTTATCCAAGTAACTGTTAACGATCTAGGAAACCATAACTGATATAATGAGCCTTTTGCGGTTTCACTTTTTATTCGTGTGTACTTAGACATTCTGTTCAAAAAGTTTTATAATTTATATTTCCAATATACTATACATGTGCAAATTGCCCTTGCATTAGAGAACTGAATAACATATGTAATTCAATTTTCCAACCATAAAATACCAAACCACCAGTCTATTTATATAATAACGGGTGTTGGTTGTGTTTTGGATGAAAGTTTATGCTTTCCAAATTAACGAAAATGTGAAACGTATTTAGTATATATATACCTTGACTAATTCCATCACTATCTAACAATTGCATATTATTACCGCAGCCAAGCGTTTAAAGACAACAAATAACGAAAAACTTTCATTTTCATTTACAACTTGTATTATATGCATTCAATACATATAATAGATGAGCACACACTTCTCACAATGTCTGCAAATCAATGTCGGCAAGACAACACTCCACCGTCATATAAATTCGGTATGTTATTTTTTTCATATGACTTGCCTTGCGCGACATCACTCCACCTATATAGGCTTTCTGCCACCATTTCTAAAATATACCACATTTTCAAATACAATTTTTATTTCTCATAGCTATGCATGTATTATTACAATAATTCACTGTTAAGCTTAGTTATTTTTGCATCATATATTATTAATAACCAATGCCGGCAATACAACACTCCACCGTCATATAATTTCGGTATGGTAATTTTTTTCATATGACTTTCCTTGAGTGACCCCACTCCACCTATATATGTTTTCTGCCACAATTTCTAAAATTTACCATTTTTTCAAAGGCCGACCTGTTATTTCATGCGTAAATGCACTGTTATGAAATCTCTATCTCATCTGAAAGTACACTTTTATTTTGCTTATTTAAATGTCTGTCATATTAAAATTAAATTTTATTTGTCTTATCAAATTTGACTTTTTTTGTAGTCATATGAAATTTTTATGTCATGTCAAATTTGAGTTTTTTTCTAGTCATTTTACTTTTTTTTAGTCATATCAAATTTTTATGTCATGTTAAATTTGATTTTTTTTGTAATCTTATAAAATTTTTATGTTACTTGAAATGTATCGAAAGGAAAACAACCGGTGTTATGCGTTTAAAGAACATTTATTAATTAATCACTGCGGACGGCAGTTCGCGTTAGTGACGAAAGCAGCACGAAGGGTGCAAAAGGCGACTAACTATATACAGCTAAGTTGGAAAATTTGCTACAACTGTCCGATCAGATCGAGTTATATACTGATCGAAAGGTTTAGTCCTAACTTACAAAATGGCATACTACATAAAACTTTTTCTAACCAACCTGGGTCATGAGATATGGGGGTGTAAGTGGGAGGGGAAAAATTTAAATGATTGCAGCTAATGCGGCTGTTGGGGCCTTTTGGAAAAATTTTTTATTTTTTAAAAATTTTACTTAAAAATGCGCGTCGATTGATATCTCAATCACCCAAATCCGATAACTGGTTCAAAAGATAAATAAGTTTGAAAATTTTAGTAGAATACTAAAAATGAAGTGAAAAGTTAGTTTCTTTGTTTGTCTGTTTGTATCAAAGCGCTAAAGAAGCTAAAATGTTATGATGGGGATTTGTTCATTTTTGAAAATCTAGAAATGTTTGTTTTACCACTTTTTCAATTTCCCGCTAGTTTAGCGGGAAATCGCTAAATCCCGCTAAATTTGAAACCTCACCAGTTTCCATACCATAGAAGCTATAGATATGTTCTGGATATCATTGGAAAGGTGTGCTTGAGGGCTTTTAGTACGAAAAACTTTTTGGTTGTATGAGATATCTCAAACAAACTGACACAATACGCATTTAACTTGGTTTTATATATTCTGTGCAAAGTTGGTTCAAATCGGACCACTATAACATATAGCTGTCATAGGACCGATCGGGGGAAAATGGAGTCTTATTACGAAAAACTTTTTTGTTTTATGAGATATCTCAACCAAACTGATAAAATATGCATTTAACTTCGTTTTATATATCCTGGCCAAAGTTGGTTCAAATCGGACCACTATATCATATAGCTGTCATAGGACCGATCGGGCGAAAATCAAGTCTTAGCATAAAAAACTTTTTTTTACACGAGATATCGTAACAAAACTAATAGAATATGCATTTAATTTAGACTTATAGGGGGCGGAGCCCCCTACTTTTCTTTTATAATTAAAAAAATTTTTTTTTTAAATATGAAAAAATATTCAACAATGATAAATTTACAATGTCAAAAGCAAAAGCAATTGCAAAAATTTCTGATATCCCACAAAAAAAAACCTCTAAACGAGGTAAAAGTCTAGTGACAAAAGCAATTTCCAGCCCCAAAATTTTGTGACGAACAAAATTGAGTTTAATATAAAAATTTTAAATAAAATATTTTAAAATAAGTTCTTTGAATTCGGCATAGGAGTTAATGTTTTTTAATTGAATGAGACTTCGAAGAATTTTAGTATGCGCGTCGATTGATATCTCAATCACCCAAATCCGATAACTGGTTCAAAAGATAAATAAGTTTGAAAATTTTAGTAGAATACTAAAAATGAAGTGAAAAGTTAGTTTCTTTGTTTGTCTGTTTGTATCAAAGCGCTAAAGAAGCTAAAATGTTATGATGGGGATTTGTTCATTTTTGAAAATCTAGAAATGTTTGTTTTACCACTTTTTCAATTTCCCGCTAGTTTAGCGGGAAATCGCTAAATCCCGCTAAATTTGAAACCTCACCAGTTTCCATACCATAGAAGCTATAGATATGTTCTGGATATCATTGGAAAGGTGTGCTTGAGGGCTTTTAGTACGAAAAACTTTTTGGTTGTATGAGATATCTCAAACAAACTGACACAATACGCATTTAACTTGGTTTTATATATTCTGTGCAAAGTTGGTTCAAATCGGACCACTATAACATATAGCTGTCATAGGACCGATCGGGGGAAAATGGAGTCTTATTACGAAAAACTTTTTTGTTTTATGAGATATCTCAACCAAACTGATAAAATATGCATTTAACTTCGTTTTATATATCCTGGCCAAAGTTGGTTCAAATCGGACCACTATATCATATAGCTGTCATAGGACCGATCGGGCGAAAATCAAGTCTTAGCATAAAAAACTTTTTTTTACACGAGATATCGTAACAAAACTAATAGAATATGCATTTAATTTAGACTTATAGGGGGCGGAGCCCCCTACTTTTCTTTATAATTAAAAAAATTTTTTTTTTAAATATGAAAAAATATTCAACAATGATAAATTTACAATGTCAAAAGCAAAAGCAATTGCAAAAATTTCTGATATCCCACAAAAAAAACCTCTAAACGAGGTAAAAGTCTAGTGACAAAAGCAATTTCCAGCCCCAAAATTTTGTGACGAACAAAATTGAGTTTAATATAAAAATTTTAAATAAAATATTTTAAAATAAGTTCTTTGAATTCGGCATAGGAGTTAATGTTTTTTAATTGAATGAGACTTCGAAGAATTTTAGTATGGCTAGTGTTAATAATTTCCTTATGTGCGTTTTGAATTATTTCAAAATCTGCATCACTTTCTATAAGCATTGCACTGGTTTTTGTGCAAAAATGGTCTATTAAATATTTTTCGGCTTTATCTTTAGTCATGTTATCGTATGTAATGTGAATTATTAATTTTTTGAAGTAGGAATGCCTTTAGAAAATATAATTTGTCTTTTAAATGTGTTTATTGGTTTCTCTGTAGTGAATATTAAATTACTATTGTCTTCGTCAGCGCTATGTTGTGTTTCTTCTCCGAAATAAGTCTGTTCTATTTTTACTCGTGATAGAACGTCAGCTATGTGGTTTTCTTCTCATTTTTTTATTTTTATTTCAAATTCATATTCTGATAATTTAACTCTCCATCGGGTTAGTTTTGAATTTGGTTCTTTCATTTTGTACAGCCAACATAATGGCTGATGGTCACTATTGATTTCGAAATGTCGTCCTAGTAGGTAATGTCTAAAAGTTTTTGTTGCCCATACAATGGCTAAAAGCTCTTTTTCTATGGCACTGTAGTTAGTTTCGTGGTCATTGAGAGTTCTGCTAATAAAACTAATGGGATGTCCGTCTTGAGAGAGTACTGCTCCAAGAGCTACATTACTTGCGTCAGTGGTTAAAACGAATTTACTTTTGAAGTCTGGAATTTTTAGAATTGGGTCATTAGAAATTAGTTGTTTTAATTTTTCAAAAGCTCTAATGTATTCAGGATTTTTAATGTCAATTTTTGAATCTTTTCTAAATACTGCTGTCATTGGTTTGGCTATGTCTGCAAAATTTGGAATGAACTTTCTGTAGTAACCGGTTAATCCAAGAAAACCTTTTATTTCTTTGGTTTTTGTGGGAATTGGATATTTCTGAATTGCTTTTATTTTATCAGGATTGGGTTTTATTCCATCCTTCGTTATGACATGTCCTAGGAATGAAGTTTCTTGTTTTAAAAACTCGCATTTATCAAGTTGTAATTTGAGATTTGCTTCGGAAAGCTTCTCGAAAACTAATTGGAGTGATTGCGGGTGCATTTTTTAATCCAAATGGCATACGAAGATATTCATAGTGGCCATGTTTAGTAGAGAAAGCTGTTTTTTGAATGGAATCTGGATGTATTTCAAGTTGGTGGAATCCTTTTGCAAGGTCGATTGTGGTGAAATAATTGCATCTACCTAGTTTTCCTAAAATCTCGTCCATATTTGGTATTGGGTGCCTATCGCTTATGGTTACTTCATTTAATTTCCTATAGTCAATTACGATTCTGAATTTCTGTTTACCTGAAGCATCTTGCTTTTTCGGTACGATCCATATAGGACTACAATAAGGAGAATTACTAGGCCGTATGATACCTTGATTAAGCATGTCTTGAATTTGATGTTCAACTTCCTGTTCATATGCTTGTGGATAACAGTATGGTTTTGTATGTAAGGCTGAATTGTGGGTAGTATTTATAATGTGTTTTTCTTGATTACTGAAACTAAGTTGGTCGCCTTCTTTATATTGAATGTGTTGATATTGTTTCAACAAACTGATTAAATTGATTCTTTCTTCTTCATTTAAATGATCTAATCGGTAAGGGCTTGTGATTGTAGATTCTTGGTTATCGGAAATTTCTCTAATTGGATTTTTAAAATGTTGATTAGTTTCAGGATTTTGTTGGGCTAGGAAGTGGTTCTGATTTGTGATTGGAATATCGTTGGTTAGTTTATACTTTCTATTGTATAAAGTAACAGTTTGGGCTTTATAATCTATAACGGCTTGTGCTTCTGAAAGCAATTTTCTACCAATTAATAGATCATAGTCTGTGGAGAATTGGTGTAGAAGAAATTCATTATTGCCCTTGAATAGGTTATTGGAAAGGACGTTAACTTTCTTTGTGATTGTTAAAGGTCCATTGCTGGTTTGAATTAAACAGTCGGTGTCATGAACTTGTAAATTGAAAACATTTGATGTCATCATATTTACAGTAGATCCTGTATCTATTAAATATTTCAGATTTTTGCCTCTATAAGTGATAACTATGTACTGTTGGTTTCCAAGGCTGGCTGCTGAAAATTTTCGGCTTGCTCGATTTCTATTTCATTTGGTTGTTCTGTCTCGTGTTCGGCTGATTGTGTGTATGTAAAGTCTAAGTTTTGTGGGAAACTTTCTGCTTGATAATATTGTGGATAATATTCAGGATAAGCAGCACATTGATAATCGTATTCTTGTTGTATGTATTCATGATAGTTTAGCTCTTCTTGATTTCTAGTTTCTTGGTCAATACTCATCTTACTCTGTCCACTTTCTGCAGGTCTAACTTGTTTAGTCGGTTGGTTGGCTATGCCAGAGTTATTGAAAGAGTTTTGTTGTGGAGTTACTTGTCCGAAACGATTGTTGTCGAATTGGTTCTGTCGAATGATTGGTCTGGGTGTAAAGTATGTTGGTCTGATTGGACTAGGTATTTGTTGCATTGGTTGAGGTGAATGATTATTAGGTTTAAAAGTGTTGTTGTTAGTATAGTTGGGTGATGGTTGATGATATGGTTGTTGAATGTAAGATTGATGGGGTCGATATGGGACATAGGGTTGATTTGGTTGAAGAAAAGTGGGGAATCTTTGAATATTCGGGTTTGGTTGATACAATGGCTTCAAATATTTTTCTTGTCTTACTTTATTTGGGGTTGGATTAAGACAGGGTTCGTTATAAAGATTTTTTTCTTGCAAAATATTAATTAGAGATCTTAAATCGGGAATTTCGCAATTTACAATTCGAATGCAAATGTTTGTGGGTAATTTTTGAATAATGTCATCAATGCTAGTTTTGATTAATCGCGCATACAATGTTTTTTCGTCAAAGTTATTTTTTAGTTCCAGCTTACTCATTAATGTCTGCCTACGGTGTTCTGCTTCTTGCAGAAAAGCTCGCACGTTGCCTTTAAACGGAGTGCTCCTGAATTCCTCCCGTAGGGTGTGGTTCTTAGTTTGCGTCTTGTAGTTCAATACTAGTTGCTTCCGAAGATCCGTCCAGGTCATCAAGTTGTTTACGCCAAGGGATAACATCACTTCACTGCTGATGCAGCGTTCCACAAGTCCAAAAAGAATTGACCTCTGTCTTGCATCATTGGTGGTGTAGAGGGCCAAAAGGTAGTCGATCCGGTTGATGAACGTGTACAAAACGTTCTTATCTCCAGTGAACTTCTCAACGTTTTTAAGTTGGTTGATCACTTGTGTCATGTTGGCATCGGTCAGGGGTTCTTCTGCGTTGCCTTCCATTATTGTTGTTTTTTTTTTTGTTTGTTGGTTTTATTATAATAAATTTTTGTTTTTTATTTAATTATTTTTTATTTATTTGGTTTTATTTTTAATTTTTCTTATCTCTTAGTTTTTTGTTGTTTCACTTCAGCTTCTCTTATTTTAGGTTCAGTTTCTTTTGGTTGTTGATTATATTTTTATTGTTTTCACTTAATTTGTTAACTTATAGTTTAAAATGTTTGATTGGTTTGCACAGATAGCACTTTCGAATTTTTTTTGAGATAACCAGAAGTTTCTGGAATTATTTTCTCTTCGAATTCTATCGCGTCTTCTTGAATTGTTTTTCAAGTTTTTTTGCACAATCCGCGGCTTTGACAATATGCGAATTTTGGTGTACACGTCACTGTCGAGGTTTAATAAAAACTTGACGCGATATTGACCGTCGCTTGGGTTGCCTTCGCGTTGGTTGTTTTAGCGGATAACAGTAAACGGGACACAAGAATTAATAACTTAGCTATTGCATCAGTATCCACAATTTATTGTTATCCTACCGGCTGCGCCAATAAGATTTTTCTTTATTTACTGTGAGTTTGAATCTTATAAAAACCGCGCACAGCTCTAACGGTTAAGTTGAATTTATTATAAAATAAAAGGCAAGGCGATATTTCACGACAAGTTCATTTATTGAAGAACAACTTAAGACTAACAGATAATTGTGCATTTCGTTATAACGAAAGCTAATTTTGGGCATTTAAATGTTTACAACATTATAAAGGCTGGGAACGAACTCAGCGTTGGCTGGGAACGCAAATCTGCTGACAGTGAGTTATTTCGATCAATGCTGATCGATGGGGGAGAAGCCCGGCTTAGCTGCTCTTTGTTTACAAGTGCAGCCTGTGAAAGTTTACATTATCGGTACGCGAAATTTGGGGTGGCTTGTTTACAAGTTAAGCCTGTGAAAGTTTACATTATCGGTACGCGAAATTTGGGGTGGCTTGTTTACAATTGTAGCCTGTGAAAGTTTACATTATTCGAATGAGGAATTTGGTGTCTAGACTTATGTATAACGTGGACATAGAATATATTATGTATAACGTAGACATAGAATATGTCACTATATATATACTATTTTTAAAATAACTTCATAAGATTACGTTATTTTTCAAAAGGAGGGAGATGTAGTATGCACACATATCGAATACACACTGTAACACTTTGTTGCATTGATTACATAAACATAAGTCGCAAGCATATTCAAAGTGCAAAGTAATATGATCGCACATTAATGCAATGGGCAGCATAAGTGCCAAGTCGGCGTTTAGCTTGCCGCGAATGGCGCTCTCTTTGTGTGCACATAACATTCTCTCTTTTATATATAAAACCCAAAACGGCAGCTCCGCTGCCGGCGTACCTGGCGGCGCAGCTGCGCAGCTTGATTAAGACATTTCATGTAAAACACAATCCCACAAAAAAAAACCTCTAAACGAGGTAAAAGTCTAGTGACGAAAGCAATTTCCAGCCCCAAAATTTCTGATATCCAATTTTGTGACGAACAAAATTGAGTTTAATATAAAAATTTTAAATAAAAATATAAATTAATAAAAAATTGTCCTATCCAAAAAAAGGGGGAAGAAAAAAAAAAAAAAAAAAAAAAAAAAAAAAAAAAAAAAAAAAAAAAAAAAAAAAAAAAAAAATTAAAAAAAAAACAAACAAAAAAAAAAAAAAAAAAAAAAAAAGAGGAAACCCACCAAAGCCCCCCCCCCAGCAGTTTTGGGCGCCGTGAAGTGATGTTATCCCTTGGCGTAAACAACTTGATGACCTGGACGGATCTTCGGAAGCAACTAGTATTGAACTACAAGACGCAAACTAAGAACCACACCCTACTGGAGGAATTCAGGAGCACTCCGTTTATAGGCAACGTGCGAGCTTTTCTGAAAGAAGCAGAACACCGTAGGCAGACATTAATGAGTAAGCTGGAACTAAAAAATAACTTTGACGAAAAAACATTGTATGCGCGACTAATCAAAACTAGCATTGACGACCTTATTCAAAAATTACCCACAAACATTTGCATTCGAATTGTAAATTGCGAAATTCCCGATTTAAGATCTCTAATTAATATTTTGCAAGAAAAAAATCTTTATAACGAACCCTGTCTTAATCCAACCCCAAATAAAGTAAGACAAGAAAAATATTTGAAGCCATTGTATCAACCAAACCCGAATATTCAAAGATTCCCCACTTTTCTTCAACCAAATCAACCCTATGTCCCATATCGACCCCATCAACCTTACATTCAACAACCATATCATCAACCATCACCCAACTATACTAACAACAACACTTTTAAACCTAATAATCATTCACCTCAACCAATGCAACAAATACCTAGTCCAATCAGACCAACATACTTTACACCCAGACCAATCATTCGACAGAACCAATTCGACAACAATCGTTTCGGACAAGTAACTCCACAACAAAACTCTTTCAATAACTCTGGCGTAGCCAACCAACCGACTAAACGAGTTAGACCTGCAGAAAGTGGACAGAGTAAGATGAGTATTGACCAAGAAACTAGAAATCAAGAAGAGCTAAACTATCATGAATACATACAACAAGAATACGATTATCATTGTGCTGCTTATCCTGAATATTATCCACAATATTATCAAGCAGAAAGTTTCCCATAAAACTCAGACTTTACATACACACACAATCAGCCGAACACGAGACAGAACAACCAAATGAAATAGAAATCGAGCAAGCCGAAAATTTTCAGCAGCCAGCCTTGGAAACCAACAGTACATAGTAATCACTTATAAAGGCAAAAATCTGAAATGTTTAATAGATACAGGATCTACTGTAAATATGATGACATCAAATGTTTTCAATTTACAAGTTCATGACACCGACTGTTTAATTCAAACCAGCAATGGACCTTTAACAATCACAAAGAAAGTTAACGTCCTTTCCAATAACCTATTCAAGGGCAATAATGAATTTCTTCTACACCAATTCTCCGCAGACTATGATCTATTAATTGGTAGAAAATTGCTTTCAGAAGCACAAGCCGTTATAGATTATAAAGCCCAAACTGTTACTTTATACAATAGAAAGTATAAGCTAACCAACGATATTCCAATCACAAATCAGAACCACTTCCTAGCCCAACCAAATCCTGAAACTAATCAACATTTTAAAAATCCAATTAGAGAAATTTCCGATAACCAAGAATCTACAATCACAAGCCCTTACCGATTAGATCATTTAAATGAAGAAGAAAGAATCAATTTAATCAGTTTGTTGAAACAATATCAACACATTCAATATAAAGAAGGCGACCAACTTAGTTTCAGTAATCAAGAAAAACACATTATAAATACTATCCACAATTCAGCCTTACATACAAAACCATACAGTTATCCACAAGCATATGAACAGGAAGTTGAACATCAAATTCAAGAAATGCTTAATCAAGGTATCATACGGCCTAGTAATTCTCCTTATTGTAGTCCTATATGGATCGTACCGAAAAAGCAAGATGCTTCAGGTAAACAGAAATTCAGAATCGTAATTGACTATAGGAAATTAAATGAAGTAACCATAAGCGATAGGCACCCAATACCAAATATGGACGAGATTTTAGGAAAACTAGGTAGATGCAATTATTTCACCACAATCGACCTTGCAAAAGGATTCCACCAACTTGAAATACATCCAGATTCCATTCAAAAAACAGCTTTCTCTACTAAACATGGCTACTATGAATATCTTCGTATGCCATTTGGATTAAAAAATGCACTCGCAACCTTTCAACGTTGCATGAACAATGTTTTACGACCGTTACTAAATAAACATTGTCTGGTATATCTTGATGATATAATTGTATTCTCAACATCCCTAGAAGAACATTTGCAATCACTCCAATTAGTTTTCGAGCTTTCTGAAGCAAATCTCAAATTACAACTTGATAAATGCGAGTTTTTAAAACAAGAAACTTCATTCCTAGGACATGTCATAACGAAGGATGGAATAAAACCCAATCCTGATAAAATCAAAGCAATTCAGAAATATCCAATTCCCACAAAAACCAAAGAAATAAAAGGTTTTCTTGGATTAACCGGTTACTACAGAAAGTTCATTCCAAATTTTGCAGACATAGCCAAACCAATGACAGCAGTACTTAGAAAAGATTCAAAAATTGACATTAAAAATCCTGAATACATTAGAGCTTTTGAAAAATTAAAACAACTAATTTCTAATGACCCAATTCTAAAAATTCCAGACTTCAAAAGTAAATTCGTTTTAACCACTGACGCAAGTAATGTAGCTCTTGGAGCAGTACTCTCTCAAGACGGACATCCCATTAGTTTTATTAGCAGAACTCTCAATGACCACGAAACTAACTACAGTGCCATAGAAAAAGAGCTTTTAGCCATTGTATGGGCAACAAAAACTTTTAGACATTACCTACTAGGACGACATTTCGAAATCAATATGAGCATCAGCCATTATGTTGGCTGTACAAAATGAAAGAACCAAATTCAAAACTAACCCGATGGAGAGTTAAATTATCTGAATATGACTTTGACATAAAATATATAAAAGGAAAAGAAAACCACATAGCTGACGCTCTATCACGAGTAAAAATAGAACAGACTTATTTCGGAGAAGAAACACAACATAGCGCTGACGAAGACAATAGTAATTTAATATTCACTACAGAGAAACCAATAAACACATTTAAAAGACAAATTATATTTTCTAAAGGCATTCCTACTTCAAAAAATTAATAATTCACATTACATACGATAACATGACTAAAGATAAAGCCGAAAAATATTTAATAGACCATTTTTGCACAAAAACCAGTGCAATGCTTATAGAAAGTGATGCAGATTTTGAAATAATTCAAAACGCACACAAGGAAATTATTAACACTAGCCATACTAAAATTCTTCGAAGTCTCATTCAATTAAAAAACATTAACTCCTATGCCGAATTCAAAGAACTTATTTTAAAAACCCATGAAAAACTCCTACACCCCGGAATTCAAAAAACCAATAAACTTTTTTGTGAAACCTATTATTTACCTAACAGCCAAATATTAACACAAAACATAATAAACGAATGTCATATTTGCAACTTAGCAAAATCAGAACATAGAAACACAAAAATGCCAATGAAAATTACACCCAAGCCCGAACACTGTCGTGACAAATTTGTAATTGACATTTATTCTTCTGAAGGCAAACATTATCTTATGGACTGCATGGATTTTTATTCAAAATTCGCTACTCTTGAAAATATTAAAACAAAAGACTGGATAGAATGCAAAAATGCATTAATGCGTATATTTAATCAGTTAGGAAAACCAATATTATTAAAAGCTGACCGAGACGGCGCATTTTCCAGCTTAGCACTAAAAAAATGGCTTGAAAGTGAAGGAGTAGAAAAACAATTAAATACAACAAAAACAGGAATAGCAGACATCGAAAGACTACATAAAACAATAAATGAAAAAATCAGAATAATTAACACTTTAAATGACGAAGAAAATAAACTCAGCAAAATAGAAACAATTCTTTACATTTACAATCACAAAACAAAACAAACTCCTGCACACATTTTCTTATATGCCGGACAACCAAATTTAGATACCCAAGAAAAAAAAGAAAAAGTAATAAATAAAATTAACAGTGACCGACAAGAATACAAAGTTGATACTAGATATCGAAAAGGACCATTACAAAAAGGAAAATTAGAAAACCCTTTCAAAGCTAATAAAAACGTTGAACAAACAGACCCAGACCATTATCAAATTACTAACAGAAATAGAGTTACACGCTACTATAAAACACAATTTAAAAAGCTAAAGAAAATTAATAAAATTCAAAATCCACAGGTTTCTACTTCATAATCATACTATGGTTCACCCTCTTTAACATATGTCACAGGTTCGAACATCACTCATTGCGAATTAACGTAACTGAAATAATAATAGCAAACGAATATTTCCGTAGATCTATTCCTTTATTTAAAAATTCAACACAAATTAATCACTTATACAACAAATTACAGCAAGAACTAAATGGTATAATCTTTCATCATGAAAATCGTAATAAACGAGGACTGTTCAATGTAGTAGGCTCATTATACAAATTCCTTTTTGGCACACTTGACGATAACGACGGAGTAGAGTTCGAAAAAAACATTAATAATCTATCTTTAAATATTGTTCAAATTAATGAAATAAACAATATAATAAACATAATCAACAATGATATGAAAAGAATACAAGAACATCAAAATAAGAAAAATATACAAGATACTTTTATTTACCAATTATCACAATTTATAGAATACATAGAAGACATTGAAATGGGTATGCAAATGTCAAGACTAGGCTTTTCAATCCAAAACTACTTACCTATGACAAACTTGACAGCAACAATAACCGAAACATACTACTAATTAAAACATCCACTTGGATTAACTACCAAGATAATATCATACTAATTATATCCCATATCCCAATTGACTTTCAGTCCACTAACACTATCAAAATTATCCCATATCCCGATCATAATGGCTATCAACTTGATTATATTAGTACTACTTCTTATTTTGAAAAAGATAATAAAATTTATAATCGAGATAATAAACCAGTAATTAACGAATGCATAACAAAAATTTTACTACACACAACACCAATTTGTAACTTTGAACACATAAATAACAAAGAAATGATAAAATACATTGAACCAAATACCATTGTAACTTGGAACATAACTAATACAACTGTAAAACAAAATTGCCAGAAAAATAATGTTGATCTTAATATTCAGGGCAATAAAATTATAAGTATAAATCAATGCAAAATGCAAATAAATGACATAATTTTAAGCGAAAACTATCTACAGCCAGAAGTTGATCTTACACCATTGTATCCCCCCTTAGAAATAATTAATATTTAATTATTTATTATATTATAACCTATCAAGCATGATGACATTGTAAAAATTGTATCACAAAATAATATCTTTACATATGCAGTCATCATAATCATAACCATCATATTCATAAATTTATTCTTATATCTAAAATATGTATCTTGTAATCCCATAATGTTAATCCATAAAAAGTTAAAGAAACAAATTCACGAACCCAAAAACCAAACAACGCCATCGGTTCAACCAGAAGAAGAAGAACAAAGAGACACAATTATCGAGATGACACAAACAACATTGCCTAAACTTTACCCTTCAGTGTCACCTTGACTCGCAGGCTCGCCTCTTAAGGAGAGGGAAGTGACATATTCTATGTCTACGTTATACATAATATATTCTATGTCCACGTTATACATAAGTCTGGACACCAAATTCCTCATTCTAATAATGTAAACTTTCACAGGCTACAATTGTAAACAAGCCACCCCAAATTTCGCGTACCGATAATGTAAACTTTCACAGGCTGCACTTGTAAACAAGCCACCCCAAATTTCGCGTACCGATAATGTAAACTTTCACAGGCTGCACTTGTAAACAAACAGCAGCTAAGCCGGGCTTCTCCTCCATCGATCAGCATTGATCGAAATAACTCACTGTCAGCAGATTTGCGTTCCCAGCCAACGCTGAGTTCGTTCCCAGCCTTTATAATATTGTAAACATTTAAATGCCCGAAATTAGCTTTCGTTATAACGCAATGCACAATTATCTGTTAGTCTTAAGTTGTTCTTCAATAAATGAACTTGTCGTGAAATATCGCCTTGCCTTTTATTTTATAATAAATTCAACTTAACCGTTAGAGCTGTGCGCGGTTTTTATAAGATTCAAACTCACAGTAAATAAAGAAAAATCTAATTATATTAATATTAATAGTATATATATTAATGTTAAAATTAAAAGGATTTTCATTATTAAACTTTTTTTTATATATATAATTATATGTAATAATGGTCAAAAACTTGTTTCTTTTTTTTTTGTTTAAAATTTTGTCGATGTTTTGTTTTTTTTTTTAAATATCTATATATAATTAACTGTTCAACAATTAATCATCAATAAAAAAATATTGATTTATTTTAGTTTTGTATTCATGTTCTTTATTGGTTCAAGATATCTTAAAAACTAACTTCAAGATTTGTGATCTGGGCACAGCAAACCTTCAAAGCTCTGCTGCTCTTTGTTTTAAATTTTTTACTTATATCGATTCTGTTAGTTTACATTTGAGTTCTAGAAGTTTACATTTGAGGTTCTTTGATAGGCTTTGAAAAGTAGTGTGTCTTTGATAAGCTTTGAAAAGTAATGTGTCTTAGATAAGCTTTTGGAAAGTGAAGCTTTGCAAAAGATCGTTTGATTTAATTACGGATTTATTATGTTACTATGACAGATATGTCACTCCCCCACCCCTTAGATTTAAGCTTGTCCTTAAGCGTTTATGTTTGGATATAATTGTGGTGTTGGGGTTTCAATGGTGATCACTTCTGCAACTGTTTCTAAATTAGTTTCTTTTTCTATTTCTTTGTTAATCGTTTGGCTTATCTTGGTTGTCTTTGGTTTTAAGTATTTAATTATGATATTATTTGGTGTTGTTTTGCATTTCTTGTAGATATAAAATATGCAACTTATGGCTAATGTGAATAAAATGATCATTAATAGATTTTTATAAATCGTGTAGTTCTTATTACTAAGCAATATCATTTCCTTAATTTCTATGTGTGACATTGGTTCAATTTTAGTTACATTATGTTCAGTAAATATTAGATTTGTGTATTGTTGAATGCTATTTGATATTGAAACTTCTTTAAGTTCTGCAGTTCAATTAAATACTTTAATAATTTTATTATTTTCAATGTAAATTTCTTGGTTATTACAGTTTTGATCAAGTTTTTCTCGGGTCAGATTCCATGTTATTAATATGTTTGGTTTGATATATTGAATGTAATGTTGCTTACGATATTTTTGGAAAGTGCAAGTTGGTGTTTCATGTTTTATAATATTGACAATACAATGGTCTTTAATAATATTTTTTGTAAGAGTGTTTATAACATAATTATTGTGTAAATAAAATTTGCCTGCAGTATTTTCACTGATAATTTGTCCATTATTGTCAGGGTATGGTGTGATTAAGAAAGTTGATTTTTCAATTGTGTTAGTGGGAATGTGAGACATTAAGAATATCTCATTAGTGGCTGTGTTATACCAGGCAGAGGTTTTTGTGTCCATGAGATTTTTGTAATGAATGTTGCCAAGCTGGTCATGTTTGAGTAACTTAGGGTTGAAAATTCCCAGTCGTGTGAGTTGTGAACCCATTTCGATGTCTTCGACATATTCAGTGAAATGCTCAATGTTAAATATTAAAAGGTTAATTTTTTGTTCTGTCCGTATAGCTTTGCTTTGGTTATTGATCATTTTTATGCCGTCATTAAGACTGTCTATGATGTGGTTTAGATTGCTGACTTGTATGGTACTTTGCGCTAGCGTATTAATTTGCTGTTCGATATGTTGTCTGTCGTCTTCGTCCAAAGTGCCAAAAAGATATTTGTATGTTGAACCTACAAAATTGAATAATCCTCGTTTGTTTCGTTTTGTCAAGCGAATGCCGTTCATTTCTCTGTTTAGTTTTTGAATTAAATAATTAATTTGTGGGACATTATTGAACTTTGAACTTTCTTTTAACAGATTATTAAATGTTTCCTCAATTTGTGTTATATTAATTGTGAGACAATGGTTTATAAATGTTATGGGGATCTGTATTGTTCCTGATTCGAACAAGATAAAAATCCTTGGTTATTTTCGATTGGATTAACTTCTATAGTTCCTGCTGTTGTCAATGTAGTCATAGTTGTCATCAAGATTATTGTGAGTCCGATGAGTGGGAAGTGTCTGTTGCCTGTAAATATTTACTGTCATTAGATTTTTTTTTTCTTTTTGAATTTACCTTTGTAGTGGACAATATTCTGTCCTTTGTTGTTTTCGTTATAGTGTTTGTCATCTAGTTGTTCTATTCTGCCAGCTTTTCTAAACGGATTCTTGGATTTTGAACGTGTTAACGGTGCTTGTCTAAATTCTGTGTCAATCTCATAATCTTGCCTTTTTTCGTTCAATTTGTTTATTTTGTTTTCCTTTATCAGTTGGGTATTGTAAAAGGGTGTGCCTGCGTAAAGTAATATGTAAGCTGGTGTCTGTCCAGTTGTGTTGTGTTTCGTTTTATGGTTGTAAGTGTATAGGATCGTTTCCATTCTAGTCTCTTTGATTTCCCGATTATTATCTGTATTAATAATTCGAATTTTTTCATTAATAGTTTTATGGAGACGTTCTACGTCCGCTATTCCTGTTTTACTTGTAGTGATATCAAGTTTTATTTCTTCTGTGTTCAGCCATAATTTTAAGGAATTGCTCATAAATGCTGAGTCTTTATCTGCTTTTATTTTTTGTGGTTTTCCCATGTCGTTAAAAATTCTAGTAAGTGCACGTCTAGCTTCTAACCAATCTCTACTATTTGTATTTATAAGTGATGCAAACTTGGAATATACGTCTATGCATGATAAATATTGTTCGTTATCGATTGCGTAGAAATCTATAACATAAAGCTCTCTAGGATTATTTATTTCTGGGGTTAGTTCAAAAGTTAAATTCGTGGGTCTGTGTTCTGTCTTTGCAAGATTGCAAGTCACGCATTCATTAATGATATTTTAAATTAATTTGTGGTAGTCTGGGAAATAATGAGTTTCTTTGAAAAGTCGGGTCATTTTTTCTATACCTGGATGTAACAATTTAACATGTTGAGTGATAATTAATTCTTTGAATTCGGGGTAGGTTTTAATATCTTTTAATTTTATTATTGTTTTTAGGATTTTTACGTTACTGTGTGGGTTTATAGTGTCTTGATATGCTTTTTGAAAAATTAAAAAGTCTTTGTCATTTTCGATGTAAATTACGCTTGTGTGATTCAGAAAATATTTCAAAAGGAGATCTTTTGCCTTTGAATCTGTAATTTCTGTGTATTTGATTTTTAATTTTGTTTTAGTGAAGTAATTTTCAATGTCTACTTGATCTACGGTATCTTTTATAAATTCAATTTGTCTCGCAAAATGATTTAAGGTTTCTCTGTGATTTGAATATAATTTTCGCTACTGTCTGATGCGCTGTGAATTGTTGCCGCTGTTGAAATATTTTCCTCTTCTTCTTCTTCTTCTTCTTCTCCTACCATGTTCTCTTCTAGTTTAACGCGAGAGAGAGCGTCTGCTACGTAATTTAGTTTTCCTTCCAAATATTTTATTTTGAAGTTGTATTCGCTGAGTTTTATTCGCCAACGTTGTAATTTCATATTAGGTTCTTTAATGTTATTCAACCAAACGAGTGGTTTGTGATCGCTTAGAATATCAAAAGGGACTCCATATAAAAACGGACGAAAATATTTTGTTGCCCAAACAATTGCTAGTAATTCTTTTTCTATTGTGCTATAATTTTGTTCATGATCATTAAGAGTCCTACTTGCAAAACTAACGGGTTTGTTATCTTGTGATAACACTGCTCCTATTGCAAAATTACTAGCGTCAGTAGTAACTTGGAACGTTTTTGTAAAATCAGGGCAAATGAGGATTGGATCACTCATGATTAATGTTTTCAGTTTCTCAAAAGATTTGTTATATTCTTCGTTTTTAGTGTCGATTTTTGCTCCTTTTTTCAAGAAGACAGTCATGGGTTTTGCTATTTTTGCGAAGTCTGGAATGAACTTTCGATAATAGCCACAAAGACCTAAAAACGATTTAATTTCCTTTGAGCTTTTTGGTATTGAAAATTGTTCGATTGCTTTGATTTTATCTTTATTCGGTCGTATGCCTTCAGGACTTATAGTATGTCCCAAGAAATCAGTTTGTTTCCTTAGAAATTCACATTTGTCCAATTGAAGTTTTAAATTTGCCTCTTGAAGTTTCTCAAAAACCTTTCTCAGTGAGTCTAGGTGTTCATTAAGAGACGTGGAGTAGACGATGACGTCATCCAAATATACAAGGCAATGCTTGTTAATGAGGTCTTTCAGGACAAAGTTCATGCAACGTTGAAATGTTGCTGGGGCATTTTTTAACCCGAAAGGCATACGAGTGTACTCGTAATGACCATGCTTCGTTGAGAATGCGGTTTTGGGTATTGATTTAGGGTCCATTTCGATTTGATGGAAACCTTTTGCTAGATCAATTGTCGTGAAGTACTGACATTTGCCAAGCTTGCCCAATATTTCATCCATATTCGGAATTGGAAATTTGTCATTTATAGTAATTTCATTTAAATTACGATAATCGACCACCAATCTAAATTTCTTTTTACCTGAAGCATCTGTTTTTTTTGGTACGATCCATAAGAGGCTGCAATATGGGGAATCGCTTTCGCGTATGATACCTTGTTTCAGCATTTCGTCAATTTTTTTTATTGACCTCGGTCTCGTATGCGAATGGGTAGGAGTATGGTCGTTTGTATATTGGGTTATCATGTGATGTTTTAATCTCGTGACGTATGACACTGGAGAATGTTAAGTCTTCGTTTTCGGAATATTGGATGTCATCAAATTCTTTCAAAAGTGTTGTTAATTTATTTTTTTCTTCTTCGTTCAAATGTTCTAAGCGGTATGTACGTTCTGAATTAATGTCATTGCTTAATGCGTAAGAGATTTCATTTGTAAAGTTATTTTCTTGCAAGATTCCATCAAAATTTGTTAGGGAATTTGGTTCATTTAGTTGTAGTTCCTTGTGAAAGAATTTTCTGTCGTTAATTATTGTAGTTTTCTCAGTGTAATCTACTATGCCATTATTCTCCATTAAAACTTTCCTACCTAAGAGGATATCGTAATAAGGTGAAAACTGATGTATATAAAATTGTTGGCTTTGCTGAAATAACCCATTGGCTGGTACATTAACAAATTTGTTTAGATGTGAATACCCTGTCATACTTCGGACAATTATTTGTTTACTACGCACTTGGAGATTAAAAAAGTTTCGCGTCATCATGTTTATTGAAGATCCAGTGTCTACTATGCATCGGTATTTGTGATTATTAAACATAATCTCTATGTATTGGTGTGCTCCCAGGCCGCTACTTGAAAATTTTCGGCTTGTTGACATTGTGGATCTGATTGCATCTCAGTTTCTGTATGCTGTAATTGATCTTCGTGGTACTGTCCGTTTTGTCTATTGTATTGGTCAGTGTCGTCGTCGTTATCTGATTCGTACTGTTGATGACTCTCGTCAAATTGCATACGCGATTGTCCGCTCCCTTCTTTAAAACGCTTAGTTGGCACTCTTTGCTGCTGTGGGGGCTGGCTGTAGTTTCGGGTGTCATTTTGTCGGTCGCGATTTAAGTCTTCTCTAAATTCATTATACAATTGCCTGTTCTGGTCGAATTAATTTTGTCTAGTCTGTGATGTTCGTTGATAAGGGGTTTGGTTACTGTTTACATTCAAGTTTTGGGGTTGCGTGGGAAACCTGAATGGATTGAAGGGTCGACTGAATTGTTGGCTGGGATAAGTGTTTTTGTTGTGATCGATATTAGTTTTGTTGTTAGTACTTGGATTTAGGGAATTAACGCCTAACTTTGGACGATTATCAGCTTTCTTGTCTTTTTCAGAAATTGGGTCTTCGTATAGACCTTCTTGCTGACCAACTTGTCGTAACTTTTGAACTGTCGAGATATCATACCTTGCCAAGGTCATAAATAATCTATCTGGCAGTTTGCGTTGAGTTGTATTTTTGATTGTAGTAGCCATTGCTTGGGTATAAACAATTGAATCATTTTGATTGCCTTCTAAAGCTAATTAGTTTATTATGATTGTACTCTTATCTTCTAATTCTTCACAGAATAGACGTAAGATACCCTTGTAAGGTGTAGAGTAGAGGCGTTGTAGTAGTTCTTCCAGCGGTGTTTGCGTCTTAAATTCATCGATTAGGGCACCTTTTAGAGTTGTCCATTCGTTGTGGAATCCGAACTGGGATACTTTTTGAGCATCTCCAATGATTTGTTATTCAATGGCTCCAAAAATTACGGCCTTCTGTCGTGCGTCACTGGTAGGGTAAAGGCGCAACAAGTACTCAATTCGCCTGATGAAAGGACTGAGGCTGCATGGATCTCCAGAAAATTGAGGTACTTGGCAGATTTGTCGAAGGAGTTGGGTTATAGCTTCATTTGCCAACGCCATGTTTTCTGTTGTTTCTTGTTGGTTTGTTTGATCTAACGGGGGTGAGGAAGCACTCATTGAGCGGGCTACTATGTTAAGTTCAATATAAATTGGGTGGCGGTCACACTTTATCTAGCGGGCCACGACTTTTTGTTCACTCACGAATTTCTTGGTTGTACAAGGATTCTTCGTCACTTGATTGAATAGTATCGCGGATATTACTAATAACTTTCGATATCCTACCGGCTGCGCCAATTAACTGTTCAACAATTAATCATCAATAAAAAAATATTGATTTATTTTAGTTTTATATTCATGTTCTTTATTGGTTCAAGATATCTTAAAAACTAACTACAAGATTTGTGATCTGGGCACAGCAAACCTTCAAAGCTCTGCTGCTCTTTGTTTTCAATTGTTTACTTATATCGATTCTGTTAGTTTACATTTGAGTTCTAGAAGTTTACATTTGAGTTCAACAAGTTTACATTTGAGGTTCTTTGATAGGCTTTGAAAAGTAGTGTGTCTTTGATAAGCTTTGAAAAGTAATGTGTCTTAGATAAGCTTTTGGAAAGTGAAGCTTTGCAAAAGATCGTTTGATTTAATTACGGATTTATTATGTTACTATGACAGATATGTCACTTTATATATGTATATAAAAATTTTTTTGAAATAATTAATTTTTAGATTTATATTATTTTTATTTCATTATGAGGTGATCACCCTTTCCATGAAAATTTTCAATTATTAAAAATTTTTAACCTATCCTTATGTACCTTTTGTGTCTTATTTTTGTCATTTTTAATTAAAATATTTTCCTTAGCTTCTATTGCTTCTACTGTATATGGGCCTTAATATACTGGTTCTAGCTTATGGCCAGTTTCATTTCTTAACAGAACCTTATCTCCTATTTTTAATTCAAAAGTTATTTCTTTCCTATCATAATATTTTTTATTCTTAGTCTTATGTTGTTCTAGCATTATTCTGGCTGTTTCTTTCTAGTCTTCCATATTGTATAATGGATTAATGTTATCTATTGTATAAAAATATGATGGCAAGTTGCTTTGTTTGCCGAAGACTAACTCATATGGACAATAATCATGTGACATAGAGGGGGTCGTGTTGAAACAGTAAACAAAATATTGAAGCCATACATCCCAATCTGTTTTATCAACAGATATATATGAACGGATGTATTCATTAAAGGTTCTATGACTTCTTTCGACTGTTCCAACTGTTTGGTGGTGGTGTGCTGTAGACGTTATATTGTCTATTTTTAGGTTTTTGCACAAATCGCTAATTATGGAATTTTTATATTCAGTTCCCATGTCCGAAATGAACGTCTTCATTGGACCGAATTTCAGTATAAAAGATTCAAATATTGCTTTTGCAACAGTATTAGCATTTTTGTTTGGTATTGGAATAGCTACAAAATATTTCGTTAAATCGCATATCAATGTTATTGCGTATTTGTTATTATTTTCAGATTTGGGTAGCGGACCTATCGTATCCACTATCACTCTGTCAAAGGCACTTATTGGTGTTTCAGTAATGGTCATTGGGGTCTTTGTATGGATCAACGTTTTTGATGTTAGGAATTTATGGCATCTACGTATGTACTCTTTGACATGTCGAGTCATGTTTTTCCAATAGTAGTGTCTTTTGATTTTTCCTAGCGTTTTAGTTATGCCTGTATGACCTCCTTGCATGGGATCGTCATGAAATGTAGACAGTATTGCTTCTTGTTCTTTTTCATTATTAATTAGGGTCACCGGCTTGAGTAGCGCTACTCTTAATGATTTTAATATCTTATTGCCCATTTTTTTAAAGTATTTTTTGAAACTAATTCAAAAATCTTTTCGCTCGATGCCACTTTGAGTTGGCGGATCTCATGTATACCGGCTTGCATTTCAAGCCTTTGGAATAACTGACCTAAGTCAAGAGTTCCATTGGTGTACAGATCGCTAACATCAATTCTTGCAATAACTTTTTTTCCATGTTTTAGCAAACATATTTTATTAGTTATGTGCAAGGCCACTACTTTTCGTACATCGTCATTCTTGATGACTTTATATACGTTGGGCTTTGAAGCATTAATAGGATCTTGCCTAAACAAGGTTTCCTTTTTTGTTCCTGCGCAGGAATTGTTCTGTCTACTTTGTAGTCTTGTAGTGACTTTTAAGACATGTTTATTCATTGTTGTTAATTCATCAATGGTTATTCTTGATAACGCATCGGCTACAAAATTATCTTTTCCCTTAAGATATTCAACTGTGAATTCGTATTCTTCTAGATCGAGTCTCATACGAGTTAATTTTGAACTTGGGTTTGTCATTGAGAACAAATATGTCAATGGTCTATGATCTGTTTTTATTGTAAAATGCTTGCCATATATATTGGTCGAAAATATGTTATTCCCAGGAATTCTCTAACTCTTTTTCGGTTGTTTTTATTCTTTCTCCTTTTTGAAGGGAGTTACTTAGGTTTGGGTTAAAGCTTCTCCGCAGGCTTTTTACTGGCATCTGTTATAATGCAAAATTCCTTATTAAAATCTGGATACTTTAATAGTGTAGGCTTTATAAGAGCTTTTTTTGAATAATCAAATGATTTTTGACACTCATTGGACCATTCAAACTTTACATTCTTTTTACATAATCTTGTTATGTGACGTGAATAATCTGCAAAGTTTTTTATAAAACGTCTGTAATAATTGCAAAATGCAACGAATTTTCTAGCGCTATCGGCGTCCGTAGGGACAGGGTATTTTTTTATGACATCATATTTTTTATCGTCAGGAAAAATACCTTGATCTGTACATTTGTGACTTTTATGCATGAAGAATGTGCATTTTTCTGGATGTAGTTTAAGGTTGTGTTTCCTACACAAATCAATGACATTTGCCAAGTTTTTGATCATGTGATTTTCGGAACAACCTATGACTATTAAGTCATCCATATACAAGAATGCTTGTGAAGGGTCTAATCCAGAGAAAGCTATTGTCATCATTCTTTGAAAAGAATTTGGCGCTATTTTTAAACCATATGGCAATCGCGTGAAGCGATAAGAGCCATTGCTCGTTGAAAATGACGTGATATTTCTAGAGTGTTCTTTTAGCTTTATTTGGTGAAAACCGGACATTAAGTCCAAACATGAAAAATATTTAGCTCGACCTAATTGGTCAAGAATGTCGTCTATTCTTGGTAACGGAAATTTATCGGAAAGTAATTTTTTATTTATTTACGATAGTTATAACCAATCGCCATCTTTTGGTATCGGAACCTGCTAGTCCTTTTTTTGGAACAGTAGTATTGGGCTGTTATATTCTGATACGGACGGTTTAACTATATTGTCTAAAATGAGTTTTTTGACTTGTTTATTAACTTCTTCTTTATGTGTATGAGGAATTCTGTAATTCTTTATATATACTGGCTCATACTTTTATCTTAATTCTTGTCTATAAAAATTATTTGTTGTATTGATTCGTCTCTAGTCCGAATATTCTGTGTACTTGGTCGAATCTATTAATTTGTTTTTAAATAGGTCTGGGAAGTTCTTTGTTAATTTTTTCATCACCATTTCTTGGCGATCTTTGCTAATGTCATTGACCATTTTAATATCATTAAGGTTTATAATTTTTACTGATTTGTGGTATTCAGTATTCGGACAATTTTGTTAATTATCGGAAATTGTATTTGCTACAAAGATTTCTTTATCAATTTCTTGATTTATAACTAGAATATTGTTTTCGGGTGTGGAAATTTTAATTTGACGGACTACTTCGGAACGTGCTGGAAATATTGTGGCATTATTGTCACAAGTGTGAATTATTGGTAAATGTATTGGATAATTTAGATTATTAGCCGAAGTATTAGAGAATCACATGTTTGTGTGCAATCTAATTGGCAATTATACTTTTTGAAGAAATCTATACCAATAATACCAACGCAATGGTATTGGGAAATCTTGTCCGACTATGTGAAAGTCGTGAGGAATGACATATTTTCCAGTAGATAATTCTATGAATGCTAAACCTTTAGAGAAAATAGAACCTTTACCAATTCCTGATACTTGTCTGATATGTTGTAATTAATATTTGAAATGTATCAACATTTTCTTTTAATATAGATATATATGCGCCAGTATCTAACAGTAATGTAAATATTTTGCTAGTTTTTTCATTTTTTATTTTAATAAAGATACTGAGGCTTAAGTTTATAGCGTGTACTTTGGCTTTTCTTGGTGCATATCTTAAGGGTTCTGCTGGTTTTCCGAGTTAGTCTGAGTAACTCGAACATTAGTTCCTTGGCCGTTTTGGTTATTATTATTTCCGTTATTTCGGTAGTTTTGTCTACCTCGATAACTATTTCCACCGCGATAGCTGTTGCTACCTCTAGCTCTTTGAGTGCCGCGGAAACGTCCGTTTCCATTACCACGGTTGTAACCATAGTTACAAACTGTTTACAAACTTTGCTACGGCTTCATTCATATTGGAAAATTGCCAGCTTCCATTATAAGTTTTACCTTATCAATGGAGCATTCTTTATCATTGATTTAACAGCGTGTTGGGTGCTGTATTTTGATATTAGTTGTGATGGAAGTCCATCAGTTATGTATGCACCTTCTAGAGCTTTTGTCAGCTTTTCAACCTCTTGGGTATACTGATTTGCTGTTTTGCTCTTTTGTTGAAGATTAGCGTTTAGCTGTAATACTTCAACAATCACCTCGTACAGTTTGGATAATGTCTATAATTGTGCAATAGAATTCTCATTCTAATCAAATTACGTCGTTTCCTTTAAGCTTTTTTTAATCATTGACTCCGTTGACTCGTGTGTCTCTTTGATTGAGTTCACTAATTGCAACGCGTCTAGAAAGCTTCTTAAATTTTCAGCTTTGCCATCGAAATCTGGTATCAGAAGGACGCTGTTTTTAAGAACTGTACTTGTGTTTGAGCCATTTTGTTTGATTGTTGACGCTTGTTGACGGGCTATTATTTTGAGTAAATTCCCCTTTGGAATCTTCCTCCGCAACTATGCTGAGATACCCTGTGTTTGGGGATTTTGCTCTAGGACTTATCGGTTTCTTCCATCGTTATCAGTCACTTCTAGTGTTACTGGACTGTTTTTTACTGTAGCACGTGTATATCTAACGCATGCTTTGTTTTTATAGTAATAAGATTGTCTCTTAGACGATTGATAACGTCTGAAGCTTGAGTCCAATGTAGGTCTGATATTCTTTCAGCTCGTTCATAGTAAAGCACCCGTATTTCATTATAAATGTTAACTTAAATTGTAGCGTGTTTATTTACGGAGTTTTGTTGGGTCTGTCTATTTTGAGTGAGACGTTTGTATAATTTATTAACAACTTTTACGTTATTAATAACATTTGCTGGACTATCAGCCACTTTGGATTTTTGGCCGCCCATTTTGCTTGATTAAAAACAACAAGAAATTTCTCTTTTTTTATATTTGAAAACAAAATTTTTTTTTGTATTAATTGAAAATTTTCATGTTAGCTTAACCTTTGATATGTTGTTATATATATATAAATATATTTTTTTTTTTAACAAATCGTGTGTCTAAACTCACGAGCCTAATACACCCGGTGGGTGGCGAGAAGTGTTTAACCGTACGTGACGGTGTACATTTACTACCTATATTTTGTATGGTTTTATGGGCCATACGCTACCAGGCTGGTTTGAGCTTGGTTTTTACAATTTTTACAATATTTGACTTATTTTTATAAAAAAAATGATTTTAGATTATGTTGGGCGCTCTATGTAGCGCTGCCGGTCCGGGTTGGGCGCTCTTTGTAGCGCTGTCGGTCCTTGATTTCCAACGTTGGTGCAAAAGGCGGTTCGTTGCCTTTCGCACTTGGTTCCTTCGTTGGTGCAAGGGGCGGTCCTATGCCTCTCGCACTGTATTCCCTCGATGGTGTAAAAGGCGGTCCTATGCCTTTCACACTTGTTTCCTGCGTTGGCACAAGTGGCGGTCCTATGCCTCAAGAACTGAAGAACATTTATTAATTAATTGTGTTTTACATGAAATTCTTAATCAAGCTAAGGCTCGCAGCTGCCCCCAGGTACCCGGCAGCGGAGCAGCCGTTTTGGGTTTTATATATAAAAGAGAGAATGTATGTGCACACAAGAGAGCGCCATGCGCGGCAAGCTAAACGCCGACTTGCCTTATCTGCCCATCATTATTCAACTTTGCACTTTGAATACTTGCAATACACACACACTACAATGAATTTTTTTAACAAACTAAAAAAATAAAATATAGTTTATCAAAAATTTAACGAAAAAATATAGAAACAAATACGACAAACAAAACCTAAGTGGAAAAATAGAATCACTAGGCCTCTAACATTCCTACCAAAGATATTTTATATAACAGTTAAATCACCAACTACCTGAGGAAACTCGAAAGGAACCAGCTACTAGATGGTTCGATTGGACTTTCCCCCTTACTCAATCTGACAATTAATCAAATTCGTCTCCCGGGGTTTCCCCTGACTTCAACCTGACATTCACCATCTTTCGTCACACTTCCACAGAGCAAAAAAATAATACATAACTATAAGAACGCCCCGGATTGTGTTATACTATAATAGTTAAAAAACTCCAAATGAAAAGTTTTTACCCAAAAACAAATTTATCTTGCCGTCAGACGCCCGAATCCTCTCACAATCAACACAACAAAACAAAAAATTAACCACGACAAAACACCCTAAAAATATTAAAAATCAAATAGACAAAAAAATTAATTAAAACTTTTTATTGATAAATATTTAATCAGCCCTTCCACCTACTCTTAAACCTTGTAACCTCTTAAGACACACCTACGAAATATTATTACTAAATTATTTTATATTTCTTATTCTCTATAACTCTTTTCACTAAATTACTTTCCTTACAAACTAATAATCATCTAACTAAAAATTTTGTAATTATTATACCAATCTATAGAAAAATTATCCATTAGGGGGTCTTTGAAACAGAAAACGAAATGAAACCACGTCCCACAGTTTTATCAACCGAATATATAGCGTATCTAACATAAATCATCCAATGGGCAAAAATCATTCCTTTTTTGTCACGTTTAAGGGTGTGAGATGAAATTCCTACGACAGTGGCGTCTCACTCCTCCCTTCTGTACACATTAATACTACACTAAAAAGTGTGCAGTTTTTGTTACTGCACACTATTTGGTGTGCGGTAAACTCACTGTAAGTGAGTTGTTATGAGACGCTTCATACAAAATTTCTATGTTCGAGTGCAAAAATATTTGTTGTTCGTCCGTGGTTGACTTTTGCACCAAAAATCAAAAATCAGAGTCTTATCCAAAAAAGTAAAATTTTATTTTTATAAATTATCTAAAAAAACATTTACAAAAGTAATCGAATCAAAACCAACTTTTTACTAAATAATTTAATCACCTTCAAAGTTGGGCGTTGTATTTTGCCCACCAACAAAAAATCTCACTAGAATGAATAAATTCGAATTCATCCTTATCACAAAATATCACTATATTTCGGGTTGATGAAATCATTTGGTTCAGTGTTGTTTTTAAAAACGAACTAAATTTTTCTAACCTTGATTTTCTTCCTTCTCTAATTCCGAAAATCGAAGTTTTTTTTTACAATACCACACGTACCATTAGCCTGAATTTTTTAACTTATTGATGTGTGGATAACAAGGTGAAGTTGGATAGTTCACCCTCAATATTTTGAACACTCTTCAAAAGGAGCCAGAAGGTTTGCCAAACGCTTACATCATTAAATAATCCTGAATCTAAAAATTTCATTTTTCAATTAATGTTGGATAATTCCATCCATTCAACTCATGGATTTAAACAGGTGGAATATCTATTCCAACGTGTTGGCATAGCTCTTTAAGGTGTATTTAAAAAAAAATTTGACCTGACTTCTTAAAAACTTCACGATTTCTACATCCCTCTTCTCCAATCTCACCCACCACACTTTGCCACATGTGTAAGATGAACAGTTAAGTGTTTATCCCTAATCGCCTTAGTTAGCGCCTCGGTCGGTGACGATTGGTTCATCCATTAGCAAATCACACCCGATCCTTTTTCTTCGCCTTTGATTCTTCACCTACAAAGTTTTGGTTTTAAAAAATTCAAAAATCATAATTTCATAGTTCTCACCGACGATTCCTCCATTGATTAACTGCAACAAGGATTTTTAAGGGTTCCTTCTGCGACGTGTACTCAACAATGTATGAATTTTGTAGAAGTCGTCTTCCAATGTCTGATGTTATCCGTACCGAATTTCGTCCATCCACTATTCTTTTTTTATTTCGTTAAAATGAAATTCGTAGAGAGCTCCGATGTTTCGTGAAATTGTTGTGAGATGTGGCAATAACGATTCTACATTAATATTTTCCCCGAACTTCGCACCAACAATATAAAAAATTGGGCCAATTTTTAGTCCTGATCGGCAATAATGTTGAAAGATCGCACATTCTTAATTGTCCATTCAGTTGCAAACTTAATGCACATTTTTTTGATTCCACATCAACTTCAGGATGGCTGCACTTACGTGTATTCGCCATTAGTAGCATTTGTGCTTCACTAAATTCGATGTGCTCTTATCAATTAAAACATTTTTGCATGTATTGCACACCACTACATCAGGGTTCTCTATGCCGGCCTCATCGACTATTCGAGAAAAAGTGCCCCAAACTTTGCTCCGGCCTCGATTAAGATTTGTGATCTGGGCACAGCAAACCTTCAAAGCTCTGCTCCTCTTTGTTTTCATTGTTTACTTAATCGATTCTCTTAGTTTACATTTGAGTTCTAGAAGTTTACATTTGAGTTCACAAGTTTACATTTGAGGGTCTTTGATAGGCTTTAAAAAGTAGTGAGTCTTTGATAAGCTTTGAAAAGTAATGTGTCTTAGATAAGCTTTTGGAAAGTGAAGCTTTGCAAAAGATCGTTTGATTTAATTACGGATTTATTATGTTACTATGGCAGATATGTCACTCCCCCACCCCTTAGATTTAAGCTTGTCCTCAAGCGTTTATGTTTGGATATAATTGTGGTGTTGGAGTTTCAATGGTGATCACTTCTGCAACTGTTTCTAAATTAGTTTCTTTTTCTATTTCTTTGTTAATTGTTGGCTTATCTTGGTTGTCTTTGGTTTTAAGTATTTAATTATGATATTATTTGGTGTTGTTTTGCATTTCTTGTAGATATAAAATATGCAACTCATGGCTACTGTGAATAAAATGATCATTAATAGATTTTTATAAATCGTGTAGTTCTTATTACTAAACAAAATCATTTCCTTAATTTCTATGTGTGACATTGGTTCAATTTTAGTTACATTATGTTCAGTAAATATTAGATTTGTGTATTGTTGAATGCTATTTGATATTAAAACTTCTTTAAGTTCTGCAGTACAATTAAATACTTTAATAATTTTATTATTTTCAATGTAAATTTCTTGGTTATTACAGTCTTGATCAAGTTTTTCTCGGGTCAGATTCCATGTTATTAATATGTTTGGTTTGATATATTGAATGTAATGTTGCTTACGATATTTTTGGAAAGTGCGAGCTGGTGTTTCATGTTTTATAATATTGACAATACAATGTTATTTAATAATATTTTTTGTAAGAGTGTTTATAACATAATTTTTATGTTTAAAATAAATTTGCCTGCAGTATTTTCACTGATAATTTGTCCATTATTGTCAGGGTATGGTGTGATTAAGAAAGTTGATTTTTCAATTGTGTTAGTGGGAATGTGAGACATTAAGAATATCTCATTAGTGGCTGTGTTATACCAGAGTTATGGCAGAGGTTTTTGTGTCCATGAGATTTTTGTAATGAATGTTGCCAAGCTGGTCATGTTTGAGTAACTTAGGGTTGAAAATTCCCAGTCGTGTGAGTTGTGAACCCATTTCGATGTCTTCGATATATTCAGTGAAATGCTCAATGTTAAATATTAAAAGGTTAATTTTTTGTTCTGTCCGTATAGCTTTGCTTTGGTTATTGATCATTTTTATGCCGTCATTAAGACTGTCTATGATGTGGTTTAGATTGCTGACTTGTATGGTACTTTGCGCTAGCGTATTAATTTGCTGTTCGATATGTTGTCTGTCGTCTTCGTCCAAAGTGCCAAAAAGATATTTGTATGTTGAACCTACAAAATTGAATAATCCTCGTTTGTTTCGTTTTGTCAAGCGAATGCCGTTCATTTCTCTGTTTAGTTTTTGAATTAAATAATTAATTTGTGGGACATTATTGAACTTTGAACTTTCTTTTAACAGATTATTAAATGTTTCCTCAATTTGTGTTATATTAATTGTGAGACAATGGTTTATAAATGTTATGGGGATCTGTATTGTTCCTGATTCGAACAAGATAAATCCTTGGTTATTTTCGATTGGATTAACTTCTATAGTTCCTGCTGTTGTCAATGTAGTCATAGTTGTCATCAAGATTATTGTGAGTCCGATGAGTGGGAAGTGTCTGTTGCCTGTAAATATTTACTGTCATTAGATTTTTTTCTTTTTGAATTTACCTTTGTAGTGGACAATATTCCGTCCTTTGTTGTTTTCGTTATAGTGTTTGTCATCTAGTTGTTCTATTCTGCCAGTTTTTCTAAACGGATTCTTGGATTTTGAACGTGTTAACGGTGCTTGTCTAAATTCTGTGTCAATCTCATAATCTTGCCTTTTTTCGTTCAATTTGTTTATTTTGTTTTCCTTTATCAGTTGGGTATTGTAAAAGGGTGTGCCTGCGTAAAGTAATATGTAAGCTGGTGTCTGTCCAGTTGTGTTGTGTTTCGTTTTATGGTTGTAAGTGTATAGGATCGTTTCCATTCTAGTCTCTTTGTTTTCCCGATTATTATCTGTATTAATAATTCGAATTTTTTCATTAATAGTTTTATGGAGACGTTCTACGTCCGCTATTCCTGTTTTACTTGTAGTGATATCAAGTTTTATTTCTTCTGTGTTCAGCCATAATTTTAAGGAATTGCTCATAAATGCTGAGTCTTTATCTGCTTTTATTTTTTGTGGTTTTCCCATGTCGTTAAAAATTCTAGTAAGGGCACGTCTAGCTTCTAACCAATCTCTACTATTTGTTTTTATAAGTGATGCAAACTTGGAATATACGTCTATGCATGATAAATATTGTTCGTTATCGATTGCGTAGAAATCTATAACATAAAGCTCTCTAGGATTATTTATTTCTGGGGTTAGTTCAAAAGTTAAATTCGTGGGTCTGTGTTCTGTCTTTGCAAGATTGCAAGTCACGCATTCATTAATGATATTTTGAATTAATTTGTGGTAGTCTGGGAAATAATGAGTTTCTTTGAAAAGTCGGGTCATTTTTTCTATACCTGGATGTAACAATTTAACATGTTGAGTGATAATTAATTCTTTGAATTCGGGGTAGGTTTTAATATCTTTTAATTTTATTATTGTTTTTAGGATTTTTACGTTACTGTGTGGGTTTATAGTGTCTTGATATGCTTTTTGAAAAATTAAAAAGTCTTTGTCATTTTCGATGTAAATTACGCTTGTGTGATTTAGAAAATATTTCAAAAGGAGATCTTTTGCCTTTGAATCTGTAATTTCTGTGTATTTGATTTTTAATTTTGTTTTAGTGAAGTAATTTTCAATGTCTACTTGATCTACGGTATCTTTTATAAATTCAATTTGTCTCGCAAAATGATTTAAAGGTTTCTCTGTGATTTGAATATAATTTTCGCTACTGTCTGATGCGCTGTGAATTGTTGCCGCTGTTGAAATATTTTCCTCTTCTCTTCTTCTTCTCCTACCATGTTCTCTTCTAGTTTAACGCGAGAGAGAGCGTCTGCTACGTAATTTAGTTTTCCTTCCAAATATTTTATTTTGAAGTTGTATTCGCTGAGTTTTATTCGCCAACGTTGTAATTTCATATTAGGTTCTTTAATGTTATTCAACCAAACGAGTGGTTTGTGATCGCTTAGAATATCAAAAGGGACTCCATATAAAAACGGACGAAAATATTTTGTTGCCCAAACAATTGCTAGTAATTCTTTTTCTATTGTGCTATAATTTTGTTCATGATCATTAAGAGTCCTACTTGCAAAACTAACGGGTTTGTTATCTTGTGATAACACGGCTCCTATTGCAAAATTACTAGCGTCAGTAGTAACTTGGAACGTTTTTGTAAAATCAGGGCAAATGAGGATTGGATCACTCATGATTAATGTTTTCAGTTTCTCAAAAGATTTGTTATATTCTTCGTTTTTAGTGTCGATTTTTGCTCCTTTTTTCAAGAAGACAGTCATGGGTTTTGCTATTTTAGCGAAGTCTGGAATGAACTTTCGATAATAGCCACAAAGACCTAAAAACGATTTAATTTCCTTTGAGCTTTTTGGTATTGGAAATTGTTCGATTGCTTTGATTTTATCTTTATTCGGTCGTATGCCTTCAGGACTTATAGTATGTCCCAAGAAATCAGTTTGTTTCTTTAGAAATTCACATTTGTCCAATTGAAGTTTTAAATTTGCCTCTTGAAGTTTCTCAAAAACCTTTCTCAGTGAGTCTAGGTGTTCATTAAGAGACGTGGAGTAGACGATGACGTCATCCAAATATACAAGGCAATGCTTGTTAATGAGGTCTTTCAGGACAAAGTTCATGCAACGTTGAAATGTTGCTGGGGCATTTTTTAACCCGAAAGGCATACGAGTGTACTCGTAATGACCATGCTTCGTTGAGAATGCGGTTTTGGGTATTGATTTAGGGTCCATTTCGATTTGATGGAAACCTTTTGCTAGATCAATTGTCGTGAAGTACTGACATTTGCCAAGCTTGCCCAATATTTCATCCATATTCGGAATTGGAAATTTGTCATTTATAGTAATTTCATTTAAATTACGATAATCGACCACCAATCTAAATTTCTTTTTACCTGAAGCATCTGTTTTTTTTGGTACGATCCATAAGGGGCTGCAATATGGGGAATCGCTTTCGCGTATGATACCTTGTTTCAGCATTTCGTCAATTTGTTTATTGACCTCGGTCTCGTATGCGAATGGGTAGGAGTATGGTCGTTTGTATATTGGGTTATCATGTGATGTTTTAATCTCGTGACGTATGACACTGGTGAATGTTAAATCTTCGTTTTCGGAATATTGGATGTCATCAAATTCTTTTAAAAGTTTTGTTAATTTATTTTTTTCTTCTTCGGCCCCCCCCCGTCGGATATTGGATGTCATCAAATTCTTTCAAAAGTTTTGTTAATTTATTTTTTTCTTCTTCGTTCAAATGTTCTAAGCGGTATGTACGTTCTGAATTAATGTCATTGTTTAATGCGTAGGAGATTTCATTTGTAAAATTATTTTCTTGCAAGATTCCATCAAAATTTGTTGGGGAATTTGGTTCATTTAGTTGTAGTTCCTTGTGAAAGAATTTTCTGTCGTTAATTATTGTAGTTTTCTCAGTGTAATCTACTATGCCATTATTCTCCATTAAAACTTTCCTACCTAAGAGGATATCGTAATAAGGTGAAAACTGATGTATATAAAATTGTTGGCTTTGCTGAAATAACCCATTGGCTGGTAGATTAACAAATTTGTTTAGATGTGAATACCCTGTCATACTTCGGACAATTATTTGTTTACTATGCACTTGGAGATTAAAAAAGTTTCGCGTCATCATGTTTATTGAAGATCCAGTGTCTACTATGCATCGGTATTTGTGATTATTAAACATAATCTCTATGTATTGGTGTGTTCCCAGGCCGCTATTTTGAAAATTTTCGGCTTGTTGACATTGCGGATCTGATTGCATCTCAGTTTCTGTATGCTGTAATTGATCTTCGTGGTACTGTCCGTTTTGTTTATCGTATTGGTCAGTGTCGTCGTCGTAATCAGATTCGTACTGTTGATGACTCTCGTCAATTTGCATACGCGACTGTCCGCTCCCTTCTTTAAAACGCTTAGTTGGCACTCTTTGCTGCTGTGGGGGCTGGCTATAGTTTCGGGTGTCATTCTGTCGGTCGCGACTTAAGTCTTCTCTGAATTCATTATACAATTGCCTGTTCTGGTCGAATTGTTGTTGTCTAGTCTGTGGTGTTCGTTGATAAGGAGTTTGGTTACTGTTTACATTCAAGTTTTGGGGTTGCGTGGGAAACCTGAATGGATTGAAGGGGCGACTGAATTGTTGGCTGGGATAAGTGTTTTTGTTGTGATCGATATTAGTTTTGTTGTTAGTACTTGAATTTAGGGAATTAACGCCTAACTTTGGACGATTATCAGCTTTCTTGTCTTTTTCAGAAATTGGGTCTTCGTATAGACATTTTTGCTGACCAACTTGTCGTAACTTTTGAACTGTCGAGATATCATACCTTGCCAAGGTCATAAATAATCTATCTGGCAGTTTGCGTTGAATTGTATTTTTGATTGTAGTAGCCATTGCTTGGGTATAAACAATTGAATCATTTTGATTGCCTTCTAAGGCTAATTTGTTTATTATGATTGTACTCTTATCTTCTAATTCTTCACAGAATAGACGTAAGTTACCTTTGTAAGGTGTAGAGTAGAGGCGTTGTAGTAGTTCTTCCAGCGGTGTTTGCGTCTTAAATTCATCGATTAGGGCACCTTTTAGAGTTGTCCATTCGTTGTGGAATCCGAACTGGGATACTTTTTGAGCATCTCCAATGATTTGTAATTCAATGGCTCCAAAAATTACGGCCTTCTGTCGTGCGTCACTGGTAGGGTAAAGGCGCAACAAGTACTCAATTCGCCTGATGAAGGGACTGAGGCTACATGGATCTCCAGAAAATTGAGGTACTTGGCGGATTTGTCGAAGGAGTTGGGTTATAGTTTCATTTGCCAACGCCATGTTTTCTGTTGTTTCTTGTTGGTTTGTTTGAACTAATGGGGGTGAGGTAGCGGTCACACTCATTGAGCGGGCTACTGTGTTAAGTTCAATATAAATTGGGTGGCGGTCACACTTTGTCTAGCGGGCCACGACTTTTTGTTCACGTACTGCTCAGTAAAATGAGACTTATGTATTAAGTGAACTGCACTGTGCACCTTTTGATTAACTAAAATTCACTGTAGTGGCGGTCACACTTTATGAAGCGGGCCACAAAATAGGTCTTTTAATTAATTTTAATACACACGGGTTCTTTTTGCGGATATCGTCTCGTTATAAAATTGTAACTTTTACCGGTTCACTATTTCGCGGCAATTCGCGTGCTCAATCTTGAAGAATTTCTTGGTTGTACAAGGATTCTTCGTCACTTGATTGAATAGTATCGCGGATATTACTAATAACTTTCGATATCCTCCCCTACCGGCTGCGCCAATTAACTGTTCATCAATTAATTATCAATAAAAAAATATTGATTTATTTTAGTTTTATATTCATGTTCTTTATTGGTTCAAGATATCTTAAAAACTAACTACAAGATTTGTGATCTGGGCACAGCAAACCTTCAAAGCTCTGCTGCTCTTTGTTTTCAATTGTTTACTTATATCGATTCTGTTAGTTTACATTTGAGTTCTAGAAGTTTACATTTGAGTTCTACAAGTTTACATTTGAGGTTCTTTGATAGGCTTTGAAAAGTAGTGTGTCTTTGATAAGCTTTGAAAAGTAATGTGTCTTAGATAAGCTTTTGGAAAGTGAAGCTTTGCAAAAGATCGTTTGATTTAATTACGGATTTATTATGTTACTATGGCAGATATGTCACTCCCCCACCCCTTAGATTTAAGCTTGTCCTCAAGCGTTTATGTTTGGATATAATTGTGGTGTTGGGGTTTCAATGGTGATCACTTCTGCAACTGTTTCTAAATTAGTTTCTTTTTCTATTTCTTTGTTAATTGTTTGGCTTATCTTGGTTGTCTTTGGTTTTAAATATTTAATTATGATATTATTTGGTGTTGTTTTGCATTTCTTGTAGATATAAAATATGCAACTTATGACTAATGTGAATAAAATGATCATTTATAGATTTTTATAAATCGTGTAGTTCTTATTACTAAACAAAATCATTTCCTTAATTTCTATGTGTGACATTGGTTCAATTTTAGTTACATTATGTTCAGTAAATATTAGATTTGTGTATTGTTGAATGCTATTTGATATTGAAACTTCTTTAAGTTCTGCAGTACAATTAAATACTTTAATAATTTTATTATTTTCAATGTAAATTTCTTGGCTATTACAGTTTTGATCAAGTTTTTCTCGGGTCAGATTCCATGTAATTAATATGTTTGGTTTGATATATTGAATGTAATGTTGCTTACGATATTTTTGGAAAGTGCAAGTTGGTGTTTCATGTTTTATAATATTGACAATACAATGGTCTTTAATAATATTTTTTGTAAGAGTGTTTATAACATAATTATTATGTTAAATATAAATTTACCTGCAGTATTTTCACTGATAATTTGTCCATTATTGTCAGGGTATGGTGTGATTAAGAAAGTTGATTTTTCAATTGTGTTAGTGGGAATGTGAGACATTAAGAATATCTCATTAGTGGCTGTGTTATACCAGATTATGGCAGAGGTTTTTGTGTCCATGAGATTTTTGTAATGAATGTTGCCAAGCTGGTCATGTTTGAGTAACTTAGGGTTGAAAATTCCCAGTCGTGTGAGTTGTGAACCCATTTCGATGTCTTCGATATATTCAGTGAAATGCTCAATGTTAAATATTAAAAGGTTAATTTTTTGTTCTGTCCGTATAGCTTTGCTTTGGTTATTGATCATTTTTATGCCGTCATTAAGACTGTCTATGATGTGGTTTAGATTGCTGACTTGTATGGTACTTTGCGCTAGCGTATTAATTTGCTGTTCGATATGTTGTCTGTCGTCTTCGTCCAAAGTGCCAAAAAGATATTTGTATGTTGAACCTACAAAATTGAATAATCCTCGTTTGTTTCGTTTTGTCAAGCGAATGCCGTTCATTTCTCTGTTTAGTTTTTGAATTAAATAATTAATTTGTGGGACATTATTGAACTTTGAACTTTCTTTTAACAGATTATTAAATGTTTCCTCAATTTGTGTTATATTAATTGTGAGACAATGGTTTATAAATGTTATGGGGATCTGTATTGTTCCTGATTCGAACAAGATAAATCCTTGGTTATTTTCTATTGGATTAATTTCTATAGTTCTTGCTGTTGTCAATGTAGTCATAGTTGTCATCAAGATTATTGTGAGTCCGATGAGTGGGAAGTGTCTGTTGCCTGTAAATATTTACTGTCATTAGATTTTTTTTCTTTTTGAATTTACCTTTGTAGTGGACAATATTCCGTCCTTTGTTGTTTTCGTTATAGTGTTTGTCATCTAGTTGTTCTATTCTGCCAGTTTTTCTAAACGGATTCTTGGATTTTGAACGTGTTAACGGTGCTTGTCTAAATTCTGTGTCAATCTCATAATCTTGCCTTTTTTCGTTCAATTTGTTTATTTTGTTTTCCTTTATCAGTTGGGTATTGTAAAAGGGTGTGCCTGCGTAAAGTAATATGTAAGCTGGTGTCTGTCCAGTTGTGTTGTGTTTCGTTTTATGGTTGTAAGTGTATAGGATCGTTTCCATTCTAGTCTCTTTGTTTTCCCGATTATTATCTGTATTAATAATTCGAATTTTTTCATTAATAGTTTTATGGAGACGTTCTACGTCCGCTATTCCTGTTTTACTTGTAGTGATATCAAGTTTTATTTCTTCTGTGTTCAGCCATAATTTTAAGGAATTGCTCATAAATGCTGAGTCTTTATCTGCTTTTATTTTTTGTGGTTTTCCCATGTCGTTAAAAATTCTAGTAAGGGCACGTCTAGCTTCTAACCAATCTCTACTATTTGTTTTTATAAGTGATGCAAACTTGGAATATACGTCTATGCATGATAAATATTGTTCGTTATCGATTGCGTAGAAATCTATAACATAAAGCTCTCTAGGATTATTTATTTCTGGGGTTAGTTCAAAAGTTAAATTCGTGGGTCTGTGTTCTGTCTTTGCAAGATTGCAAGTCACGCATTCATTAATGATATTTTGAATTAATTTGTGGTAGTCTGGGAAATAATGAGTTTCTTTGAAAAGTCGGGTCATTTTTTCTATACCTGGATGTAACAATTTAACATGTTGAGTGATAATTAATTCTTTGAATTCGGGGTAGGTTTTAATATCTTTTAATTTTATTATTGTTTTTAGGATTTTTAAGTTACTGTGTTGTTTTTGGTTTATAGTGTCTTGATATGCTTTTTGAAAAATTAAAAAGTCTTTGTCATTTTCGATGTAAATTACGCTTGTGTGATTTAGAAAATATTTCAAAAGGAGATCTTTTGCCTTTGAATCTGTAATTTCTGTGTATTTGATTTTTAATTTTGTTTTAGTGAAGTAATTTTCAATGTCTACTTGATCTACGGTATCTTTTATAAATTCAATTTGTCTCGCAAAATGATTTAAAGGTTTCTCTGTGATTTGAATATAATTTTCGCTACTGTCTGATGCGCTGTGAATTGTTGCCGCTGTTGAAATATTTTCCTCTTCCTCTTCTTCTTCTCCTACCATGTTCTCTTCTAGTTTAACACGAGAAAGAGCGTCTGCTACGTAATTTAGTTTTCCTTCCAAATACTTTATTTTGAAGTTGTATTCGCTGAGTTTTATTCGCCAACGTTGTAATTTCATATTATGTTCTTTAATGTTATTCAACCAAACGAGTGGTTTGTGATCGCTTAGAATATCAAAAGGGACTCCATATAAAAACAAATGAAAATATTTTGTTGCCCAAACAATTGCTAGTAATTCTTTTTCTATTGTGCTATAATTTTGTTCATGATCATTAAGAGTCCTACTTGCAAAACTAACGGGTTTGTTATCTTGTGATAACACGGCTCCTATTGCAAAATTACTAGCGTCAGTAGTAATTTGGAACGTTTTTGTAAAATCAGGGCAAATGAGGATTGGATCACTCATGATTAATGTTTTCAGTTTCTCAAAAGATTTGTTATATTCTTCGTTTTTAGTGTCGATTTTTGCTCCTTTTTTCAAGAAGACAGTCATGGGTTTTGCTATTTTAGCGAAGTCTGGAATGAACTTTCAATAATAGCCACAAAGACCTAAAAACGATTTAATTTCCTTTGAGCTTTTTGGTATTGGAAATTGTTCGATTGCTTTGATTTTATCTTTATTCGGTCGTATGCCTTCAGGACTTATAGTATGTCCCAAGAAATCAGTTTGTTTCTTTAGAAATTCACATTTGTCCAATTGAAGTTTTAAATTTGCCTCTTGAAGTTTCTCAAAAACCTTTCTCAGTGAGTCTAGGTGTTCATTAAGAGACGTGGAGTAGACGATGACGTCATCCAAATATACAAGGCAATGCTTGTTAATGAGGTCTTTCAGGACAAAGTTCATGCAACGTTGAAATGTTGCTGGGGCATTTTTTAACCCGAAAGGCATACGAGTGTACTCGTAATGGCCATGCTTCGTTGAGAATGCGGTTTTGGGTATTGATTTAGGGTCCATTTCGATTTGATGGAAACCTTTTGCTAAATCAATTGTCGTGAAATACTGACATTTGCCAAGCTTGCCCAATATTTCATCCATATTCGGAATTGGAAATTTGTCATTTATAGTAATTTCATTTAAATTACGATAATCGACCACCAATCTAAATTTCTTTTTACCTGAAGCATCTGTTTTTTTTGGTACGATCCATAAGAGGCTGCAATATGGGGAATCGCTTTCGCGTATGATACCTTGTTTCAGCATTTCGTCAATTTTTTTTATTGACCTCGGTCTCGTATGCGAATGGGTAGGAGTATGGTCGTTTGTATATTGGGTTATCATGTGATGTTTTAATCTCGTGACGTATGACACTGGAGAATGTTAAGTCTTCGTTTTCGGAATATTGATGTTCATTTTTTTTTTTTTTTTTTTTTCCTCTTCATGGTTCTTAATTGGTTATCATGTGATTTTTAATCTCGTGCGATGCACGGGAAGTAATTTCGTTTTCGGAATATTGGATGTCATCAAATTCTTTCAAAAGTTTTGTTAATTTATTTTTTTCTTCTTCGTTCAAATGTTCTAAGCGGTATGTACGTTCTGAATTAATGTCATTGTTTAATGCGTAGGAGATTTCATTTGTAAAGTTATTTTCTTGCAAGATTCCATCAAAATTTGTTGGGGAATTTGGTTCATTTAGTTGTAGTTCCTTGTGAAAGAATTTTCTGTCGTTAATTATTGTAGTTTTCTCAGTGTAATCTACTATGCCATTATTCTCCATTAAAACTTTCCTACCTAAGAGGATATCGTAATAAGGTGAAAACTGATGTATATAAAATTGTTGGCTTTGCTGAAATAACCCATTGGCTGGTACATTAACAAATTTGTTTAGATGTGAATACCCTGTCATACTTCGGACAATTATTTGTTTACTATGCACTTGGAGATTAAAAAAGTTTCGCGTCATCATGTTTATTGAAGATCCAGTGTCTACTATGCATCGGTATTTGTGATTATTAAACATAATCTCTATGTATTGGTGTGTTCCCAGGCCGCTTTTTAAAAATTTTTCGGCTTGTTGACATTGCGGATCTGATTGCATCTCAGTTTCTGTATGCTGTAATTGATCTTCGTGATACTGTCCGTTTTGTTTATCGTATTGGTCAGTGTCGTCGTCGTAATCTGATTCGTACTGTTGATGACTCTCGTCAATTTGCATACGCGACTGTCCGCTCCCTTCTTTAAAACGCTTAGTTGGCACTCTTTGCTGTTGTGGGGGCTGGCTATAGTTTCTGGTGTCATTTTGTCGGTCGCGACTTAAGTCTTCTCTGAATTCATTATACAATTGCCTGTTCTGGTCGAATTGTTGTTGTCTAGTCTGTGATGTTGTTGATAAGGAGTTTGGTTACTGTTTACATTCAAGTTTTTGGGTTGCGTGGGAAACCTGAATGGATTGAAGGGGCGACTGAATTGTTGGCTGGGATAAGTGTTTTTGTTGTGATCGATATTAGTTTTGTTGTTAGTACTTGGATTTAGGGAATTAACGCCTAACTTTGGACGATTATCAGCTTTCTTGTCTCTTTCAGAAATTGGGTCTTCGTATAGACCTTCTTGCTGACCAACTTGTCGTAACTTTTGAACTGTCGAGATATCATACCTTGCCAAGGTCATAAATAATCTATCTGGCAGTTTGCGTTGAATTGTATTTTTGATTGTAGTAACCATTGCTTGGGTATAAACAATTGAATCATTTTGATTGCCTTCTAAGGCTAATTAGTTTATTATGATTGTACTCTTATCTTCTAATTCTTCACAGAATAGACGTAAGTTACCTTTGTAAGGTGTAGAGTAGAGGCGTTGTAGTAGTTCTTCCAGCGGTGTTTGCGTCTTAAATTCATCGATTAGAGCACCTTTTAGAGTTGTCCATTCGTTGTAGAATACGAACTGGGATACTTTTTGAGCATCTCCAATGATTTGTAATTCAATGGCTCCAAAAATTACGGCCTTCTGTCGTGCGTCACTGGTAGGGTAAAGGCACAACAAGTACTCAATTCGCCTGATGAAAGGACTGAGGCTGCATGGATCTCCAGAAAATTGAGGTACTTGGCGGATTTGTCGAAGGAGTTGGGTTATAGTTTCATTTGCCAACGCCATGTTTTCTGTTGTTTCTTGTTGGTTTGTTTGAACTAATGGGGGTGAGGTAGCGGTCACACTCATTGAGCGGGCTACTGTGTTAAGTTCAATATAAATTGGGTGGCGGTCACACTTTGTCTAGCGGGCCACGACTTTTTGTTCACGTACTGCTCAGTAAAATGAGACTTATGTATTAAGTGAACTGCACTGTGCACCTTTTGATTAATTAAAATTCACTGTAGAGGCGGTCACACTTTATGAAACGGGCCACAAAATAGGTCTTTTAATTAATTTTAATACACACGGGTTTTTTTTAGCGGATATCGTCTCGTTATAAAATTGTAACTTTTACCGGTTCACTATTTCGCGGTAATTTCTTGGTTGTACAAGGATTCTTCGCCACTTGATTGAATAGTATCGCGGATATTACTAATAACTTTCGATATCCTACCGGCTGCGCCAATTAACTGTTCATCAATTAATTATCAATAAAAAAAATATTGATTTATTTTAGTTTTATATTCATGTTTTTTATTGGTTCAAGATATCTTAAAAACTAACTACAAGATTTGTGATCTGGGCACAGCAAACCTTCAAAGCTCTGCTGCTCTTTGTTTTCAGTTGTTTACTTATATCGATTCTGTTAGTTTACATTTGAGTTCTAGAAGTTTACATTTGAGTTCTACAAGTTTACATTTGAGGTTCTTTGATAGGCTTTTAAAAGTAGTGTGTCTTTGATAAGCTTTGAAAAGTAATGTGTCTTAGATAAGCTTTTGGAAAGTGAAGCTTTGCAAAAGATCGTTTGATTTAATTACGGATTTATTATGTTACTATGACAGATATGTCACTATATATACTATAACATACATACACTACCTTTCAAAAGACACTTACAAAGACAAAACATACATATATACATACATTACCTTGCAAAAGACAATTACAAAGGCGAAACGAATACAAATTTCTAGTAAAATAACACATTTTTTAATAAATCAACATGAATAAGTAATATATAATTTTATTTTGACAAAAACTTACACTTTCATTAGCATTTATTGCGCTTGCGTCGTTCTCTTTACCATCCATGTCTACGTCTTGCAAAATCTTAAAGTCAACTGTACCATTGTAAGACACTACACACAAGCTGTAATCATATCTGTATATGGTGTACAACGTGTAGAAACGAGACAAATATTGCACTCACTCACGAAGTGTACTACATTTCTACTGCTCTCACCTAGAGTGAGAACAGTATAATGTTGTACTCGATTCTTCTGCACACTGGAAAATACTGCACAACAAAAAAAGAGTGCAGTATTTTAACAACACTATACTACTGTACTGTACTATGGTGTAGGAAATGAATGCATTCATGCAGATGTATAATGTATTCATTGAAAGTTCTATGACTACGTTCTATTGTTCCAACTGTCTGGTGGTGGTGTGCAGTTGATGTTATATTTTAAATTTTTAGGTATTTGCACAAATCATTTATAATTGAATTCTTATATTCTGTTCCCATGTCCGTAATGAACGTCTTCATTGGACCGTACTTCAGAATAAATAATTCAAAAATTGCTTTAGCGACAGTGTTCGCGTTCTTATTTGGAACTGGTATGGCAACTAAATATTTAGTTAGGTCACATATAAGAGTGACTGCATACTCATTGTCATTTTCTGATTTTCGTAGTGGACCAATAGGGTCCACTATCACTCTGTCGAAAGCATTTATTGGCGTATCAGCTATTATTAATGGGGTCTTACTATGCTTGGTTATTTTAGCTTTTTGGCATTTTTGACATTTTGGTATGTACTCAGTAATATCTCGAGTCATACCTTTAAAAAAATAATGTCTTTTGACCTTGGCCAAGGTTTTTGCAATGCCGCTATGACCTCCTTGTATTGGATCGTCATGGAATTTAGACAGTATAGCTTCTTTTTCTTTTTGTTTTTCTATAAGGGTCACCGGGTTGAGTAGCGCTACTCTTAATGTATTCAATATTTTATTGCCCATTTGTTTAAAATTATCAATTGAAACATGTTCAAAGATATTTTCCCACGGTGCCATTTTGAGTTGGCTGATTTTGTTTATACCGGCTTGCATTTCAAGCCTTTGGAAAAATTGACCTAAGTCTAGGATTCCATTGGTATATAAATCGCTAACATCGTATCTTGCAGTAATTTTTCTACCATGCTTAAATAAACATAGCGTATCTTTTACATGCAAGGTCACTACTTTACGTACCTCATCATTGTTTATGACTACATATACGCTGGGCTTAGAAGCTTTTTCTATAGATTGCGTAGGCAATTCTATTTCTTTGTTATCCGCGCGGATTTTCTGTCTATTTTGATATTTAGTAGTGACTTTCATTATATTTCTAGTTATGTTTTGTAGATCTTTAATGGTTATTCTTGATAATAATTGTCTTTTCCCTTTAGGTATTCGACTGTGAAATCATACTCTTCTAGTTCTAGCCTCATACGTGTCAGTTTAGAACTCGGACTGATCATTGAAAATAAATATATTAATGGTCTGTGATCTGTTTTGATTGTAAAATGTTTTCCATAAATATATGGTCGAAAATGTAATATTGCCCAGTTGTACACTTATTACTTTCTCCCTTAGTGAAAGCTCTTGATGCGTATGCAATGGGAAGTTGAAGACCGTTATGGTCGCTTGATTACTTGCATTAGTTATTATACGAAATTCTTTGCTGAAATCAGGATATTGGCATTCATCTGTCCATTCAAAAGGAACATTCTTTTTACATAATCTTGTTATGTGCCGTGAGTATTCGGCAATATTTTTTATAAAACGCCTATAATAATTGCAAAATGCTATGAAACGTCTAGCGCTGTCCGCATTGTGCGGCGTGTGGTAATTCATAATGACATCATATTTCTTGTCATCAGGAAGTATTCCTTTATCTGTGCATTTATGACCGAGAAAAGTCACCTCATGCATTAAAAATTTAAATTTTTCAGGATGTAACTTTAGATTGTATTTCCTACATTTCTCAAAAACGTCTGTTAAGTTTTTAAGCATATGTTTTTCGGAACAACCTATAACTATTAAGTCATCCATATAAAGGAATGCTTGGGAAGGCTCTAATCCTGAGAATGCTATAGTCATCATTCTCTGAAATGAATTAGGCGCTATCTTTAGTCTGAAAGGTAATCGCGTGAAACGATACGAGCCATTGCTCGCTGAAAATGACGTTATATCTCTTGAACTTTTTTCGAGTTCAATTTGATGAAATCCTGACATTAAGTTAAGACATGAAAAATATTTTGCTCGTCCAAGTTGATCCAAAATTTCATCGGTGATCAATTTTCCGACTTGTTTCTGTATTTCGTTCACCTGACTGTGTGGGCTTCTATAATCACTGCGGACGGCAGTTGGAAAATTTGCTACAACTGTCCGATCAGATCGAGTTATATACTGATCGAAAGGTTTAGTCCTAACTTACAAAATGGCATACTAAAACTTTTTCTAACCAACCTGGGTCATGAGATATGGGGGTGTAAGTGGGAGGGGAAAAATTTAAAAGATTTCAGCTAATGGGGCTGTTAGGGCCTTTTGATAAAATTTTTTATTTTTGAAAAATTTTACTTAAAAATGCGCGTCGATTGATATCCCAATCACCCAAATCCGATAACTGCTTCAAAAGATAAATAAATTTGAAAATTATACTAATATGAATACTAAAAATGAAGTGAAAAGTTAGTTTCTTTGTTTGTCTGTTTGTCTGTTTGTATCAAAGCGCTAAATAAGCTAAAATGTTATGATGGGGATTTGTTCATTTTTGAAAATCTAGAAATGTTTGTTTTACGACTTTTTCAATTTCCCGCTAGTTTAGCGGGAAATCGCTAAATCCCGCTAAATTTGAAACCTCACCAGTTTCCATACCATAGAAGCTATAGATATGTTCTGGATATCATTGGAAAGGTGTGCTTGAGGGCTTTTAGGCGTACCCTTAAACTTTTTTTTTAAAGCACTCAGGTAACATATTACAGGTGAAATAAAGTTTTTTGGCTTATATTTTGGCGATTTCTGACAAAACGGCTCTAACGATTTTTTAAATTATAGTATGTTGTAGTACGTAGAACTTTGCGTTTTTTAGTATATGAAACATAAACTTTGACCAAGGGGTTTGGAAGATATTGCCTGTTAACTGAATGTATACATTTTTCTATCGGTCGAAAATCAGGTTTTAGTACGAAAAACTTTTTGGTTGTATGAGATATCTCAAGCAAACTGACACAATACGCATTTAACTTGGTTTTATGTATTCTGTGCAAAGTTGGTTCAAATCGGACCACTATAACATATAGCTGTCATAGGACCGATCGGGGCAAAATGGAGTCTTATTACGAACAACCTTTTTGTTTTATTAGATATCTCAACCAAACTGATAAAATATGCATTTAACTTCGTTTTATATATCCTGGCCAAATTTGGTTCAAATCGGACCACTATATCATATAGCTGTCATAGGACCGATCGGGCGAAAATCAAGTCTTAGCATAAAAACCTTTTTTTTACACGAGATATCGTAACAAAACTAATAGAATATGCATTTAAGTTAGACTTATAGATCCTGAAGAAAGTTGGTTCTAATCGAACCACTATATCATATAACTGTCATAGGACCGATCGGGCGAAGTCTAAGTCTTAGTATGAGAAACTTTTTTTTCTCACAGTAGGTACGGGGCTTTCGACAGTAGAGTAGCAACTTAAGCGATGCGAGCAATGGGCGGAGCCCCCTACTTTTCTTTATAATTAAAAAAAATTTTTTTTTAATATGAAAAAATATTCAACAATGATAAATTTACAATGTCAAAAGCAAAAGCAATTGCAAAAATTTCTGATATCCCACTAAAAAAAACCTCTAAACGAGGTAAAAGTCTAGTGACGAAAGCAATTTCCAGCCCCAAAATTTCTGATATCCAATTTTGTGACGAACAAAATTGAGTTTAATATAAAAATTTTAAATAAAAATATAAATTTATAAAAAAAAAACAATTGGCATTCGGCACTGCGAAAAAAGTAATTTTTATGTACAAAGAAGCTCACCCTTTTTGCGCACAGTGCACAAGGCCAATTGTTTTTTTTTCATCATCTTTTAATCTCAGTTTTTGTTTGTAAAAATTATTTGTGCTTATTGGCTCAGTGTCTAATCCGAATATATCACTATATTGGGTGCATAAGCTTGAATGCTGTGATTTGAATTGTGGAGGAAAGTTTTTCGAAAGTTGAGATAATACAGATTCTTCTCTATTTTCTAGATTGGTTTCGACTACTTCGTAGTTCGGAAGTGATTTATGCGCTAAATTATTTGTACTGACTACTTGATCTTTATTTGTATTTGTATCTTATAAAAGCGTTTTTAGATGTTGCTATGGTACTTGCTATGTAAATACCATGCTGGATTTCTTAATTTGGAATCAATACACTGTCTTCTTCTGAATTTAGTTGGATTTTTCTAACAACTTGGGATCTTGCTGGCAGAAGTATTGAGTTGTTGCCAGAACTGTATGTCATTGGAACATGAACTGGAAATTTTAAGTTATTAGGTCTAATTATAAGCCAATCTTCAGATGGATTGAAGATTAATTGACAGTTGTATTTTTTTATAAAATCGATTTCTAATATGCCATCACAAGGAATAGCGAATTGTAAATCCACGATATGAAAATCGTGTGGGATTATGTATTTAGTGGTCTGTATATCAATAGAAGTTAACCCATTGGATTTGGTTACCTCTTGACATATTCCTTTAATGTCTATTATGTAATTTTCTTGTATGTTATGAAAGACATCAGAATTTTCTTTAACTATTAAAATGTCTGCACCTGTGTCTACTAAAAAGACAAGTTCTTTTCCTGTAGCCACATGGTTGAATGATACAAATTTATTCTGACTGAGATTAATCGTACGAACCCTCGCATTTTCTACTGTCGAGTATCTAAAGGGTTTTGTGAGTTTTCCGATGTATTTTGGGTTACTCTCACATTACTTTGGTTATTATTATTATGGCCTCGACTCGAGTTGCCATGGCCTCTTGAGTTTCCTCTATATTGGCCTCGTCCGTTATTGTATTGGATATTATTGTTGTAATTATTATTGCGACTGCGAAAGTTACCTCTGTGACTTCCACGGCCACGGTTTCCTCCTCGCTGTGAGTAATTTTTGTAATATAGGACAGTGTTTGGCTGCCCGGTTGTTTCTGTGCAACTATTTACAAATTGCATGATAAGTTTTACAATTTTTAGTAATTGCTTTTACAGCATTTTGGGTGGAATAACTTCTGGCTAACTCTAGGGGTAAGCCGACCGTTATATATGCACCTTGCAAAGTTTTTGTCAACTGCTCGACCTCTAGTATATACTGGTTAGCAGTTTTATTGCGTTCCTGTAGGTTCATCAGTTTTGCTGACAATACTTCTACAGTTTCGTGTTTGACATTGCTTTTTAGCCTGGAAATGACTTCAGTTATTGTTGTTTCATTTCCGACTAGATTTCTGGCGACACCTTTTAGCTTTGTTTTTATTATGATATTATTTAATTCTTTATATAGTTAATTCCATTCCATTTTATTATGGATATGAAATCTTTCTTTAAAATGAGGCTAAACTGAACTCTATCATATCTTGTTCTAATTGTCTTTAGTTTAGCCATACTTTATCAAAAAAAAAAATTTTTTTTTAATTTATTTTATTTATTTCATTTGATTTTCTTAGAGTTATTAAAATTAATTATATGCTTATTTTTCAATGTTGTTTGTGCTCTTTTTTTTTAAATTTTGTCCAGGTCATTTGACTGGCTCATATATCTTTTCTTTAAACATTTGTTGTGTAATTTATATAATTTATAAAATCAATTTGCGCACATTATAACAACAATTATTATTAACAATGTATGTATAAGTTCTAAATCATTGTTATTTGACTCTACTTTATTGATAACATTAGCAGTGGAATCCACTGACTTAACATCTACTATTGCCATTTTGGGCATATATATTTTAAAATTGTATTTGTAATTATTTTTTATGTCTTTGGAAAATTTGTCTATTGCATTACTTTGCATCTACGTTAACAATTTCCTGCCTATTGTTTCGTATAGCTTCACAGGCTACACTTCTAATTGGACGGAAATGGTTCCGCGCAATTTTACAAATCTTATCATAATAATTTTAATTTTAATTTGGTAGTAATGGTGTTACAGTTGTTCCGGATGTCCTCCGCGTCAGCTGGTCGTCGCCTGTTTGGCTATGCTGACGCTCCTTGGTAGGCGAAAGTGGCGGAGTGCCCCTCTCGCTGTTGTCTTTACTGCTGCTGATGTCCGGGGCCTATTGGCTCAAGCGGGCCCGGTGCCGGTCCTCGCACTGGTCTTTGGTTTCCTGCATGTGGATTTGCTTGCTGGGTCGTCTAGTGGTCCCTTGCAGTCGTTTGGGCAGAGGTTAGGCTTCTTCGGCAACGGCTTTGGAGATGGTGGTTTATCAGTTATTTTGTTATTGATAACTTTAATGTTTGCTGAGTGAGTGGCAGTATTTGGCTTTCGTTGCTGGAGGCTTTCTTTCAAAAAATCAAGTTGTTCGGTTAGTTTTTGCGCTGTTGCCCATGCGGGCGGCGGTTTATTTGTGTATAATAGCCACTTAATGTGTGCTATTCTTTTATTTATCTTATTTTTCTGACCTCCGCGTTTGCCCATTACTACACTCTACTCACTCAGACTTTCGGTTTCCATCCAATCCGTGCTGGCGCTTGTTGCTTGTTGTTGTTGTTGTCGTTGCCCTCTCGCTTTTATTCCATCGTTGATCTTCTTGTGCTTGTTGCTTGTTGTTGTTGTTGTACTTTTGTTCCTTAGTTGACTGATCTTTTTGTCACTTCACTTTTTTTCACTCAGTGAGACAGTGAAACTGTCACGGTCGCCATGTGGTAAATCAAAAGAGCTTCTGCTTTTATTTGATTTATAATTATTTATTTATTCGGAAGCAGCGAAGGTGCCGCTTCCAACGTTCAGTTGAATCTGTTCTTACATATTTTCTTAAGTTCTAAGTAAGCCTAAGTCTCGTTGCTGCGCTGCCCACAGTTGGACAGCAGAGAGACGGTTATGTATATTATGTATTATATATGTATGTAAATATGCTCTCTTAAGCTGGAGCGCGAGGGTATATGCATGCACTTGAGTTTGGTCATGTGGTCGGCGCGTCTAACAGAATGCTGACACTTGCACATTCTGTGAGCGCGCTGATCGATTCATATTTCAAACACTTGGTTTAATGACCGGGGTTTTGTTTATATAAACACTGCAACAAAGTGTTACAGTGTGTACGCTTTAAGTACTCTTGGTACAGTGGATACTCAATATATATGCATACTACATTACAATGTCCTTGTATGGAAAAAATGCACACTATTATTATAATATGGTTTAAATATAACAATTCTAATGATGAATTTTCCATAATGGATATTCAGGTTCATCAGGCTTAACCTCTAAGCAGTTTCACGTACTATTTAACTCTCTATTCAGGGTTCTTTTCAACTTTCCCTCATGGTACTTGTTTACTATCGGTCTCATGGTTACATTTAGTTTTAGATGGAGTTTACCACCCACTTAGTGCTGCACTATCAAGCAACACGACTCTTTGGAAACACCACAATGCACCTTCTATGTGTAAATGGCCTCATTTAAGAAGGACTTAAATCGTTAATTTTTCATACTAGAATATTGATGTGCCATACACTGCATCTCACATTTGCCATATAGACAAAGTGACTTGGTGCTGAACTGATTTCTTTTCGCTCGCCGCTACTAAGAAAATCCTTGTTAGTTTCTTTTCCTCCCCTAATTAATATGCTTAAATTCAGGGGGTAGTCCCATATGAGTTGAGGTTGTACAATTATACATAAATATTAGTTATTATAATACATGGAGATATAAAAAACTTTTGAAATATACTATTACTTTGAAGTTCCATAATATTGACAAACGTTTTCTTCTTTGTCTCATCATAAATAAGAGGCAATTCTAGTTAAAAAAAAAATATTTTATGCTAGACATTCCTCAGTATTATTTAAATAAAATAAAGAAAATATAATTCTTCAAATTTTTCTTATACAAATATATTCAACAGGAAAAGTACAGTAATTTCATTTATTTTAGAATTATGAATATATATATGAGTAAGTGTTTTGCAACAATACCACATATATTATCCAAAAATATATATCATATGCTTAAAATTTCGAAAAATTTTAAACAACTTATTTAGCATAGTCTTACAACCCTCAACCATATGTAGTCCATGCAGCACTCTAAAATTAATTAAAGTACATAACAGCATGGACTGCGATATGTGTTCAAAATATCGATGTTCATGTGTCCTGCAGTTCACACGATGACGCACAGTTTGCTGCGTTCTTTATCGACCCATGAGCCAAGTGATCCACCGCTTAGAGTAATAAAAATTTTTGGTTTATTTTATTTCGTCAAATATTCTTTTTTTGAAAGAAATTAAAAATACATCATTTTACTGGCATATATAATAATACCCTAAATAATTTTTTATTATACCGAAAAGAATGTTGCGAAATGTCTTAGTTTTACATAATCAATGAAAATACGGTATATGACAAATTATATAAAATTCAAATTTTAAAGTATTTTAATCGATATATATAAAGCATTAACCTGAATAACAGGAACAACATTATGATTTTAGGTTGTTGCGTTTATACAATGTATGAGCACGTCAATAATGAACAATACATTTGTGTAACGGATGTATATTATGGCGCATATACACGCAGGTAATAATTCATTATACCCAAAATACATAAAAATATGTAAAATACATTTATACAGTATGTATATGATAAATAAAATATATAACAAAGTAATTTTTATGTATAAAATATATATTCCAATACACTTTTAAGTATTTAAGCAAAGTAAATTTTTTATATTTTATTCAAAATTTAAAATTGTATCTTTCATTTTCTTTATATTATATTTATATATATTAAAAAAAGAAATAAAAATTTTATTTTATTTATTTACAGTTAGATGCATTATACAATAATGATCCTTCCGCAGGTTCACATACGGAAATCTTGTTACGACTTTTACTTCCTCTAAATAATCAAGTTCGGTCAACTTTTGCGAAACAACCGTAACACACAAGGCGTCACAGTGATCACGTCCGGAGACATTAGTAAATAATTCAATCGGTAGTAGCGACGAGCGGTGTGTACAAAGGGCAGGGACGTAATCAATGCGAGTTAATGACTCACACTTACTGGGAATTTCAAGTTCATGTGAACAGTTTCAGTTCACAATCCCAAGCATGAAAGTGGTTCAGCGGTTTACCCGGACCTCTCGGTCTAGGAAATACACGTTGATACTTTCATTATAGCGCGCGTGCAGCCGAGGACATCTAAGGGCATCACAGACATGTTATTGCTCAATCTCATTATTGCCAGACGCAATTTGTCCATTTAAGAAGTTAGTTACCTTATAATGGTACAAACCAACAGGAACGCCTCCACTTATATAATCACATTCAAACACAATAAACATTTTACTGCCACAATGAATGAAGGCTATATAAGCTTCAACGCCATAATCCTGAAGATATCTATTTAATATATTTGAGTCTCGTTCGTTATCGGAATAAACCAGACAAATCACTCCACGAACTAAGAACGGCCAAGCACCACAACCCATTTGAGATAGAGCTATCAATCTGTCTTACACATTTATGTTCGGACTTGGTAAGTTTTCCCGTGTTGAGTCAAATTAAGCCGCAGGCTCCACTCCTGGTGGTGCCCTTCCGTCAATTCCTTTAAGTTTCAGTTTTGCAACGATACTTCCCCCGGAGCCCAAAAGCTTTGGTTTCCCGGGAAGCGACTGAGAGAGCCATAAAAGTAGCTACACCCAATTGCTATCTGGCATCGTTTATGGTTAAAACTAGGGCAGCATCTAATCGCCTTCGAACCTCTAACTTTCGTTCTTGATTAATGAAAACATCTCTGGCAAATGCTTTCGCTTAAGTTAGTCTTACGACGGTCCAAGAATTTCACCTCTCGCGTCGTAATACTAATGCCCTCAAACTGCTTCTATTAATCATTACCTCTTGATCTGAAAACCAATAAAAGCAGAATAGAGGTCTTATTTCATTATCCCTTGCATAGAATATTCAGGCATTTGAAGTCTGCTTTAAGCACTCTAATTTGTTCAAAGTAATTGCATCGGCCGTCAATCACACTCGATGAAGAGCACTAATGCAGGTTTTTAAATAGGAGAAATATATAAAAAAAACAAGTATTTAATTATATATAAGAATTCCACCGGTAATACGCTTATACATAAAGGTATAGTACTAACTACAATTGTAAGTTTCACTACCCGTATGAAGCATAAGTTCAATTACGAACGTTTTAACCGCAACAACTTTAATGTACACTATTGGAGTTGGAATTACCGCGGCTGCTGGCACCAGACTTGCCCTTCAATAGAGTCCTGTATTGTTATTTTTCGTCACCACCTCCCCGAGCTGGGAGTGGGTAATTAACGCGCCTGCTGCCTTCCTTAGATGTGGTAGCCGTTTCTCAGGCTCCCTCTCCGGAATCGAACCCTGATTTCCCACTACCCGTTGCAACCATGGTAGTCTTAGATACTACCATCAAAAGTTGATAGGGCAGACATTTAAAAGTTCTGTCGTCAGTACAAGACCATACGATCTGTATGTTATCTAGAGTTAAACCAGTGTACCGATCTTGCGATCGTTTGGTTTTAGCCTAATTAAAGCACTCGTTCAAAAAGGTCCGTGTATTAATTGCATGTATTAGCTCTACAATTACCACAGTTATCCAAGTAACTGTTAACGATCTAGGAAACCATAACTGATATAATGAGCCTTTTGCGGTTTCACTTTTTATTCGTGTGTACTTAGACATTCTGTTCAAAAAGTTTTATAATTTATATTTCCAATATACTATACATGTGCAAATTGCCCTTGCATTAGAGAACTGAATAGCATATGTAATTCAATTTTCCAACCAGAAAATACCAAACCACCAGTCTATTTATATAAAAACGGGTGTTGGTTGTGTTTTGGATGAAAGTTTATGCTTTCCAAATTAACGAAAATGTGAAACGTATTTAGTATATATATACCTTGACTAATTCCATCACTATCTAACAATTGCATATTATTACCGCAGCCAAGCGTTTAAAGACAACAAATAACGAAAAACTTTCATTTTCATTTACAACTTGTATTATATGCATTCAATACATATAATAGATGAGCACACACTTCTCACAATGTCTGCAAATCAATGTCGGCAAGACAACACATATAAATTCATATATTCGGTATGTTATTTTTTTCATATGACTTGCCTTGCGCGACATCACTCCACCTATATAGGCTTTCTGCCACCATTTCTAAAATATACTACTTTTTCAAATGACAATTTTTATTTCTCATAGCTATGCATGTATTATTACAATAATTCACTGTTAAGCTTAGTTATTTTTGCATCATATATTATTAATAACCAATGACGGCAAGACAACACTCCACCGTCATATAATTTCGGTATGGTAATTTTTTTCATATGACTTTCCTTGAGTGACCCCACTCCACCTATATATGTTTTCTGCCACAATTTCTAAAATTTACCATTTTTTCAAAGGCCGACCTGTTATTTCATGCGTAAATGCACTGTTATGAAATCTCTATCTCATCTGAAAGTACACTTTTACTTTGCTTATTTAAATGTCTGTCATATGAAAATTAAATTTTATTTGTCTTATCAAATTTGACTTTTTTTGTAGTCATATGAAATTTTTATGTCATGTCAAATTTGAGTTTTTTTCTAGTCATTTTACTTTTTTTTTAGTCATATGAAATTTTTATGTCATGTTAAATTTGATTTTTTTTGTAATCTTATAAAATTTGTATGTTACATGAAATGTATCGAAAGGAAAACAACCGGTGTTATGCGTTTAAAGAACATTTATTAATTAATCACTGCGGACGGCAGTTCGCGTTAGTGACGAAAGCAGCACGAAGGGTGCAAAAGGCGACTAACTATATACAGCTAAGTTGGAAAATTTGCTACAACTGTCCGATCAGATCGAGTTATATACTGATCGAAAGGTTTAGTCCTAACTTACAAAATGGCATACTAAAACTTTTTCTAACCAACCTGGGTCATGAGATATGGGGGTGTAAGTGGGTGGGGAAAAATTTAAATGATTGCAGCTAATGGGGCTGTTGGGGCCTTTTGGTAAAATTTTTTATTTTTTAAGAATTTTACTTAAAAATGCGCGTCGATTGATATCTCAATCACCCAAATCCGATAACTGGTTCAAAAGATAAATAAGTTTGAAAATTTTAGTAGAATAATAAAAATGAAGTGAAAAGTTAGTTTCTTTGTTTGTCTGTTTGTATCAAATCGCTAAAGAAGCTAAAATGTTATGATGGGGATTTGTTCATTTTTGAAAATCTAGAAATGTTTGTTTTACGACTTTTTCAATTTCCCGCTAGTTTAGCGGGAAATCGCTAAATCCCGCTAAATTTGAAACCTCACCAGTTTCCATACCATAGAAGCTATAGATATGTTCTGGATATCATTGGAAAGGTGTGCTTGAGGGCTTTTAGTACGAAAAACTTTTTGGTTGTATGAGATATCTCAAACAAACTGACACAATACGCATTTAACTTGGTTTTATATATTCTGTGCAAAGTTGGTTCAAATCGGACCACTATAACATATAGCTGCCATAGGACCGATCGGGGGAAAATGGAGTCTTATTACGAAAAACTTTTTTGTTTTATGAGATATCTCAACCAAACTGATAAAATATGCATTTAACTTCGTTTTATATATCCTGGCCAAAGTTGGTTCAAATCGGACCACTATATCATATAGCTGTCATAGGACCGATCGGGCGAAAATCAAGTCTTAGCATAAAAAACTTTTTTTTACACGAGATATCGTAACAAAACTAATAGAATATGCATTTAAGTTAGACTTATAGATCCTGAAGAAAGTTGGTTCTAATCGAACCACTATATCATATAACTGTCATAGAACCGATCGGGCGAAAGTCTTGAACTTGTATCTCCCCTCTTTCTCTTTTTCTCCAGTTTCAATCCCCTTATCATTCTGTCATAGGACCGATCGGGCGAAAATCAAGTCTTAGTATGAGAAACTTTTTTTTTACAGGAGGTACGGGGCTATCGAAACTAGTAGAGTAGCATTTAATTTAGACGTATAGGGGGCGGAGCCCCCTACTTTTCTTTATAATTAAAAAAATTTTTTTTTAAATATGAAAAAATATTCAACAATGATAAATTTACAATGTCAAAAGCAAAAGCAATTGCAAAAATTTCTGATATCCCACTAAAAAAAACCTCTAAACGAGGTAAAAGTCTAGTGACGAAAGCAATTTCCAGCCCCAAAATTTTGTGACGAACAAAATTGAGTTTAATACAAAAATTTTAAATAAAAATATAAATTAATAAAAAAAAACAATTGGTATTCGGCACTGCGCAAAAAGTAATTTTTATGTACAAAGAAGCTCACCCTTTTTGCGCACAGTGCACAAGGCCAATTGTTTTTTTTTATTAATGTGCTGCTTATCCTGAATATTTTCCACAATATTATCAAGCAGAAAGTTTCCCACAAAACTCAACTTTACATACACACAATCAGCCGAAACGAGACAGAACAACCAAAAAAATAGAAATCGAGCAAGCCGAAAATTTTCAGCAGCCAGCCTTGGAAACCAACAGTACATGTATCACTTATAAAGGCAAAAATCTGAAATGTTTAATAGATAAGGATCTACTGTGGATATGATGACATCAAATGTTTTCAATTTACAAGTTCATGACACCGACTGTTAATCAAACCAGCAACGGACCTTCTATCACAAAGAAAGTTAACGTCCTTTCCAATAACCTATTCAAGGGCAAAATGAATTTCTTCTACACCAATTCTCCGCAGATAATCTATTAATTGGTAGAAAATTGCTTTCAGAAGCACAAGCCGTTATAGATTAAAAGCCAAAACTGTACTTTAACAAAGAAAGTATAAACTAACCAACGAATTCCAATCACAAATCAGAACCACTTCCTAGCCCAACCAAATCCTGAAACTAATCAACATTTTAAAAATCCAATAGAGAAATTTCCGATAACCAAGAATCTACAATCACAAGCCCTTACCGATTAGATTTAAATGAAGAAGAAAGAATCAATTAATCACACATCAAACACAACAAATAAAGAAGGCGACCAACTTAGTTTCAGTAATCAAGAAAAACACATTATAAATACTACCCACAATTCAGCCTTACATACAAAACCAACAGTTATCCACAAGCATATGAACAGGAAGTTGAACATCAAATTCAAGACATGCTTAATCAAGGTATCATACGGCCTATAGAAAGTGATGCAGATTTTGAAATAATTCAAAACGCACACAAGGAAATTATTAACACTAGCCATACTAAAATTCTTCGAAGTCTCATTCAATTAAAAAACATTAACTCCTATGCCGAATTCAAAGAACTTATTTTAAAAACCCAGAAAAACTCCTACACCCCGGAATTCAAAAAACAAAAACTTTTTTGTGAAACCTATATTTCCAACAGCCAAATATTAACACAAAACAAATAAACGAATGTCAATTGCAACTAGCAAAATCAGAACAAGAAACACAAAAATGCCAATGAAAATACACCCAAGCCCGAACACTGTCGTGACAATTTGTAATTACATTTATCTTCTAAGCAAACATTATCTTACTCTGGACATATCAAATTCGCACTTTGAAATCAACAAACTGGAAGAATGCAAAAATGCATTAATGCGAATAATCAGTTAGGAAAACCAATATTATTAAAAGCTGACCGAGACGGCGCATTTTCCAGCTTAGCACTAAAAAAATGGCTTGAAAGTGAAGGATAGAAATACAATTAAATACAACAAAAACAGGAATAGCAGACATCGAAAGACTACATAGAACAATAATTGAAAAAATAAGAATAATTATCACTTTAAATGACGAAGAAAATAAACTCAGCAAAATAGAAACAATTCTTTACATTTACAATCACAAAACAAAACATGACACAACTGGACAAACTCCTGCACAATTTTCTTATATGCCGGACAACCAAATTTAATACCCAAGAAAAAAAGAAAAAGTAATAAATAAAATTAACAGTGACCACAAGAAACGAAGTTGATACTAGATATCGAAAAGGACCATTACAAAAAGGAAAATTAGAAAACCCTTTCAAAGCTAATAAAAACGTTGAACAAACAGACCCAACCATATCAAATACTAACAGAAAAAGTTACACGCTACTATAAAACACAATAAAAAACTAAAGAAAATTAATAAAATTCAAAATCCAAGTTTCTACTTCAGAATATACTATGTTCACCCTCTTTAACATATGTCAATTCGAACATCACTCATTGCGAATTAACGTAACTGAATAATAATAGCAAACGAATATTTCCGTAGATTATTCCTTTATTTAAAAATTCAACACAATAATCACTATACAACAAATTACAGCAAGAACTAAATGGTATAATCTTTCATCATGAAAATCGTAATAAACGAGGACTGTTCAATGTAGTAGGCTCATTAACAAATTCCTTTTTGGTACACTTGACGATAACGACAGAGTAGAGTTCGAAAAAAACATTAATAATCTATCTTTAAATATTGTTCAAATTAATGAAATAAACGATATAATAAACATAATCAACAATGATATGAAAAGAATACAAGAACATCAAAATAAGAAAAATATACAAGATACTTTTATTTACCAATTATCACAATTTATAGAATACATAGAAGAATTGAAATGGGTATGCAATTCAAGACTAGGACTTTTCATCCAAAACTACTTACCTATACAAACTTGACAGCTCATAACCGAAACATACTACTAATTAAAACATCCACTTGGATTAACTACCAAGATAATATCATACTAATTATATCCCATATCCCAATTGACTTTCAGTCCACTAACACTATCAAAATTATCCCATATCCCGATCATAATGGCTATCAACTTGATTACATTAGTACTACTTCTTATTTTGAAAAAGATAATAAAATTTATAATCGAGATAATAAACCAGTAATTAACGAATGCATAACAAAAATTTTACTACACACAACACCAATTTGTAACTTTGAACACATAAATAACAAAGAAATGATAAAATACATTGAACCAAATACCATTGTAACTTGGAACATAACTAATACAACTGTAAAACAAAATTGCCAGAAAAATAATGTTGATCTTAATATTCAGGGCAATAAAATTATAAGTATAAATCAATGCAAAATGCAAATAAATGACATAATTTTAAGCGACAACTATCTACAGCCAGAAGTTGATCTTACACCATTGTATCCCCCCTTAGAAATAATTAAAATTAAAACCTATCAAGCATGATGACATTTAAAAATTGTATCACAAATAATATCTTTACATAGCAGTCATATAATCATAACCATCATATTATAATTTTATTCTTATATCTAAAATATTATCTTGTAATCCCATAATTTAATCCATAAAAAGTTTAAGAAACAAATTCACAACCCAAAAACCAAACAACGCCATCGGTTCAACCAGAAGAAGAAGAACAAAGAGACACAATTATCGAGATGACACAAACAACATTGCCTAAACTTTACCCTTCAGTTCACCTTGACTCGCAGCTCGCCTCTTAAGGAGAGGGAAGTGACATATTCTATGTCTACGTTATACATAATATATTCTATGTCCACGTTATACATAAGTCTAGACACCAAATTCCTCATTCTAATAATGTAAACTTTCACAGGCTACAATTGTAAACAAGCCACCCCAAATTTCGCGTACCGATAATGTAAACTTTCACAGGCTGCACTTGTAAACAAGCCACCCCAAATTTCGCGTACCGATAATGTAAACTTTCACAGGCTGCACTTGTAAACAAAGAGCAGCTAAGCCGGGCTTCTCCCCCATCGATCAGCATTGATCGAAATAACTCACTGTCAGCAGATTTGCGTTCCCAGCCAACGCTGAGTTCGTTCCCAGCCTTTATAATATTGTAAACATTTAAATGCCCAAAATTAGCTTTCGTTATAACGAAATGCACAATTATCTGTTAGTCTTAAGTTGTTCTTCAATAAATGAACTTGTCGTGAAATATCGCCTTGCCTTTTATTTTATAATAAATTCAACTTAACCGTTAGAGCTGTGCGCGGTTTTTATAAGATTCAAACTCACAGTAAATAAAGAAAAATCTAATTGGCGCAGCCGGTAGGATAACAATAAATTGTGGATCCTGATGCAATAGCTAAGTTATTAATTCTTGTGTCCCGTTTACTGTTATCCGCTAAAACAACCAACGCGAAGGCAACCCAAGCGACGGTCAATATCGCGTCAAGTTTTTATTAAACCTCGACAGTGACGTGTACACCAAAATTCGCATATTGTCAAAGCCGCGGATTGTGCAAAAAAAAAACTTGAAAAACAATTCAAGAAGACGCGATAGAATTCGAAGAGAAAATAATTCCAGAAACTTCTGGTTATCTCAAAAAAAATTCGAAAGTGCTATCTGTGCAAACCAATCAAACATTTTAAACTATAAGTTAACAAATTAAGTGAAAACAATAAAAATATAATCAACAACCAAAAGAAACTGAACCTAAAATAAGAAAAGCTGAAGTGAAACAACAAAAAACTAAGAGATAAGAAAAATTAAAAATAAAACCAAATAAATAAAAAATAATTAAATAAAAAAAAACAAAAATTTATTATAATAAAACCAACAAACAAAAAAAAAAAAAAACAACAACAATAATGGAAGGCAACGCAGAAGAACCCCTGACCGATGCCAACATGACACAAGTGATCAACCAACTTAAAAACGTTGAGAAGTTCACTGGAGATAAGAACGCTTTGTACACGTTCATCAGCCGGATCGACTACCTTTTGGCCCTCTACACCACCAATGATGCAAGACAGAGGTCAATTCTTTTTGGACTTGTGGAACGCTGCATCAGCAGTGAAGTGATGTTATCCCTTGGCGTAAACAACTTGATGACCTGGACGGATCTTCGGAAGCAACTAGTATTGAACTACAAGACGCAAACTAAGAACCACACCCTACTGGAGGAATTCAGGAGCACTCCGTTTAAAGGCAACGTGCGAGCTTTTCTGGAAGAAGCAGAACACCGTAGGCAGACATTAATGAGTAAGCTGGAACTAGAAAATAACTTTGACGAAAAAACATTGTATGCGCGACTAATCAAAACTAGCATTGACGACCTTATTCAAAAATTACCCACAAACATTTGCATTCGAATTGTAAATTGCGAAATTCCCGATTTAAGATCTCTAATTAATATTTTGCAAGAAAAAAATCTTTATAACGAACCCTGTCTTAATCCAACCCCAAATAAAGTAAGACAAGAAAAATATTTGAAGCCATTGTATCAACCAAACCCGAATATTCAAAGATTCCCCACTTTTCTTCAACCAAATCAACCCTATGTCCCATATCGACCCCATCAACCTTACATTCAACAACCATATCATCAACCATCACCCAACTATACTAACAACAACACTTTTAAACCTAATAATCATTCACCTCAACCAATGCAACAAATACCTAGTCCAATCAGACCAACATACTTTACACCCAGACCAATCATTCGACAGAACCAATTCGACAACAATCGTTTCGGACAAGTAACTCCACAACAAAACTCTTTCAATAACTCTGGCATAGCCAACCAACCGACTAAACGAGTTAGACCTGCAGAAAGTGGACAGAGTAAGATGAGTATTGACCAAGAAACTAGAAATCAGGAAGAGCTAAACTATCATGAATACATGCAACAAGAATACGATAATCAATGTGCTGCTTATCCTGAATATTATCCACAATATTATCAAGCAGAAAGTTACCCACAAAACCCAGACTTTACATACACACAATCAGCCGAACACGAGACAGAACAACCAAATGAAATAGAAATCGAGCAAGCCGAAAATTTTCAGCAGCCAGCCTTGGAAACCAACAGTACATAGTAATCACTTATAAAGGCAAAAATCTGAAATGTTTAATAGATACAGGATCTACTGTAAATATGATGACATCAAATGTTTTCAATTTACAAGTTCATGACACCGACTGTTTAATTCAAACCAGCAACGGACCTTTAACTATCACAAAGAAAGTTAACGTCCTTTCCAATAACCTATTCAAGGGCAATAATGAATTTCTTCTACACCAATTCTCCGCAGACTATGATCTATTAATTGGTAGAAAATTGCTTTCAGAAGCACAAGCCGTTATAGATTATAAAGCCCAAACTGTTACTTTATACAATAGAAAGTATAAACTAACCAACGATATTCCAATCACAAATCAGAACCACTTCCTAGCCCAACCAAATCCTGAAACTAATCAACATTTTAAAAATCCAATTAGAGAAATTTCCGATAACCAAGAATCTGCAATCACAAGCCCTTACCGATTAGATCATTTAAATGAAGAAGAAAGAATCAATTTAATCAGTTTGTTGAAACAATATCAACACATACAATATAAAGAAGGCGACCAACTTAGTTTCAGTAATCAAGAAAAACACATTATAAATACTACCCACAATTCAGCCTTACATACAAAACCATACAGTTATCCACAAGCATATGAACAGGAAGTTGAACATCAAATTCAAGACATGCTTAATCAAGGTATCATACGGCCTAGTAATTCTCCTTATTGTAGTCCTATATGGATCGTACCGAAAAAGCAAGATGCTTCAGGTAAACAGAAATTCAGAATCGTAATTGACTACAGGAAATTAAATGAAGTAACCATAAGCGATAGGCACCCAATACCAAATATGGACGAGATTTTAGGAAAACTAGGTAGATGCAATTATTTCACCACAATCGACCTTGCAAAAGGATTCCACCAACTTGAAATGCATCCAGATTCCATTCAAAAAACAGCTTTCTCTACTAAACATGGCCACTATGAATATCTTCGTATGCCATTTGGATTAAAAAATGCACCCGCAACCTTTCAACGTTGCATGAACAATGTTTTACGACCGTTACTAAATAAACATTGTCTGGTATATCTTGATGATATAATTGTATTCTCAACATCCCTAGAAGAACATTTGCAATCACTCCAATTAGTTTTCGAGAAGCTTTCTGAAGCAAATCTCAAATTACAACTTGATAAATGCGAGTTTCTAAAACAAGAAACTTCATTCCTAGGACATGTCATAACGAAGGATGGAATAAAACCCAATCCTGATAAAATCAAAGCAATTCAGAAATATCCAATTCCCACAAAAACCAAAGAAATAAAAGGTTTTCTTGGATTAACCGGTTACTACAGAAAGTTCATTCCAAATTTTGCAGACATAGCCAAACCAATGACAGCAGTACTTAGAAAAGATTCAAAAATTGACATTAAAAATCCTGAATACATTAGAGCTTTTGAAAAATTAAAACAACTAATTTCTAATGACCCAATTCTAAAAATTCCAGACTTCAAAAGTAAATTCGTTTTAACCACTGACGCAAGTAATGTAGCTCTTGGAGCAGTACTCTCTCAAGACGGACATCCCATTAGTTTTATTAGCAGAACTCTCAATGACCACGAAACTAACTACAGTGCCATAGAAAAAGAGCTTTTAGCCATTGTATGGGCAACAAAAACTTTTAGACATTACCTACTAGGACGACATTTCGAAATCAATAGTGACCATCAGCCATTATGTTGGCTGTACAAAATGAAAGAACCAAATTCAAAACTAATCCGATGGAGAGTTAAATTATCTGAATATGACTTTGACATAAAATATATAAAAGGAAAAGAAAACCACATAGCTGACGCTCTATCACGAGTAAAAATAGAACAGACTTATTTCGGAGAAGAAACACAACATAGCGCTGACGAAGACAATAGTAATTTAATATTCACTACAGAGAAACCAATAAACACATTTAAAAGACAAATTATATTTTCTAAAGGCATTCCTACTTCAAAAAATTAATAATTCACATTACATACGATAACATGACTAAAGATAAAGCCGAAAAATATTTAATAGACCATTTTTGCACAAAAACCAGTGCAATGCTTATAGAAAGTGATGCAGATTTTGAAATAATTCAAAACGCACACAAGGAAATTATTAACACTAGCCATACTAAAATTCTTCGAAGTCTCATTCAATTAAAAAACGCTAAAACAACCAACGCGAAGGCAACCCAAGCGACGGTCAATATCGCGTCAAGTTTTTATTAAACCTCGACAGTACGTGTACACCAAAATTCGCATAGTCAAAGCCGCGGATTGTGCAAAAAAACTTGAAAAACAATTCAAGAAGACGCGATAGAATTCGAAGAGAAAATAATCCAGAAACTTCTGGTTATCTCAAAAAAATTCGAAAGTGCTATCTGTGCAAACCAATCAAACATTTTAAACTATAAGTTAACAAATTAAGTGAAAACAATAATATAATCAACAACCAAAAGAAACTGAACCTAATAAGAGAAGCTGAAGTGAAACAACAAAAAACTAAGAGATAAGAAAAATTAAAAATAAAACCAAATAAATAAAAAATAATTAAATAAAAAACAAAAATTTATATAATAAAACCAACAAACAAAAAAAAAAAACAACAATAAGGAAGGCAACGCAGAAGAACCCCTACCGATGCCAACAGACACAAGTGATCAACCAACTTAAAAACGTTGAGAAGTTCACTGGAGGAAGAACGCTTTGACACGTCATCAACCGGATCGACTACCTTTTGGCCCTCACACCACCAAGAGCAGACAGAGGTCAATTCTTTTTGGACTTGTGGAACGCTGCATCAGCAGTGAAGTGATGTATCCCTTGGCGTAAACAACTTGATACCTGGACGACTTCGGAAGCAACTAGTATGAACTACAAACGCAAACTAAGAACCACACCCTACTGGAGGAATTCAGGAGCACTCCGTTTAAAGGCAACGTGCGAGCTTTTCTGGAAGAAGCAGAACACCGTAGGCAGACATTAAGAGTAAGCTGGAACTAGAAAATAACTTTGACGAAAAAACATTGTATGCGCGACTAATCAAAACTAGCATTGACGACCTATCAATTAACCACAAACATTTGCATTCGAATTGTAAATTGCGAAATTCCCGATTTAAGATCTCAAATTAATATTTTGCAAGAAAAAAATCTTATAACGAACCCTGTCTTAATCCAACCCCAATAAAGTAAGACAAGAAAAATATTTGAAGCCATTGTATCAACCAAACCCGAAATTCAAAGATTCCCCACTTTTCTTCAACCAAATCAACCCTATGTCCCATATCGACCCCATCAACCTTACATTCAACAACCAATCATCAACCATCACCCAACTATACTAACAACAACACTTTTAAACCTAATAATCATTCACCTCAACCAAGCAACAAATACCTAGTCCAATCAGACCAACAACTTACACCCAGACCAATCATTCGACAGAACCAATTCGACAACAATCGTTTCGGACAAGTAACTCCACAACAAAACTCTTTCAAAACTCTGGCGTAGCCAACCAACCGACTAAACGAGTTAACCTGCAGAAAGTGGACAGAGTAAATGAGTAATACCAAGAAACTAGAAATCAAGAAGAGCTAAACTATCAGAAACAACAACAAGAATACGAATCAATGTGCTGCTTATCCTGAAATTTTCCACAAATATCAAGCAGAAAGTTCCCACAAAACTCAGACTTTACAACACACAATCAGCCGAACACGAGACAGAACAACCAAATGAAATAGAAATCGAGCAAGCCGAAAATTTTCAGCAGCCAGCCTTGGAAACCAACAGTACATAGTAATCACTTATAAAGGCAAAAATCTGAAATGTTTAAAGAACAGGATCTACTGTAAAATGATGACATCAAATGTTTTCAATTTACAAGTTCATGACACCGACTGTTTAATTCAAACCAGCAAGGACCTTAACTATCACAAAGAAAGTTAACGTCCTTTCCAATAACCTATTCAAGGGCAAAATGAATTTCTTCTACACCAATTCTCCGCAGACTATGATCTATTAATTGGTAGAAAATTGCTTTCAGAAGCACAAGCCGTTATAGATTATAAAGCCAAAACTGTAACTTTAACAAAGAAAGTATAAACTAACCAACGATATTCCAATCACAAATCAGAACCACTTCCTAGCCCAACCAAATCCTGAAACTAATCAACATTTTAAAAATCCAATTAGAGAAATTTCCGATAACCAAGAATCTACAATCACAAGCCCTTACCGATTAGATCATTTAAATGAAGAAGAAAGAATCAATTTAATCACACATTCAAACACAATCAATATAAAGAAGGCGACCAACTTAGTTTCAGTAATCAAGAAAAACACATTATAAATACTACCCACAATTCAGCCTTACATACAAAACCATACAGTTATCCACAAGCATATGAACAGGAAGTTGAACATCAAATTCAAGACATGCTTAATCAAGGTATCAACGGCCTATAGAAAGTGATGCAGATTTTGAAATAATTCAAAACGCACACAAGGAAATTATTAACACTAGCCATACTAAAATTCTTCGAAGTCTCATTCAATTAAAAAACATTAACTCCTATGCCGAATTCAAAGAACTTATTTTAAAAACCCATGAAAAACTCCTACACCCCGGAATTCAAAAAACAAATAAACTTTTTTGTGAAACCTATTATTTCCCTAACAGCCAAATATTAACACAAAACATAATAAACGAATGTCATATTTGCAACTTAGCAAAATCAGAACATAGAAACACAAAAATGCCAATGAAAATTACACCCAAGCCCGAACACTGTCGTGACAAATTTGTAATTGACATTTATTCTTCTGAAGGCAAACATTATCTTAGGACTGCATGGACATTTATTCAAAATTCGCTACTCTTGAAAATATCAAAACAAAAGACTGGATAGAATGCAAAAATGCATTAATGCGTATATTTAATCAGTTAGGAAAACCAATATTATTAAAAGCTGACCGAGACGGCGCATTTTCCAGCTTAGCACTAAAAAAATGGCTTGAAAGTGAAGGAGTAGAAATACAATTAAATACAACAAAAACAGGAATAGCAGACATCGAAAGACTACATAAAACAATAAATGAAAAAATCAGAATAATTAACACTTTAAATGACGAAGAAAATAAACTCAGCAAAATAGAAACAATTCTTTACATTTACAATCACAAAACAAAACATGACACAACTGGACAAACTCCTGCACACATTTTCTTATATGCCGGACAACCAAATTTAGATACCCAAGAAAAAAAAGAACAACCCCCCCCCCTCCAGTTCCCAATGCTAACCCCCAAAACTTCTCCCCCCCCCCCTCCTCACCCCTTCTCTATTCAAAAACAACTCCCTTATTACTCTTCACTTATATATCCTTCCTTCCCTTTCTCCCCCCCTCTCTCTACTTCTTCCTTTTCCTCCTACACTTTCTCTTATCCAAACCTCATACCTTTCTCTCTTTTTCTAATCACCTCAACCACACACACACCCACACACTCTCACTCGCTTTCCTTCAAAATATATTTTCTCCACCCCCTTCTCCTTACATACCCCACCCCTTTTTGCCCATTTTAATGCTCAGGTATAAAAAGTAATAAATAAAATTAACAGTGACCGACAAGAATACGAAGTTGATACTAGATATCGAAAAGGACCATTACAAAAAGGAAAATTAGAAAACCCTTTCAAAGCTAATAAAAACGTTGAACAAACAGACCCAGACCATTATCAAATTACTAACAGAAATAGAGTTACACGCTACTATAAAACACAATTTAAAAAGCTAAAGAAAATTAATAAAATTCAAAATCCACAGGTTTCTACTTCATAATCATACTATGGTTCACCCTCTTTAACATATGTCACACACAAACCCAAATAAATAAATTGGACACGGATCATGGATACTTACTATTTTCAGACAAACCTTTAGAATTACCAACAAGGTTCGAACATCACTCATTGCGAATTAACGTAACTGAAATAATAATAGCAAACGAATATTTCCGTAGATCTATTCCTTTATTTAAAAATTCAACACAAATTAATCACTTATACAACAAATTACAGCAAGAACTAAATGGTATAATCTTTCATCATGAAAATCGTAATAAACGCGGACTGTTCAATGTAGTAGGCTCATTATACAAATTCCTTTTTGGTACACTTGACGATAACGACAGAGTAGAGTTCGAAAAAAACATTAATAATCTATCTTTAAATATTGTTCAAATTAATGAAATAAACAATATAATAAACATAATCAACAATGATATGAAAAGAATACAAGAACATCAAAATAAGAAAAATATACAAGATACTTTTATTTACCAATTATCACAATTTATAGAATACATAGAAGACATTGAAATGGGTATGCAATTGTCAAGACTAGGACTTTTCAATCCAAAACTACTTACCTATGACAAACTTGACAGCATCAATAACCGAAACATACTACTAATTAAAACATCCACTTGGATTAACTACCAAGATAATATCATACTAATTATATCCCATATCCCAATTGACTTTCAGTCCACTAACACTATCAAAATTATCCCATATCCCGATCATAATGGCTATCAACTTGATTACATTAGTACTACTTCTTATTTTGAAAAAGATAATAAAATTTATAATCGAGATAATAAACCAGTAATTAACGAATGCATAACAAAAATTTTACTACACACAACACCAATTTGTAACTTTGAACACATAAATAACAAAGAAATGATAAAATACATTGAACCAAATACCATTGTAACTTGGAACATAACTAATACAACTGTAAAACAAAATTGCCAGAAAAATAATGTTGATCTTAATATTCAGGGCAATAAAATTATAAGTATAAATCAATGCAAAATGCAAATAAATGACATAATTTTAAGCGACAACTATCTACAGCCAGAAGTTGATCTTACACCATTGTATCCCCCCTTAGAAATAATTAATTTAATTATTTATTATATTATAACCTATCAAGCATGATGACATTGTAAAAATTGTATCACAAAATAATATCTTTACATATGCAGTCATCATAATCATAACCATCATATTCATAATTTTATTCTTATATCTAAAATATGTATCTTGTAATCCCATAATGTTAATCCATAAAAAGTTTAAGAAACAAATTCACGAACCCAAAAACCAAACAACGCCATCGGTTCAACCAGAAGAAGAAGAACAAAGAGACACAATTATCGAGATGACACAAACAACATTGCCTAAACTTTACCCTTCAGTGTCACCTTGACTCGCAGGCTCGCCTCTTAAGGAGAGGGAAGTGACATATTCTATGTCTACGTTATACATAATATATTCTATGTCCACGTTATACATAAGTCTAGACACCAAATTCCTCATTCTAATAATGTAAACTTTCACAGGCTACAATTGTAAACAAGCCACCCCAAATTTCGCGTACCGATAATGTAAACTTTCACAGGCTGCACTTGTAAACAAGCCACCCCAAATTTCGCGTACCGATAATGTAAACTTTCACAGGCTGCACTTGTAAACAAAGAGCAGCTAAGCTGGGCTTCTCCCCCATCGATCAGCATTGATCGAAATAACTCACTGTCAGCAGATTTGCGTTCCCAGCCAACGCTGAGTTCGTTCCCAGCCTTTATAATATTGTAAACATTTAAATGCCCAAAATTAGCTTTCGTTATAACGAAATGCACAATTATC
>JAWNOV010000153.1:0-72640 GCA_035045575.1 Drosophila falleni | reverse complement strand
AGGATTTTAATTCTAGATGCTTATACGTATATACGTTATTTTCTTAGTGGCATTGTTAACGCAACGTAATGCCCATACGTTGTGAAACATAGCGAACCGTCTAAGCCAAATTTGAAATAACAAATCGTTAACCAATTTTCGCAGTTTTTATTAGTTGGATTATTTTTATTCCGCGTTCGTATTGCTTCCACGAACTTATAAATTTTCGGATAGTGCCGAAAATATTTTCGAGAAATTAAATCTTCGACATTGCAGGAATATTGACAATTCGTTTAGTGCTTTCCAAAATGAACAGTCATCATTGACTTCAGGTGTTTTTGGAACCCAGAACTATAGTTATTTTTGTATATATATTTTTTTATAATTTTTAGGAATCAGAAATAGTGCAGATACATATAATTTACACATTTCATTTAATTAATATTATTTATTATGCAGTGGTGTAGTTTGACAGTGCTTAAACTTTAACTTCATCCTCAAATATTATTTTCGAAGGCTCAGCAGGCGTATATGTTTTATTATTTGAACGAAACCTACTTAACTGTATAAGAGTTTAGTATACATTCAAACTCAGTGCTTGAAACAACACTTTTAATAAATACTCAATATTTTTTTATAGTTTTTTTAAAATCTTTTTTATATTTTAAATTAATGTGAATTCAGTTTTACAAAAAAGAGATATCCAAGGTAAGTGCAAAAATTAATTTTTTTTCTCATTCCCTTCATGTAAATTTCGTATCCATCCACATAATCAGATTGGCAAAGTTCTTAAAATCCGATAATCCTCCATTTTTATTTTCGAGAGGAATTAAAAAAATATATTCTACAATAGTTCAATTGAATATTCGCCCTGTTGAATTAATTAAAATAATTTTATAAAACTTTCTGTTCATTCTGGAGTTATGATACTTGCGATGTGCAATGTGTCAAAATACTCACTAATAAATACATATTGAACCTAAAGTTCGTCTGATGCTCTCACGCACCAACTGCCGGGATAATGCTTTGGCAGTCGGAGCTCGTAAACATAAATCCAACTGACGCTAATTGTTTGTTGCAATTACTCTTTAATAGAAATTAAATTTAATGACAGGATTCTATATTCTTTATATAAATTCTAAATATTTCTAGATATTCAGTATTCCATTTGATATTTCATACTCGTTCTTCTTGGTAATATTTTAATTTTCTTAGTAATAATTATCAATATAACATGAATTACGTTTTCATCGATCGTTTTAATTCTATTTCTGAGCGACAATATAAATATGTCATCTTGAAAATATTGATATATGAAGTTGTTAATAAGCCAGCCATATGTATCCTATTCATATATATCGTTAATTAAAAATGTCTTAGAATTTAATTCAAGACAACTGGTATTCTTTCTTAATTTCTTTCAAGGACATAATGGCGGCAGCCAATACTATACAATACCAGAAGAGCATGCTTAGAGGACCATGCACAAACAATGGCTTTATCAAGTTTATTCAGCAATATGGCACACGATATGGTTTTAATGGTCCAAGCATGTTAAAGGGCGGAAAAGAGTGGAATCGGATGACGAGCTCCCAAAAAATGAAATACCAAAAGATGACGAAACCCTTTAACTTAAACAAGGATAATGAAGATGCATGCGGTCGCAGTCCCTGTGCCAAAAAGCGCAGTTGCCCTTCAAAACCACGTTGCCCCACCCGCAGAAAACCAAGATGTGCACCTAAACCAAGATGTGCACCTAAACCAAGATGCGCACCTAGGCGCAAGTCCTGTCCCAAGCCAAGGTGCAGGCCAAAGCGTAAATCTCGCTGTGCTAGAGTTAAATGCCAGAAACCTGGGCCCATTACAAATAATGGATATCTGAATTTTCTACGCGTCTATCGACGTAAGCATTGCGGCCTAAAGCCAAAGGATCTGGTGACGAAGGCAGCTCGGGCTTGGTGCCGTCTTCCTGAGTGCAAGAAGGATCGTTATCGTCGTCAGGTACTTTGCTTGCAGAGTTAACAATTTTAATTTTTACTTTACTTAAACTTAAATTTAATTTTCTACCCTTAGGCATGCAAGGTAACCACTAATTGCCGTCATAAGAGGCGTCGGGTTTGCACTACGATGCCATAGATTCCTGTCTGTAGTATCGTACAAGCCCTCCTCTAAATCTATACACTTTGAATTAATGTCAAAATTATATATTAAAATTTATGTAGCCGATCAAATAAATTTTATTCAAATCCAGACTCGCTTTCAAATGTGAAAAAAATTTAACTTATGCAGGATTCGGAACGTTGTCCGGTTCCTTCCGCTGGCTCCACGGTGTATTCCTGTCAGTTATGTTTTGGTTTGGCTGCTTTTATTGCTCTAATTCGGTCAGGTTGCTCGTGTTCTTAAGGTTTTTCCGTTCTAAGCTTACTTTTGAATTAAGCTATGGTGTTTGTAATCGACTTAAATTTATCGTTCTATACGGTGCAATAGTTAAGAATTACCAAATTTTTAAATTAAAATGTATTTAAATAGAATTATCAAATCAATTATCATTTAATTATTTGAAGACCCCGAACCTTAAAGGGACGGGGTCTATTGATCTATTTGTTTTAACGAATATGTGCATAACAGGCAGAAAGAGGCCTGGCAGACCCTATAATATATACATATTTTTGGTATATACAACAAACTTGGTATGTAGGTTCCTCTGTATTGCAAGCAGGTCGAGTTTGTTTCAAAATTCGACCACGCCCCATATCGCCCACAAATTGGAATAGAAATGCATATCTAAATTATAAGAATTTAAAAGCTAGTAACACCAAATTTCGTATGTAGATTCCTCTATATTGCAGGCAGGTCAAATCTGTTTCTCTTTTGAATCGGACCACTATATCACAAAACTGTCATAGGAAAATCAAGTCTTAGTATGAATAACTTTATTGTCAGATATTATAAATTTCATAAAGTATATATATTTTTTTTGATCAGAATCAACAGCCCAGACCGTTTCTGCCCGTTGCGTTAATCTCAGAAACTATAAACGCTAAAAGCTTCACATTTGACATGTGGGTTGATGGATGCCATTCGTAGTTCAAGTTATGTTTATTTTTGATCGGACAACAATGTTCAAAATAAAGTTGCATTGATGCAACTCCTAATATAAATTATTTTATTGTTTGTTGAATTCATCACATTAGTTGAAAACAGTTTATAAAGCAAAGCATTGAGAAAAGTAGGCATTTTATTTAGTTATCATTTTGTATCAAAAATAAGTTTGTATCACAAATTGTTTACATGCTAACCAAGTTTAGTACTAAATCAGCATTGCCAACTATTTCGATCAGGGACCGTAACTGTTATAAGTTTTAAAATAAAAATTGCAAATTAACAGTTATCTTTGAACTTATATTTTAAAGTTACGAAATAATAATTATTTTTAATTTTTGTTAAAAAGTCAAAAATAATCGTTAAAATTTAATTTTTAAATAAAAGTTGTAAAATAACTCTCATTTCCGATTTTTTAAAAAAATATCTCTTATTTTTGATTATTATTTAAAAGTTGCAAATAAGAGTTATTCCGCAACTTTTATTTTAAAAATCAAAAATAAAAGTTAAAGTGAATATCTTTTGAACCAAGTGGTGGATTTTCTGATTTGAACCAACTTTGAACAAGATATATAAAACCAAGTTTTATGCATATTCAATCAGTTTGATTACGATATCTCATAAAACATAAAAGATTTTCATACTAAGACTTGATTTTCGCCCGATCGGTCCTATGACAGCTATATGATATAGTGGTCCGATTTGAACGAACTTTGGACAGGATATATAAAACCAAGTTTAATGCATATTCAATTAGTTTGGTTACGATATCTCATAAAACAAAAAGTTGTTTATACTAAGACTCGATTTTCGCCCGATCGGTCCTATGACAGCTATGTGTTATAGTAGTCCGATTTGAACCAAATTTGGACAGAATATATAAAATCAAGTTTTATGTATATTCTATAAGTTTATTTACGATATCTCATAAAACAAAAAAATTTTTCATACTAAAACTTGTTTTTCGACCGATTGTTCCTATGGGCGCTATATGATATAGTGGTCCGATTCAAAAAAGAAACAAACTTAATCTGTCTGCAGTATAGAGGAATCTTCATACCAAATTTGGTGTCACTAGCTTTAAAATTGCTCTTATAATTTGGATATGAAATTTTTTTTTCCGATTTGTTGGCGTTAAAAGGGGCGGGGCCGAATTTTGAAACAAACTTGATCTGCCTGTAGTATAGAGGAACCTACATACCAAGTTTGGTGTCTCTAGCCCTTATAGTCTCTGAGATCTAGGTGTTCATACAAACAGACAGACAGACGGACAGACAGACAGACAGACAGACAGACGAACATTGCTATTTCGACTTGGCTATTGATGCTGATCAAGAATATATGTACTTTTTGGGGTCAACAAACCCAATAGACCCCTGTATTTTTTTTAAGTACGGGGTCTAAAAATCGGTCTTTATTTGGGGGTTATTCTTTTTAATTTGAAGTTGGCCCAGCTACATAGACTATTACCATTTTGCTCAAGCCAAACTTATTTTTTAAGAAATGGGTTCCGTAAGGGTTTGGGTTTGCGGAGTAAATAATTTTAAAGGTTCGGTTAGCAGCTTGATGTGTAGGTATATAGTATGAACATATTTTTGCATTAACAAAATTAATTTTTGAAAAAATGTTTAATACAATAATTTTGCGATTCAGACCCAACTTATCATTCGAAACGCTTGTTGGGTTTGTTGAGTATTGCTCTTCTCTTTTGTGCTGGTCTGTGTCTCATTTTGTGCCGGCTTTTTTCATGCGTCTGCTGCAGCATTCCCTTAAAAATACGCGGCTTTCGACCGACATCCTCAACAGTCGACGAAAGCCGCGTATAAAAACAAAAAGGGCAATAAGAATTTTTGCGATTCTGTGTTTTTGTCTTTTCACGCACACACACAAACAAAGGCGCGCGCACGCACGCACACACACACACACAGCAAAATCGATAAGTGAGAAATTCACCACGCGCGCTTTGCGCTCTCTTCTCCAATGTTGAGCTCGGGCGCAGTTGACCAACTGCGAGACATTTCAGTGTCTGACGGCATTTTCCAGCGTGTGAACGCGTTTTTAATTCGAGTTCGCACGAGATAATTGTTACAAAATTGTTGGTAATTTGATAATTAAATTCAACTGCAATTTGAACAAAGTAGCGCAGGTAGCACCGCTTAAGTTGAATTATTAATGACGCCCTGAAAAGTATGCAATACTTTAAATAAATTGCTTAAAAAGTTCTAGACCAAAGTGGCTTCCGTGTTGTTGTTTTTGTCCATGTGAAATGATTTAACCTAAATCGCAGCTTAGCGATTATGAAATAAGCAGACAATTTCGAGTGCATTCTGTTTTTCTATCCGACGAATGACAACAACTTACTGAAAAACTACAAACATAGAGATAACCCAGTTGGTTGTGTTACGCCCACGTTCTTTGAACTCTTCAGGGGCGCTGGACTCTGTGAGGTCCAATAGTTCAGAACACTCCCCTTACGGAAATCATCCCCCACTTTTCTAGCCGGCAGCGGAAAAGAACTAGCTAAAAAGTGAACAATCTAACAAACTCGACTGTTAGAGACCCTGTATTCATTCTGCAAAAGAAGCAAATTAAACAATTAACATAAATTTAAGTCATCTGTCAAATTGAAATTTGGCTCAGTGTTATTAATTAATACTTTAAAATTCTGTTAGCTACCGTTTTCTGTTTCCTCTGCACTATGAAAAATGTTATGCAATTTTAAATTTCGTTTAAAGTTGTGACAATATTCTTAAACAAACTTGATCTGACAAACAGACGGAAATTTCTATATCGACTGGATTGCTTACGAATGAATATACTTCTCAGGGTGGAGACGCATATGTTATTTTTGTCTTTTGATAAACATAATCAGGGTGTTCCAGAAACTTAAGCCAACCGTAAACTAACCAAATGTATGGATTAATGGCAACATTTCTGAAACACTCCTTTTTATAGACCCATTGTCATGTTTAAGTACAGGGACTAGAAACTCTTTACACTTATAGTTTTGTTTAACTTTCTTATGCTTTGCGTGTTTTTCATTCTTTTTTTTATTTCTTATGTTTTCAAACACGCATATGCATAGCATACTTAATGTACATAAACGTGTATATAAGTTTCCTTGTGCTTATTAATGATATCAGCAAATCAGCGAATTTTTTTTTCATTTTACTGACCTCCTGTAAAAATGATTTATGACTGATGAAGCCGCTTCGCAAAATTCAATGTGTTCGATAAGCACGCGACAAATTCGAGGACAATAAGGGTAAAAATTTATATAAATTTTAAAATTTTAAAAAGCAATTTATTAACAAAAAACTAATAACAAAAGTAATCGCCAGACAGAAATAGAAAACAAAGGAAAAAACATAATAACAGAAAATAAAGGAATTTGTTTTTCTTTGGCACGAAATGAGCCAAAGTTTTGATAGTCTAATGCACGGCAGAGGAGGAGGAGGAGGAGCAAGAGATAGTGTCTTTGATGGCTATTCGGGCTATCCGGACCGTCAGTCCTCCGAGGATGTGCCGGACTCTACAGCAACGAATACAACAACAGCCGGCGAAGATGGCAACGCTGGAGCAGATGCCGTTGCGGCGCGGGATGATGATTTTATCGAGGACAACAATTTTGAATCGAATTTGCGACGTCGCAAAGGCAAAATAATATCCTGTGCCAAGGAGACCATTGAGAACGGTAAGAATCACCAAAATTACTTTACATACATATACATACTATATGTATGTATATAGTTTAAATATGTATTTGATGACAATTTAGTCCTGTGTGTGTTTATATGGCTCACAATAGATTGTCGGCACGTAGTAAACAAAGAGACATTTGGCATATCGAATTCCAGCTAACAAGAGACCGCAATAGAATGTGAAGATTTTCTAGTTCGATGGCTAGATACTCAAAAAATCTTTACAGCCTTAAGCAATCGTAGTTACAGCTTAGAATTTTAAAAGCAAAATATTTTATTTGAGTAAAAATACATCGAAACATCGACAATTTGACTATCGCGGAAGCGTTTTTTAGTCGATGTATCGAATTCTTTAAATCGATATCCAAAAAATTTCTACAAATCAATGTGCTTTTTCATCACAGATAGGTGGATTTCCTGAAACAGATTTGAATTGGATTTCGGTTTGGCTTATTCCTTCCCCCCTTTTCCCCCCATTTTTTCATAAAAAACGAAAACCAAAATTTTTTTATTTTAAATTCCTTTTCAAATTTTTATTAAATTTTTTGTTTAAAAAAAAAAAAAATAAAAAACATATTCTTTTTTTATTTTCCTACCCCTCCATTTTACCACATTCCCACTTTTTTTTATCAGAGTCCTTTTAAGCTATTTTCGTGCATTAGCTTTAATTCTCACAGCTCTCTCTTAGCTGTCATATTCATATGGTGTAGCCAAATAATTATATCGAAACGAAATCGGCATTAAACCCGATTTCGTGAAATCACTTTCCGGATAATCTTTTAAAATTTTCCTGGCAGCCACACACATTTTTTATGGAGCAGCTGTGATCAACTGATCGGCGAAATCAAATCAAAATCGCTTTCAGGAATATCTATAGTAATAATTTCAAAACACCTTTAAAAAAAGAAGAATTCGAGTAGCCTTTAAAAAAATGTACCATTTCGAAAATAGTTTTTACATAAATCTACGAATTCAAAATGTTTTAAAATTTTTGAAGTTTTCTGGTGCCCCTGATCCTTACACGGATCGCGAGCCAGTTCTATGTTATGTTATGTTAGTTAGAAGTAAAGCGTATCATAGCGATAACATTCTTATATAACAGACCTATGTTAATAAAATAGAGTGAAGAGCTGTTGTAGCTCTTGCTTGGACTATAACCAATGCTATAATTTCTTTTATATCTAATACATATTGTTAGCAGTTTGAAGGATCCTTTGGTTAAAGTTTACGAACGAAGCAACACACAAATTACCTTAAAATAACTTTTAGACTGATGTACTTCCTGTACCGAGATTCTTTGCAGCTAACAGAGTCAACGGGTTGTTATTGTTGTTCTGTTGGTGCTGTCATTGTTAGACAAATAAAACAAACTTTACACCCTTTCAATGTTGAGCCAGGAGCTTTTGTGTCCGCTGCCATTGTGTTTCAAGTGGCATCTGAGAAAGTTGCCACTGCAAATGCAATTGACATCCTTTGAATTATTTATGTTCGTCTTTGCTTCTTGAGGCATTCAATATGGGCATGGTAAATGGAAAACGGAAAATGGCAAATGAATTTTTCCTTTTTAATTGATTGCAACTGCTACTCGTACTTTGTCTTCGGCAGCCATAAAACTATTTTAGCTATTTCTTGAGAGTTTTATCGATTACCATCAGCTCGTTGGCCTTATCCTGGACTGAAACTTTAAATGGGCTTTAATCAAGTTTCGCTTAAATGTTTCAACGTCGTTTTCTTAGTGTTTACTTTAGGCAGTGACTTAATTAATTTCATTAGCTTTTCTGGGTCAAGGTTGTCTGGCATGTGCGTGTCTCACAAATGGTTCTTAATATGAATTTTCCCTTATGATATATATATTAGGATGGAGTGAATTTCATGTTTTTTTTATTTTCGAAACCGCTGTATCATCAATGGATGTTACAATATAAAAGCAATGTGGCGCACCGTCGGTCAATTTTGAGAAAACAGTCAAAAACTCAAAAACCCGACATAGCTGTGATTTAATCCCCAAAATATTGATTTAAAAATCAAATATTATTTTGCTGTTTGCTTTCTAAAACCACATCAACTGATAAGATCGGTGAAAAACGTATCCATAGTATCTTCAGGAGGTAAGAACGCGAACAGTGGGTACTAAAAATAAAAGATTAAAAATCTTTTGGGGTTAAATCACAGTTATGTCGGATTTTTTGAGTTTTTGGATGATTTCTCAACATTGATCGTCGGTGCGCCACATCAGGATGACCTCCAAAAAAATTGATTTCTTTTTACAGATAATGCTTTTATATCGTATAATCCATTGATGATACAGCGTTTTCGAAAATTAAAAAAAAACGGGAAATTCACTCCACCCTAATATATATGGGTTGGCCATTAACTTATTGGTAACTAACTAATAATCGAGTGTTTTTTATTAGAAGTTTACTATGCTGAACTGATGAGGGTTGTTTTTTATGGATTGCGTGCTAGAAATAAGTCATTACATGCAATTTATACTGGCACCTACGGAACATGTCAGTCAAGTACTACATAAATATCTAGTGTAGCTATAACTAGAATAGTATAGAGTTTTTTCTTTGGGTCGAGTTAGTACTATAATTTTCTTGTATTACAAAAATTCTGGTACTATAAGAGAGTAAGGTTTCTTATTAAACTATATATATAACAAAAAATCAGTTACTAATTACTGTCAACGAAAGAAATGATTTTCGGGTTCATTGTATTACATTTTTGTCTAAATTTACATCATCAGCGAAGTAAATTAAGACATTACAAATGTATATAATCTATATGGTATTTCAATAATATAGAAAATAACTATTTAGAATAAAATTTGATTTGTAACCAAGTCTATTATATTACTATCCCTACACGAAAATCCACTCAACTCAACTCTATTTAAAAAATAAATAAGTTCTATTGGCATTCCACTCTACCACATTCCATTCTGTGTCTACTTCGGTCGAGGATTATATCATTACTTCCAATCTTAGCACCTATGAGCTCGTCTGTATTTCAATGAAATGCCAAGGTTTGGCTAAAACGCTAACTATTCTAACGATTGAGAATTAAGTGAATGTTACGATACAAGCACGCACCTATGTATGTATTTACAATGTAAAATTCGCATAGAGTTTGTTTAGACTGTACATTGCTTCATGTGACCCAAAAATAATAGACCAGACTTTTAAACTTTACCCGACAGGCTTACGTAAATATCAAGGGATGGAAAGACCAGGATGAGGTATTGATGGGGCAGTTGCATCGCGTGCGTTAGCATGGCGTGAAATATCACAAGTTTTGGCTCGAAATTGGGTAAACGTTGGGTTCTCATCGATTTTCTGGGTTGTGGCCGGAGCTGCCATGATGTCTGGGCCATTTAGGGAATCGTACTCCTACCCATCATGCATTTCATTTGGCATCACAGTCATATTCCCGTTGATTGTCTGGGGCCATTGTCGAACCCATTGTCTGTTCAATGTTTGTGTGTCTTTTTGGATGATTGTTTTGTTGTCAGCATTATAAGCGAGCTCTGCTGCCGTCTGTCTATCAATCGAGTCAAGTCGTCATCAAAACAACAACAAAAGAACATTAATGGCTCTGGTCTGGGCATGACAGTGGCTGCTAGATACATAGCTATGGTAGCTAAAGATTGGCTATGGCTCGATTGTTGTTAACCCCTTGGCCTCAGTGGCATCGTTTTCTTTTCTTCTGACTTGACTGACTTCTCTGTCAATATACACTACTAAAAATAAAAAGAATTTGTTGTGCTCTTTTCTTTTCATAATTTTTTTTGTACCTATTGCAGTAGAGATATTGTAAAACAAAGTCAAAGAATATCGATATCTCATATTTTTGGTCTCTATTTGCTACTCTACTCGATTTCTTACAATAATCTATATTCTCTACTTATCGTGACTTCCATTCGATACTCTATTTTTTTTCCTAGAATAAGTCCTTTTCCTTTACTAGTCAGTGACTAGTAGTCACTTTAAAGTCGCTCATGTCTACTCGTCAATTTGTACTCTTTTTTCTTTACTTGCTTTACCTGTTTGGTACTCTACTCGTTCTACTCGTTTCATTCAACTCTTTTTCTACTTTATTGTTACTCGCTTGTTTTTTTAAAAGCTGCATGTTTTTAGCAATTCCCGCGTACTTTTTATTGTTTTCTATTTTCATGCATTTTTTGGTTGAGTTTGGGTCACTTTCGCTTCGAAACTTGCAAGATTTTGTTGCCTTAACTTTATTAGCAAAAGACTGTTTATGAATGTTTAAACAGTTGCCTTTCTTTTATATTAATGGCTTAAGCTAAGGCGCTTTTGGCTCAATGTCGAGCACAGAATACAAAAAAAAGCTTTATATGTGCTAGTTTTTGTTCACAAAGCACCTCATAATTGTTTTTGGCTTTTCTATAGCACACAATCAAATTAAATTCCACTTGTCTGAAGACCAAAACAAACTCTGTCTATAACCTTGATTTTCATGAAGATATTCTGTTAACTGCCATAAATTGCACTTTAATCAGTTTTGCATTATTTTAGATTTTGCCAATATTAAAAAATAAAAAAAAAACAATATAATCTATAATATAAATGAAACATATACAATCATCCATGCTAAATGAACTAAAAGAAATAGCGAAATAAGAATCCACGCATTGCAATATATATAATTGTGGCACTTTATTAATTATTTAAATTTTTAAATTGAGAAGATTTATGTATTGACTTGTTTATCAAGGTGTTAAAGCTTGTACATATGTATATAAATTTAATCAAATTATGCAAAGCGCTCAGTTTATTTGATATTCTATACGTTTGCGGTCGTGAGGTCACGAAAATCATAAGCTTTAACAATACGAATACTAGAGGATATGGCTGCGTTGTGTATGAGAAAAATCCTTGAGCTTTTTGTAAAGCCATCCGGCAAATCATTGGCTTCTATTTTGTTGTTGAATCTTCTGTAGCTTTTCACAATTTTTTATTCAATTTATCAGAATTCTTTTTTTTAAACGTATTGTATATTTGAGTTTACACATTGACACGCTGCTGAGCTCAACATATATCCTTCCACTTCCTCGATTTCCTTCGCTCTTCAATAAGAAGTCCAAAAGATGATTACATTGGCCACGATAATGACGAAATGCCTTCAAGTTATTTATGTGCCTTGAACCCAAATTTCAACGCAAATAATATTTGCATATAAATCTCGTCTGCCTTTCCCACGATGAGTGAAAAACGTTTTATAAGCTGACAGTTGCTATGCCAAATAAAGTAAAATGGGTTTAACAGAATTATCATTTCAAGGATACTTATTTCCCTATGATATCAGTATAATGAGGCAGTCATTTAATCTTTAAAAAATTAAATACGTTTATTTTACGTGTTTATTAAAATTATAAAAATATTCATAATGTATTAATTTATAGCGAGTCAATTTTGAATATCATTAGTAATTATCGGTTATAGAATAAGGGCAACTCTTGTTCTTCTGCATTTATATTTTTCCCTAGTCTTATGATGCTTGCGTTTTATTTTTGAATTTAAATTTAAATTAATTTAAATTAATTAATTATTAATTTCGTAAGATCTAATATAATTTTCCAAGTCCTAAATTAAACAGCAATCAATTATTATTAACCCTAATTTTTCCAAATTTTTTTTAATTCCCTAAAACTTTCTCGACAAGTATAACTTTGAATTAAACATATAACTTATTTAAATGGAATTTAAACTATTTTGAGCAAATGTCACTAAAAACTTGTGCTGATTATAATTTAATATGGACAATCTGTACAGTCAATAAAAAGTTTACTCACATGTTAAGACTTTCGCAAGAAGAAATCGTTGTCTTGGGCCACAAACCACGAAACTCACAAAATCTTGATATGCAAATGCGTTAAAAAATTTAGTATGCTGTTCACTGTGCTGGATTCCCTTTCCATTGCCGTCGTTCTGAACTATATATGTATTTACCTTAGTCAGTAAGGCATTCAAACTGCTTGTCCTGTGGCTGCATATATTCTTATATGTATGTATACGTGAAATTTGAAACACACCAAATTTCTATTTTAGGGCGCTGTCATGTTGTGTGCATATACAACTTTGTTGGCTGTTTCGGCCCTGTTCTGATGCTGTTACCAATTTATTCCATCAGGTGCTCCGTCAGCTACTCATAGTTGCAATATTGTTTCATCCTGCGATTGCATCTAGCATTGTTTGATTGATGCTAATGCTTACACTGGCAATCGGCTCAAATTCAAATATCTTTCAATTTTAATGTTTCAACTCAGGCAGTTTAACCATTCACAGCATCCACATCTTCAAAACGAACTCTAGACATTGAGAGCAGCTTAATTTCCGTGATGCGTGGGATCAACCATATGCTACGTGTGCACCGTGGACCAAATCGTGAAATATATGGTATAAACTAAATGACTTGAAACTTGACATATTTGATTTTAAGTTTATTTGACCACTCCTAACCTGACCGCCCAAATAAGACCACATTGCGGATACGTAATCTTAATGTAAAAGGAATATTGTCAAAGGAAATTGAGATTTTTTTATTGTTTTTGTTAATGTAAATTAGACATAAATATGAAAAAAAAATATTAAGTGAATTATGAAACTACTATATTCGTTCAGTTATAGTCAATCCAAACGTTCAACAATTTTGAATGAGAGAACTTTACGTTACATACTTTACGTTAAAAGTACTGCAAAAGTAGCAAAAAGCATTATTAAAACTAATTAATATACACTTTCTACTTTGTTTTAAAATACATTATAGATGGCAGAAACCAGCAACAAGTTAATTTTTACTGCACAGAAAAAGAAGAAGAAGAAGAAAAAAATAAAAAAAACACATGAATGACAAATAGCAAATGTTAACAAAATAATTTTTAGTTTATCCTTTCCACATACCCTTCAATATCCACTATTAACAATAAACCATTCTCAAAAAATGCGTAAATGGCAAGCAAGGTAAAAAAAAATTTCCGTCAATTTTATCAAAGCAAACAGCTGACTTAACACCCGACTTAAAAATTGCATGGTTGCAGTTATAACAGAAATAGTTATTGATTATTCATATTTAGATTGTTTTACTCCCATGAAATTTTTAGCTTTATGCCAAATATTTTGCGGTTTGGCCCAGTGTGGTGTGTAGTAGGTTATTCATGCATATGATTGAGTGTGTGTTTCTATGCCCGTGTGTGGATGTGTGTGACTTATACCTGTGATTCGATGTTAATGTGATTGGCTTCTGTCAACGGTCTGTGTAATGTTTTAATTTCATATTGATTGGCATTCCAAATGCAACTGTCAGAGTATTTTCTGTGTTGCATTTGCAATCCGAGCGTATAATTCAATCTTCTAAAGATAAAAACCTTCTTACGAGGTAAAAGTTCAGTGACAAAAGTCTTTTCATGTCGCAAAGTTTCTGATTTCTTATTTTGTGATGAACGGTATAGAATTTTACTATTCGTTTTTAGACAACATAATTTTTGTCTTTTACTAAGTTTCGTTGTCCCTATTGTGTTTGCTATTTTTTTCCCAGTAACAATATTCCTAATTTTGTCATTTAATTCTCGTCTTCAAAAAGTTTGGAATTCGTATTGAGTACCGACAAATTTGACTTAAATTAGTGTAGTTAATAAAAATTATTTAACACAAAAATTAAACAAGTTGTTGGCACACAAGCGTGCTTCTGATAACTGATAAGTAAGATTTATGAAATAGTAAGATTACTAATGGATTCGATGCATAATTTTCATAATAAGACATATTTCTATAACTAGATGTATTTTAAATTAGACATGCTACAATTCAACAATGACGTAAAAATTAACGCTAACAGATCCTTGCAATATTTAATGGAATAAACTGTAACTAAACTGATACGTTGCATCCCTTAACTTAAAGCGTTATGTTACAAAGTTATTTATTAGACATGATGCAACGGCATTGATAAAAATATATGTATATAAATATATGCTGGAGAATAATTAAAGTAAACTTAACCTAAGACTCTATTCTCGTTTTAAAATGTGCCATCTACAAGGATGCCAATTAATTTAATTTTAGACCGAAAGTATGCACTAGATTTTTTGGCTCAGCTTTAACTGTTAGTAAAAGTCTTTCCATGCCCCAAAATTTCTGATGTCCAATTTTGAAACAGACGATTTTCAATTAAATATATAAATTATTCTAAAAAAACGGGTAAAAGTCCGCGCTAGTGACGAAACCTGAAAGAAGGCTGCGAAAGACGTCTAGCAATATATCTTTAAAACTGGACATAAGGGATTTGAAATCCTTCACAAAATAATAAGCACTTTCTATTAGGTCGATTAAATTGATGTATTAAATTTTAAATTAATTGATTTATAAGAATGGAATATTCATAAATAATAAAAGATAATTAATAAAATCTGATTTTCACATTATTATGGTATATTGACTCAATGCTAGGTGATTTTTAATAAACTAATTTTTCAAGTGAATTTACTTTAACAATGCTAGAAAAGCTTAAGATCATCCAACATGAGTTTTAAAGTTAAGAAAGTAAATACGTTTTTATAGTTAAAGATTACAATATATCTGAGTTTTCATTTGTTCCACCTTAATTTATTTATTAATTTTTTCTTAAATATTTCTCTATTTTATGATGATTATGTTTTCTTAATAACATATGTTGTCGAAAAAATACCGGATAGTTCTTTGTTTTGTTTGCCGTCTAAGATTGTTTAAGGAGCACAAGCTTGAAACACTTTTTTTCCTATAACCCAATTTTCATGCAACATTTAGCTACCTCTTAATCTATTCAACTGTTAACTATGTGCAACAATTTCCTGCATTGGGCCCAACCCAAGTATACTTGGCATGCGGTACACGTATTCCAATTGGGTGAAGTAATCCATTCCTCTAGCCACTCCAGTGTGGCACATACTAGGTCGAAAGTCGAAACATCTTTCAGTTGTTTGGTAAGCCAATCTGGCAATCTATCTGCATTTTCCGTGCGCATATTCACATTGTTGTACTTTTATGTCCATGTCCGGAGAACAACCGCATGATGGAAACAAAAGAAAGTACCATAGAAGTTCCTGCTGCCATTCTCATTCCACACTTGGCTATCTTTTCTACGATACTGCAGTTGGTTCACAATTCGACCAAGGAGTTTCCAAAAATGTGCGCCTAAAAGCACTTGGTTGTTTGTATTTATAAATGAATACTTGGAATGTGCCTCGTTTTGGTCTTGGCAGCCAGCCAAATCGTCCTTTTCCCATCTCCTCCCGCCCAAATGGTGCTTGAGATGCCGCAAGTGCTCTTGGTGGAAAAATCAATGCAAACGAGTGAAAGGTTGAAATTTTCAACATTTTAAGTTACAATTTCTCAGAGTTGATAATGCAATTTATGCGCTTAAATGGACTTTAAAAATCTCGTAAGGTTACTTAACACTGAAAGTAGGCCATATTTATTTTGACTTGAGGTGAGCTTTATTTTATGATGATTTTACCACATGTCAAAACAGCGACGTATTGAAAATGGCAAATGGCAAATGATTTGACATTCATCATACGCCCCGTGTCACAACCTCTTCGTTCTTGTGGCCTTGGCCATTAATTCAAATGAATTTTTACGTATTTGCTTGTAGTTGATGATACCTATTTATTTATTTATATTGATTGGCTAATGTATGAGTTATTCGTACCCTTGTGCTCTCTGCAAATTATTCAATTTACATTTCCCGAAATCAATTTTCACTTAATGGACGGAAAAGCGCAAGTCGTAGAACATAATGCAAACATGTTATAACGTTTATTCAATATGTGACCTCATAACATATGTACAAGTAAAAACAGATACCTGCTGTACAGTGGAATAAAAGTATGAACAAAGCATAACTTGAAAGTAAAGAGCCATATCTATTAATAGGGCCTCTTAAATTCATGGCAGATATAGTTCAATTTAATTCAAATTCTTACACGTTGAATTCATTTTGCCTTAGCTCATAATGCTTTAAAATATATGAAGAATAAATATTCTTTATTTTTAACATAATTTTTTCCAACTTTTTAATTTCTCATTTTACAAGCTTTCTTAGGAGTATTTCACTTTTTATGAAAACAAATTAAAGTTTTCGTACAAATGAGCGATATCAATTTTGCGAATTTGGATTGTGTAATATATATTGCAGTTTTCATATTTTTTCAAATGGAATTCGTTTATTGTTTGAGTAGATTTTCAATGCCATCGATTTGTCTTTCCAATTCTATTTTTTTATACCTTTGTTTAAATACTTTTATATATCTTTGTCTTGATTCATTTCATCATTCTATAGTTTTTCATTTCAAAATTGATTTGTAGCCTGTTTTAATTTTTATATGAACTTAAATATGATTTTGTAAACAGAATAATCTAACAATATTCCACTGTGATATTCGTATGTGCATACTAACTACGTACTATGTTTATACTGTCGAGAGGCTGCTGCTTTACTAAGTGATGTTTGATGTTGCGTGCTCTCTGTGAGTTCTTTCCTCAATCTCCCCTTTGTGGAAATGTTTCCCAACAGCTTAACACATGTCCTAGTGTCAGTAAATCAATTTGACGAGTATTTATCCTACCGTAGGCATCCCCATGGTCACCTTAAATGTTAGTGCGTGTCTAAGCGATGCTCCGTATGCTTTTAAGCACTTCAGCAACATTGTTGTTACCACAGCGTCCACAAATTATGGTAAATTTAAATGCCTTTACCGCACTGATTTAACTGCTTGTATATTGGCCAGACTGGGGTTAAATATTCTGGGAAAATGTTTTCAATGGGCGTGTCCCTCATGTTAGGACGTGTACTGTCTAATGAAACCAAATGTGATTTGCCTGTCCGGTTGTGTAGCCACAAATTTTTCGCAGGTCCGGAACTAGCTTTCGTGGTCAGCTGTCCCCTTGATGGCTGATGGAGGTTGTTATGTCTATTGTTGTTGCTGTTGTTTGCTGCCATTAAAAGCGGCAATCAATCATGTTTTTTCGGTGGGCGAGGCCTACAAGCTCATAAACTGAAAGCGAAACAACTTTGTCGATTTATGGAAGCTGTGCTCAACGTGCTGTTAAAGCAATTAATCAGGTATTGGGTATACAGTAATTGAGTTGGCCAACACAAGTAGATATTTAAATGTTAGTGAGCTGGCCAATTTGAGAAACGAAAGGAAATTGGACATGAAGGATGTGCTGATAAATGAGAAAATTTATATAAGTGTCGACGTCTGTAAGCTATGTTATCGGTTAATCTTTAAAGCTATTGAGAATTTATATTTTTGGAAGACAAGTAGCAGATATCGCGAAAGATTTAAAAGCTAAATTTTTATATTATGATCGATCGCCTGTCTTTCGACGAACAACAGATACGTGTAGAGATTATTTAATATTTCGACCAATTTATAAAACTTGTGACACTTCGGACATCTACAGACTTCTTTAGACAAAATAATAAACATAAAAGCCTTTAATGATTTAAATAATATATTTTGAAATCTTTTATTTTTATATAATTATTATTTTCTTTACGAATTTTTTTAATACATTTAAAAATTAATACAACTAAAAATGTATAGGTACAGGTATTACAAGTAAGCAGACAAATTAATATTTTTAAATATATTGTGTTAGTTTTGGTATATTTATCTCATAGCCGGGATACATCTTTCATTTATTTAAAGTTTTATCGAATTATCTATGCAGTATATGAGATGAACAAATACAACCCATATTCATTTAAAAACAAGTAGGCGTTACAAGCACGCTCACAAGATACCACCATCCTCTACACTGAGTAATTCGACCAATTGTCCTATCAGCTATATGATATATCTACCGAATTAAACAAAATTTGTCAGAATGTACAAATCAATAAATCATAATATCAATATCTAAAAACAAAAAACTTTCATACTAAACAATAACCCGATCGGTCCTATGACAGCTATATATATGTCGGCCGTTTTTAACAAATTTGTCAGGATGTATAATAACAACCCAGATGCATACTCTATCATTGTTTATATCTTAACAAACAAAAAACTTTTCATACTAAACTTCATTTCGATGTACCGTCCTATGGCAGCTATATATATATAACCATTAACCAAATTTTCTGATTATAATAACAACCCAGATCATATCTATAAGTTTTTATATCTCAACAAACAAAAAACTTTTCATACTAAAACTCATTTCATGTACCGTTCTATGCACTATATATATATAACCAAACAAATCTGATTATAATAACAACCCAATGCATATCTATAAGTTGTTTATATCTCAACAAACAAAAAACTTTTCATACTAAAACTCATTTCGATTACCGTTCTATGCAGCTATATATATATAACCATAACCAAATTTGTCAGATGTATAAAAACAGCCCAATTATATCTATCAGTTAGTTTTATATCTCAACAAACAAAAAACTTTCATACTAAAACTTAATTTTCGATGTACCGTTCTATGCAGCTATATATATAGTGATCCGATCCCAAAATAAAACAAACTGATCTGCGTATGGTATCCAGGAACCTACATACCAATGAAGTCTCTAGCTCTATGGTTCTGAGATCGACGCGTCAAACAGACGGACAGACGGACAGACAGACGGACATGGCTCAATCGACTTGGCTGTTGATCCTGATTAAGAATATATATACTGTGGGTCGACACGCCCCCTCTGCCTGTTACATACATCCTGCCAAACACATATACCCTTTTTTGCCCACATTTAATGGACTCAGGGTATAAAAATGTATGGAGCAGGTTACATTTTATTTATTTAATAAGTGCTTGGCTGTGGAGTATGTTAGAGCTTAATCTATTTGGGAAATTTGCTAACTCATCTATTCAATAAAATAAGTTTACAAAGAGATATTTAAATTATTGAGTAACGTTTAAGTTCACCGATGCTCAAAGTTCTACAATGTATAAATATTGTATCTATTTAAAAAGATTTAGAGCTTATCAATTAGGGTGTTGTGTGCTTCGACAAGTTGATTTCTGCGTGTGAGGATTATACTTCTATCTTTCGTGATTACATCGTACATACAGCTATCAACCTACAGTTGACTGTCACTTCTTTGTCACATTTACCTATGAAACATAATTCGATACACAAGTATGTTAAGCACAGCTATTGAGTGACATCTTGCTGTCATATTAAGTATACGCACATTACGCATTCACCGCGGGCCATTTGAGTGCGTGAGAGTGTGATAAAACCACAATGTTTGCGGGCAAAGCTTTAAAAGTGTTTAAACGCACTTCAAATAATAATTGCTTAATATCATTTATTTAATGCAATTAAATTATGTTTTGCGTTTTAAAATCCATTAAGGTCGCTTGTATGTTGTCTTCGTTTTGTGTTTTGTTAGATTAATAGGCCAACGTCAACAACTTAATAATGTTCGACATACACGCACATATACTCACACACATACCTACATATACACTTTGGAATTTCTCTCTGCATGTCCTTGAGCCGGCTTGTCTTAGCTGCTTTTGTTTTGCGTTTTTGTTGTGCTCGGTGCTTCTTCGTCCTTGCCCTAAGTGGATTTTCATTATAGAAAGATAGCAGGGTAAAGATTTATTATTTAATTTAAGCGTATAATTTGTAATTATGTCTCAACATTTACTTAACCTGACAACTGTTTAGGGGCCATCAACGTTCGTGCCAACACAGGCATTAAGGGTCATTACGTCTTCCGACTCTTTGCATTTTTTATCGCATAAAGTTGATTTTCATCGAAATGTGTTTTAACTAAAATATTAAATATCAAGACGTAAAAAACTTTACTGATTCCATATTAGTTGGCATCTCTTTGAAAAAATCATTTTACAAATCTGGGTTAGTTTGTCAAGGTCACCTTTAGTGTTATTTTTCCTTTATTTCTTTTGAATTGAATTTCTCACAAGTCATACAAGTTTATGGCATCAGATGTAGTTGAGAAAAAGTAATAAGAAGCGACGTATCTTTTGTCTTCAATTAAAGTTTCCATGAGCATTGCTTTTTTGACTTATTGCAATATCTCTTTAATATATTTTATAGTTCAAAAGTTATTCTAAAATTTGCAGTAAGATTTTGTCTACCCTTACTCGGGTTAAATGTAGCGATTTCTAATATTAATATTGGTTTTTTAATTGATTTATGATAAGTATTTATATAAATGTGAAAATTATCTCTACTACGTAAAGGTAATTGATTTCAAAAGTTCCATCTTAATAAATGACAATTTTGATACCCGTTGCTTGAAAAATGCGTTAGGTCAGATAGAGTTTGTAATAAATTTTTGACACGCCCCCTTTCGCCTCCGCAAATCGTTTGTCTGTATAAACAAAAGGATCTCAGAGACTATACGAGATAGAGTAACCAAATTTGGCACACAGATTTCTTTAAACCCCACGCAGTTCAAGTTTGTTTCAAAAAGCCACCACAGTTTAATGTTATCTAGTAATATTATCTATTATCCCATGAAACGCATTTAGATCGGTCAAGTATACCTGCAGTTATAGGGATTAAGGTTTAAAATAAAACAATTAATTTCTTAAAGCTATTGAAATAAGTAACGGGTAGCCTATGGTCGGGATCTCGACTATAGCCTTTCCCAAATATTGAAATATGGTTGTCTTTTTTTTTAACTAACACAAATGTTTGGCATATTTAATCTTACTCCCACCAGGTATTTTATTTTTAATAAACTAACTTGCTAATATTATTTTTACTACCACCATTTTTTCTACAAGCTATTTGCATAGTTGATTAAGCTTTTAACCCATGTTTGAGTCTAAATTTGTTTATGTTATCAAAGTTTGTACTTGTAATTTAAATGCGGTCAAAATACATCATTTACTCTACTTCATCCGTTCTTTCATTTTGAATTTGGATTGTGGGCCTCAATTATAAATGCAAATGCAATCAATATATAGACATCGCCATCATAGTTATATTGATACTAGTAGCTCTGCCTCTCAGTTCCCTAAGGCTTCTTCTCTCTGCCTCTAAGCTGTCGACTGGCCGTTTTGACACTCTGAGTGGTTTTAGTTGTCAGAGTGGAAAAATGTGTGCAAAAGAGTAGCTATGAAAATTCCTTGCATAAAATATCAGCTGGGGTTGGGATAGAATGGAGCCAAGGCAGGGGCGGGAGGTATAATTTTGATCTTGGGAATTTTAGGCCAACAAATATTATTGTCATCTGGTTGACGACGAGGGCGTGGAAAAGTATGCAAAGAGTGTGAATCATTGAAAAGATTTTGTTCAAAATAAACCAATACGCATTAATGTCAGAAAAGTGAAAGGTTAAACGGCAAAAAAATTAAAGAATAGAATAGTGAAAAGTTATAGACTATGAAAACTTGGAACTTTTCTATAGTTGGCAAATTTATTTAACTATTTTCTTGAAAATAAAAACAAGTATTTTCAAAAAATTTCGTGTCCAATTGAAATAGAAAAAAGGTTTTTATTAATATAAACTATTTCTGGTTGTAAGTTGTCCTACTAAAATAATTATTATTTTTATAAAAATATATGTTGTTAGGAAGAAGCTCTCTTCAGTTACAGAGATTAAAGATTATAACTTAAATTAAGATTAATTTAAAATTAGCTTAACGCATCTAAAAACAAAGTAATCTATATTTTGTAGTAGTGTATTTTTTAAATATCTTATAATAACCACAGCCATTGAAAAAATTACAGTGTGGTATCAGTTTGAACACTTGATTATCAAGTTTGTTAGATTTCTTTATAATTATAAAGCAATTTTAATTGTTGGCTGCATTTTTAACAGAATTAATAAAGTCTGTAATTAATTAAGAATATATGATAAAGTTTTTTATAAGAATATCGAAAGATAGGAGTTTTTATAATTAATTTCTATCTATAGTTATTATTAAAATTTGCTGAAATACTTCACATTTGTAACCATTTTTTACAATTTTTCCAAATACTGAAAGCAAATCTCCAACATTAAATGAAACCTTTACTTCCAGAGTGTAGTAATATGTTATATGTTTATCGCTTAATAAGAGTATAATAATAAATTGAGTAAACTGCACGATATTCTCTTAACTTTTATCATGTGTGTTTTCCTTCAAAATTGCACTGAATTTTTGCTTTTGGGCGCCATACAGTCGTTTGGCAAATTGATGTCTGTTGTCTAGTCAAGAGAAGTCCTTCGGGTTAAGAGACCTGGTACTTCAGCAAAATTGTCCTTTAATGGCATTTGTGGCACATTTTTATTGATGCACTGAACTTTTCGCAGTGATTAATGTAGCCATCCTTTATGTATGTGTGTTGGTTGTTCTCATTGTCTGCACTTCAGAATAGAAGAAGGAATGCAGGGGCGGACACAGTCTAGTAGTTGGAGTACCAACAACGACTTTAGTTTGGTCAGCATAAATTAATTACATTTGTGTATGGAACAGCTTAGACAGACAGTTCAGGCGGACAATGTCGTGTGTTGACCAACATTTCAGTGTGTGTAAATGCTGCCTCAACTTTTATATTTCTGAAACTTAGTGCCAGTAAATTACAACGTTCAGTTTTAATTAGACAACTTAAGCGCTTCTGAATCGTTTCTGAACTCGCATCGAACATAATAAAACTTATAAAGAAAAACATATGAAAATTTTTAAGCAGTTTGAATTAAAAAAATTCAAATCCAAAGGCATCTGAGGATAGCTCTCCAATTTTAAAATAATGATAAAAAAATGAGCTTGATAAGTCAAGCGAGCCACTACGTGCACAATATAATATGGCTACAATATGATACTCTTAGGAAAGAAGTCAATCGGGTTAATTGGTAAGTACATGGAAAAATTCGTATTAAACTACCTGGCTACCTGACCTGACTAACTGATTAGTTAAGCTGCTGGCCTGTTTATTAGTCATCATTATTATCAACATTATCATCATTAAAATTACATCATTTGATTTCAATTAGAGATATTAAGTTCAAAATCAATTACGCCAAGCTAATGAGCTGTTTCTTCTCGTGAGTTTTTCCTTTCGGCAATGTCATCAGCGAGGGCTGATTAATACATAAACTCGAGAGTGTTGGAAATGATATCGTCTCACGAACTCACGCAATTACACGGGCTTAAGCTAGTTGTTGCCAGCAACTGATTAAATTTAAGTCATTTGGTTGGCTAGTTGGGTGGTTGGTTGGTTCAGTAGATGGGTTGCTAGGTTGGCGGTAGCGTTCGGGATTATGCAACGCTTACAACATTACTCTCCTCGGTTCCCTATTCTCACATTGACGGAGCCTCGAGGTCTCACTCTGCTTCAGTGCGCTTTCAACGCCCACACTTAAGCCGATTTCATTAATTATTCAGGACAACGTCTCACAGCTCACAGCTGTCGCTCCATTTCAATTTCCTTACAGTCTTTGCCAATCCTAATTCTCCGACTGTCGACTGTTCCAGCTGCTGTTGATTTAACAGACGAACGCATTGGCTGACAAATTTTTGAGATAAAATCAGTTAGAGCAAGTAAAGTTATTGCCAATTGCACAAGTTCAGTTTTAATATTGGATTCGATTTTCATGAATTAGAGTGAAATGGTTTTAATTGATATATTGACGCGTCGATCTGATAGACTGATATATAAAAGCTAGGCACTCTAAATTTTTTTTGTAGATTTTGAATACCTAGAACAGATAAATTTATTTTTACAACCGTTGCTGAAAAAATAACTTAAGAGTATATTGTGTTCGTTGAACTCTATAAAGTATATGCATAATTTCTTGATCATCATCAACAGTCAATATAGCCATGCCCGTCTTTCCGTCCGTGTGAGCGCATAGATCACATAGACTATTACAGATAGAGAAACCAAGTCTTGCACACAGATTTCTATAGACCACACGTCGGTCAAGTTATTTTAAATTTTTGACACGCTCCTTTTCGCCCCCGTAAATCGCGAAATACCGTCCATCCGTGTGTGTAGTCAAAAGAATCTCAGAAACTATAAGAGATCAAATGTAAACCACTCCCCCTCTGCCCCCGCAAATCGAAAAAAAAAACACCACACCCACAGTTTTTAAGATAATAAGTGGCAAGGGAGGCAACCGCCCCGTGCGCTCATGATATTTCAAATAGAGTTTGGGCTTGGAAAAAGTTGAGGGGTTGAGCCAAATTTAAATTAATCAGACAACGAAAAGTGCGAAAACAATTTTAATATGTGGCTAAAGATGATAGCAAAACCATACCAAAAACTGAAACATTTCTAATTTCATTTTTAGAATCCATCGACCCCATCATTTAGCAATTTAATTTGAGTGAACTTGAAATCACCAATCATACAATGAATGTGGCAACTTTTTTTTAACGATCCTTTTCACATCAGTATTATCAGATCGTTTAAATAGCGAACTTAAATAAATTTGAGCCACTTACAAATGCCATAGAAATGATCGGTCAAAAACCAAGTTGTAGTGCGAAAAACGTAATTGTGTTTTAATATATCACAACCAATCTAACAGAATATGGACATTTTCATAGATATGCCGATCATTAAATTTATAGAAATTCCACATGTGAAATTTTGTTGCAGAAACATTTTCAAGTTACTTAATTAAACAATTAACACATGAATTGGTTTAGTAGCATGAACATACCGACTTCATCTTTGAATTAATTAAGTTTTTCTATATCTTGCTGTTGACTTAAAGATTATGATAAAGTTAATTTGACTAAATCTGTCTTCCAGCATCAATAATTTAATAAAAATAAATTAACTTAACTCTGCAAATTGTCTACGAATCAAATCAAACATTATTATTCCATAACATTTTAAAGTAGTCGCATTAAAATACTTAATTAGATTTCGATGAATTCTGTGTTTGAATTGTTATTGACACCTGCGAATGCCGTATTTTTTTGTAAATATCTTTAAAATCAATCTAAACTTATATGAATATGCTATCAGTTTAGTTAAGATATCTCAAAAAGATATTAAAAAGTTTTTCATACTAAAGCTTGATTTTAGACCGATCGGTCTATGATATAGTGGACAGATTCTTACTTTGTTTCGGTTAAGTGTGTATATCAGGCGCGAGAAAGTAAAAACGAAAGCGTAAGTTAAAAATGTAAATATTTTTTCCTAGTTTATTTTAGAACTGTATTCTGTATGCACCACTGTGATAGTTAGTTAAACCACTTTTATTAACCCTAAACTGATTACTATATGCATTAGCAGCTTAAAGCAGTTTGCTTTTGAATTCCTATTTTAATCTCCCAAAGGTCATACATCTCGTCTATAAGTATAATAAAAGTTGCTGCCTAATCTATTCACATAGCGTGCTCTCTGGCAAAAAGAGGTTGAGAATATTCACTTCTTTGGTTGAGTTTTATGAGCAAAGCGTGTAGTTCATGTCACCATTGAAATCCCTATGGTCCCTATGGGATACAACGATATGTGAGAAGAATATTTAAATGGTATTCAGGAGAATGTTTATTGGCTAGAATTTGCATTAACAATTTGTTTACTGGTTGGAAACACAAATTTTCAACTCATTTGCTATGCGATTTTGTCTCTGTGGAATGCCTTTAAGCTGCAACAACAAATTGAAATAAATTTATACAATCACGGAACTACAAATTTAACATTAAACATACATAAATGTTCATTTGTTTTCATCAATCTGTGTGTAGTCCGTGTGCGAACTGAAATTCTATCTTCTTTGGTTTTCGGTTATTTATGGAATTAATTGCAGAGCTTTTCATTTTGTGATTTATTTGCTGAAAATAGCACCATGAAAGCATGGCCACTGGGTGAACTCTTGTTGGAGTCTACTAATGTGATTTGTAAATATAGATATTATAGGAATTTTCTGGTAATACTTTTTAATCTATCAAAATGGGTTTTTGTTTTATTAATATCTACACTTAATGCAGAGGGAATTGAGGAATTTAGGAGACAAAAATTCAAATGTTGACTAAATCTTTTTTTCCTCTTGTGATTATATCTCCAGATTGCTTATTAATAGGCCATGATAACAGAAAATCAGAGAATGGTCTTCAAAAATAAAAAAATGTATTCATTTGTTTCAATTTAAATGTATATTATGTCATTTTGTTCAATATTAAAGGTTTATTAAGTCAAAAAATTGTTTAATTGAATCAGAAGCACCAACATTAGTTTTCTAGCTGATTTTGGGTAAGAGATTTGTGAAAATATGTTCCACCTGATATTGTATATATTTAAAGCCTTTAGCCTTTGAAATTAAAAAAAAGAACGTAGGTCCACTCAAAAGTTAAAGTATTCACATAACTCATTCTTACAAATAACAGCAACATTAATAATGACATACTTATCTTGCAATTTATTATATAAACAAATCATTAAATTCTTTGAAGGTTTCCGTGGCCCAAATATGTCAACTAACCAAGTAGACATTAAAGCTTTTCTCTTGCATCTGTCATTAGCGTAATGAGGACTGAAAAGCTGTTGATAAGAAGAATGCAACAAAGGTCGCATTGGCATGAGTTGACTGTCGTTATCAGTTCGGGAACAGGTCCTGACTTTCTCCAAGTGGTTGTCTATTGTTGTTGTTGGTTCATAATTAATTACGACCTTGCCTAACGGAATCATTGCCAAAATGCTTGGTGCTTGGTTCAAAGGTGCAATTACGTAACAGAAATCAGTGAAGGCTCTACCTTTTTTTTGGCTATTGCGTGTCGTGACTTTTTGGTGCTGTCATTAGTCAATTTTAGTGAATTTCCTAGTGTTTTATCACTTTTTTCCACATTTTCACTTTCAGGCGCTCTGATTGCGAGTCATGTATCAAATGTCTTGTCTGTTTTTATGCTTGTCCTAAACATGGTTGTTGTTTTAGCGTTCTGGTATTTGCACTGGTTTTCACCTCTTCTAATTAAAAGTTGTGGCAAAATGTTGTGGTTTGTTATTTACCTTTTTGTTTATTTGCTCATCCTTTGTTTTTCTGCATCCTAACTTTCTCCTTGCATATCGTTTGTTATGCAACACACAATTTGGCGACATAAAAGTGCAGGTTGTGCCCTATTTTATTTGAAATTTGTCATGATGCTTTTACCTGGCACTTGACACAATACCCAGAAAGCTGTCATAAAAAATATTAAAACATAATGTGCATGACTTAGAACTATGATATGTATAAAGTCATGTTTTATAAATCTCTAGGAACTCAAAAATAACATAGGCAGCAGCCAAAATAAACGAGCAAACCATAAGATAGAGACGAAAAATAGAGCCATCAATGAATAAGAAAAGATTTTTTGCTTAATTTTTTTGACTTTCAAATTCAAGAAAAACTCGAAAACAAATAAAAAAATGTGCGTCGTGTAATGATAATTGATTAAAATCTATGACGAAACGGCGATATAATGATATTTTCTCTTTATGGATGTTTTTTTTTTATTTTTATGATGTCCTTATGGAGCAGCATGAACTTTATTATGAAAATTTTTTAGGTTATTTGAGATACCTTAACCAATCTCACAGAATATCAATTTGTTGTTGCCTTACACATTATGACCATATATGGTTTAATTTAGATTACTATATCATATAGCGGCAATAACAGCGATCGGTTTAGAATCAACATTAAGTTTAAAAACTTCTGCTGTTTCTTAAGATATACCATCTAATCTCGCAGGTTGAATATCTAGTAATGTGTTATGTATCCCCTTCAGATTTGGTTCAAATCATTTTTCTATTCAATACAACTGCCATAGGAACGATCGGTCGAAAATCCATCTTTAGTATGAAAAGCTTTATTATTTTCTAAAAGATTTCAACCAAAATTACAGATTGTGAATTGTATACTGCCTTATTTATCTTCACCAATATCGATTCAAATCGGACTACTATATCATATAGCTACCGTAGGACCGATCGGATGAAAGTCAAGTCTTACAGTGAAAAACTTTTTGTTTTATGAGATATCGTAAACAAACTGACAGAATATGCTTTTAATTTTGTTTTATACATCCTGGGCACAGGATATCTTCCAGTCGAGTAGTCTCGACATTTGGACTTGATTTTGTAGTTGCATTTCAAGCAGTTTCTGCTGGCGCCAATTTTTTATTTTTCCTTCCTTAATACTTCTCTATCTCCGCTCTATTGTGGGTAAGCATTGCTTTTATATCCTCTGTCGGCTGTAAGCTAAAACCGTATCTGAATTGGCGGAAGGAGCTTACAGGAAAAATATAAGAAAAATATACTTTATTTTTTGAATTTGCGGTTAAAAATATAATAGCCTTAGCTGCGGTTTATTTTTCATGCCGACTTGCTGTTCCCTGATTTTGTAGCAACCAATTAATTTTCATTTTCCCTTCCGCCTGGTTTCAGCTTCCCGCCAACTACGCCGCAAAGTGCCCTACGCTGGACATTTGATGACGCCGCGTCGCCTTTGGCTAAACAAAATACCCACACAATGCGACGTGGTCATCGAATTTCCCGAGGATGCACCGGATGAGGCACTGCGCTGGCTACTTGCCCGCATCCGATCTCAGCCGCCAGCTGGACTGGGTCTCCTAGTCCAGGTAAAGGCACACGAGAGCTCCAGACGAAATGCCTTTTATGTGAGCGCACCTGTTAATATGTAAGTATATTTGCAAAGCTTCTTTACATTCTTTCACAATCGAAAACTCGGCGTGTAATTGTTCTCATTCTGCGAGTTGATTAATGTATCTCAAAGTGCATTAGTTTGCAGTTTGATAAAAGCTTAGTATTCAGATTCACTCAGTTCGTATTTTTGGACGACACAAATCAGAGCTTAATGTTATAAAATTTGTATAGGACTGATCTGCTGAAAAAGTTTTGTATAAAATCCATTTTATTCACGTTACTTAAAGAATAAGTAAAAGGGTATATTCGTTTAAATATTTGCAACAGAGAGAAGAAATCATTTCCGACCCTAAAAAGTATATATATTCTTGATCAGCAGCAACAGAATATTCGTGAATTGTAAAGACTATAAAGTTATTGCATTAGGTAGAAAACTCGTAATTTTATTATTTAAAAATTTGTGTAGTTCGAAGATTACATGCAAACATTATTGTTATTTTTAGTCAATTTATGTTTATGTTGAATGTTTGCTGCAGCCTTTTTAGGGCGGCGGAGGAGGCACGTCTGCCGAAACGTTTACGTCCGGACTTAGGAGGCGCATTGCGTGAATTTACCACCCGCGAGAGTCACTGCTTCCAGCAGCTGAGGGGAGATGTAGGCAGCACGGCATTGTTTACATCGCAGGAGCGTCAGTGGCTTGTGTTGCAGGTGCTGCAAGGACTGCGCGCCGGTTGCAGTGATATCGATGCGTTGCAAGGTCGCGCTTCAGTGGCTGAAGGTCAAAGCATTGTTGCCGCTTGGCAGGAGTCGGGACTGATCACACAGGTGTTTCCACTGCACGAGTCCTGCTCCCTGACACAGCTGCAGACACATTGGGTGAAGCAGATCTTTGCCCCACAACCCTTGGATGACATTGCCGCCTATTTTGGTGTTAAGGTGGCACTTTACTTCGCCTGGCTGGGACACTACACATGTGCTTTGGGTGTGCCCGCTGTTTTTGGCACCATACTCTACTGCATACTGTGGGGCAAAGGTCAAACTGCACAGGATATGGGCCATGTGCTCTTCTCACTCTTCAATGTAGCCTGGGCATCGTTGTATCTGGAGGCCTGGAAACGATACTCCGTGGAGTTGGCCTTTCGATGGGGCACGTTGTCAACGCCCCCCGAGCTACTCGAGCCACCCAGACCGCTCTACAAGGTGAATAAAATATTTTATTGCAAGTTGTCTTGATTTGACCAAGTCTCCCTTTATATTTGATAGGGTCCCTTGGAAGAGAACAACGTGACGGGTCGACTGGAGCCGAAGGAGGCGCCTGCCTGGCAACGTCGCGCCTTTCGCTATTTGGTCAGCTTTCCTGTGATTGGACTCTGCCTTTGCTTGGTCTTTGCCGTAATGTTTCTCATGCTGCGTTTTCAGGTGGGTGAATATTATGTATAAATCACAGTGACAACTGTGTATATTTCGGACCGCCGAAGTAACAATACTCTTGCAAATAAAGTTAAATTTTTTTTCTTAATTAGTAGCATCAACATAAACCTATCACTTTCTCTGCTTCTATACAAATAAAAGTATTCCGTAGAAAAATCCGAATCACAGGATCAGAGATCTTTTGTGTTTTTTTTTATTTAAATAATATTTCATCTATCTTTTTTTTGTGATAAAATTTTAATATTCAGAATAAAATGTTTTTTTTTTTAATTTTGAATTCTTAATGAAAATAGCTTACTTAATAACGGCATTGATCAGAGGATGTTATAATTCGGGAAATAACTGGGCAAATAGGCGAAAACAAGTCGATTAATGTATTATAAAATATAAATGTCATTTTGAATTTCAATTTTATATTATTATAATTGATGATTGTTTTAGTATTTGGGGATAGTAATATCTTAAAAACAAAACAAAATAAAAAAAAAATTCTATAAATCATGGCAGTTTTTTTATTTATTTAAATTTATTTTTTGAATTTGAATTTTATATTATTCTAATTAATAATTGTAAATTGTTTAAGTATTTCATTAAGTGGGGATAGTATTCTCTTAAAAAAAAATAAAAGAACAGGATCAATTTTTTATTAAAATTTATTTTTATTCACTTAGTTAACTTCGATAAATCTTAAGTGAAAAGTCAGATATAATTTTAAATTAACTCTCAAAATAATAATATATAATTAAAAAGTAAATAACATACTCGTGACTATGAATTTTTTGCAAGGGTATTTCCAATTTTTTTTGCAGACAATTTTGATCGATTGTCACACAGTGCGTATAATTAATATTGTTTTACGTTCGATGGCAGCCCTGTCCCCTTGCCTGTGTGTATTGTAATTGTCTGTTTATAAGGTTGCGGATGTTAGCGTGTGTATCTTGATTGTGTTGCCTTCATGTGTGTGATCCGTGTTTATCAATTTGTTTAACGGAATCCTCTGGCATTTCATGAGCGCGCTTGTTGTTGTTGCTGTTCACGCTTTTACAAGCACACACAGAGGCACACATACATTTGCACACTCCCATGCCCACACATTAATAGGCACACACTCGCACACCTAACAATCACACTCGTTCACACTCATTTTCCGGCTTCCGTTTGCTTTCTGCAGCATTGACGTTTTATGCGCACATTTTTTTGTCGCTTCTGTTTTTTCCTCAATGTTTTTTTCCTTATCAATAAACAAATAAAACACAAAACAAAAATTGAAAAACGTTATTTATCATTCATCACGCCTCATTGAATTATTCGTTTTTTTTTTCGTTTTGTATGTTGTTCTTTTCCACAGGATTGGCTGGATCACCATAACATACCCGATAAAGGAATTGCTCAATGCATGTATAATTTGCACAAGGTTTTTATATTTATTTACCTTTATTATTATTACTTATTATTATGTAGTATACTCGTCGTACACTCAATTTGCTCTTAACACCTATGACTTGATATCAAGTCACCTTACACTCACAAGACCATTAACAAAACCATTAGGGTTATTTTAACAACTCGTAAATTTTAATATTTCGGATTGAGTTTCGTGTATAACATCTCAAAATTATTCTGAAAAAAAGCCGATAGTAAATGTAGAATTACTGAAACAGTGACAAAATATAGTATTTTAATATACCCGTACTGTATACGGCTGATTTAGTTATATTGGTAAGTGGATTCCTGAATATGTAAAATTGTTGGTTATTTGTTGTTCTAAATATTGGAATTATTGAAATTTAAAAAGAATTTTGCAAATCTATGGAGCTTTTTTGCATGTTTTCATCAGGTACCGAAAATATCAGTAAATTAACAAAATGCTTACCGTATTTTCACCAGAAATATAAACATCAAAGTTTTGTATTTTAGAACTTTTATATTCAAATAAAAAAGTTAAAACTATCAATTATGTGATATTCCGTAACTATCACATTAAAATAAAAATTAAATTATGATTAATGCAAAAAGTCGTACTTTTTAAGTCAATGCAATTAAAATTGGGAAATATGTATTGTGTTATAATTTTTATTTTAAAACTTATTACATTTACGGTCCCTGGCTAAAATAGCCTATCACATAATTAATAGAATAACGATAGAAAATCGTGGAAATCAACTTATGCAAGATAGCGACCGTTCCGGATTTAATGCTGTATCTAGGTAAAAGTAGCCATATTCTTAGCTTCTTTATTATTTAATTTGGAATTTTAAGGTTTACAAATTTGACTCTTAATAAACTTCTACAATATGGAAAATACTAAGTATGACACTTTTGAATAAATTTATTTTCAAGAATGGAACTTGCCTTAAAGTTTTTCGACTATTAAGACTTTAAACTGATGAAATTTTATATTTGGCAGGGGCTCGCCAGGCTAGTTTTAATTAAAACTGCACTCAGAGCAGTCGCAGGAGAATTTTCAATGCCTTTTGGCCATCGATTTGCATACGAATTTTTAAAGGACACAATTGAAATTAATTAAAATGCTCCAATGGCGAAAAAGAATGTCGCCTGAGGAGGCGGCAATGATAAAGTGATACAGAGAGTAAAGACAAATGAAGAGATAGAGAGGTAAAGATAAAGAAAAGCGAAATAGGAACCAAAAGGGACATTGACAAACTGGTAAGATGCTTTGCTTGACGTTGGCAAATTTAACGCATGAGTGAAACAACATTAATAGCAACAGCTCTAACAAAAGATAATGTCAACAAGTTGGTAATCGTTTAGGTGTCCTCTTTCTTAGGGTTTGCTTAAGGAGCTTCCTTTGGCAATGAAACAAATACACTAGGAAACAAAATTTAACTTTTTGTCTATTACAAGAACCAAACTCACTTTTTTTGATAGCAAATGGGAACGACGAAAAATATTTTTTCTTATGGTGAGATTTTTTTTTAGAATTTTCTAAAATTTGACTTTTTGTAAACCTTCTTTTTTAAAGGTGCGACCATATTTGTCATCATTACACGAGAATGCCACAACCGATTTATCAAAGCTTTACTTTTACTGAAAGCTAATGAATATATTTACAATTCATTGAAACAAAGTTAAGGATTTAATCCAGTAGTTCGTCGTCACACCATAGATTTTAATTAATTATATCTTAAACAACGCGTAATTAATGCAGCTACATATGTATTATAAATAAAATGATAAATAAAATGTAATAAACTTTTCGATTTTCCTCAAATTTTAAAGTTAATGAAGGGGAAAAAAAGCTAGAAAAAATTCATCATTTTCTAAATTCCAAAATTGGTATCTCTTAAACTACTGGTTTAAATCTAAGACTATGTAAAAATGAAAGTAAAGCTTTGATAAATCGGGTTTGGAATTCTCGATTAATGATGACAAATGTGGGTGCACCTCTGAAAAAAAGGAATAAAAAAAGCCAGATTTTGGAAAAATTCTAAAATAAAAATAAAAAAAATGTTTTTCGTCGTTTTTGGCCCCAAATCTATCTAGGCTGTTGCCTTGTGTTATGGTTTGTTCTTAAGTAACCACAGCTGAGTTAGTCAAAAACTAGTTGGACGGAGCTACAGTCGAGCATTCTCGACTGTCGAAGACCCCGTACTTACTATGGAAAAAGCTAAGACTACTCAAAATCCCAAAATATTTTGCTTACTTGACGCCCTTGCAGAGCGCTGTATTACATTATCGACAAAGTTAGTTGGTTACGATATCTCATAAAACAAAAAAGTTTTTTATCCTAAGACTTGATTTTCGCCCGATCGCCCGATCGCCCGATATATGATATAGTGGTCCGATTTGAACCAACTTTGGACAGGATATATAAAACCAAGTTTAATGCATATTCTAATGCAAGTTCTATCAGTTTGGTTACGATATCTCATAAAATAAAAAAGTTTTTCATACTACGGCTTAATTTTCACCCGATTGGTCCTATGACATCTATATGATATAGTGGTCCGACTTGAACCAACTTTGGACAGGATAAATAAACCAAGGTTTATGCTTATTGTATCAGTTTAATTACGATATTTTATAAAACAAAAAAGTTCTTCATACTAAAACTTGATTTTTGACCGATTGTTTCTATGAGCGCTATATGATATAGTGATCCGATCCAAAAAAGAAAGAAACTTTATCTGTCTGCAATAAAGAGAAATCTATATACCAAATTTGGTGTCACTAGCTTTTAATTTGCTCTTATAATTTGGATATGAATTTTTTTTTTTCCAATTTGTGGGCGAACAAACAAACTTGATCTGCTAGCAGTATAGAGGAATCTAAATATCTACAAGTTTGGTGTCGCTAGCTCTTATAGTCTCTGAGATCTAGGTGTTCATACAGACAGACAGACAGACGGACAGAAAGACAGACCGACATTGCTATATCGACTCGGCTATTGGTGCTGATCAAGAATATATATACTTTATGGGGTGTGTCACGCCTCCTTCTGCCTGTTACGCACATATTCGGTAGAACAACCCTAATAGTCCCCTGTTCTTTTTTTTAAGTACGGGGTCTCAAAAAACAAAACCATAAAAATATATAAAGAAAGCAGCATAATTTGTAATCTGTAAGTCAGAAAAAAGTATTATTAATATAAATAATATTTTTATTCGTATTTAAATTTATTGCAATCTAATTAATAAAGATTAGGAACATTAAAGAGCTCCCACTTAGTGGACATTTAGTTGACTGGTTTACCCATAACAGACTCCAACTGAAAGTGACTCGCCCAACATGGAACAACCACAAGCTGACCTGACAATTGATATGTTGTAGTTGTTGCTGTTGTTGGTTTAGCTGTTGCTGTCATGTTAGTTTGGTATACTTTGTTGTTACAGTTTATGCATGTTCCTTGCATTAAACTGGAATCTGGACAGTGGCATTTTCGGTTTTCATTACAGCTGCGAATGCGCTTAAAAGTAGCTGTAATGATGCATGACAGGAGCAGAAAAAGGGGATATAGAGTGCTTGACAAGCTTAAGTTGTATGCTGGTCAGTGTTGTAAAAGAGCTAAATACCTGTAGGTGTGTGGTCAAGTGGCAGCTAACAGAATAACGTGGTTTCACTTTAAGCACATCGCTGGTTCACTTTGATGGACCGATAGAAAGAGGGCAAGAGCTTAAAACGTTAACTATTACAATCAGCTTAACGGCTAACAGTTACAGGGTGTAGTCTGTAAGTTAAGTAAAGCTCATCCACATTATCAAACGATAATTTTTCACATAATTCACATGATTAAAATGCATTTCGCATATTGCAGCTGTAGACATTTAATAAGTGGCTGTCCTTTGTGCTGTTCTGTTCTGTGCAAATTATGGCCAACTACCTTGGCCCAGCCGGCTGCTAATTAAGTTGAAAATTATGCAACAAAACAAAAGATACGCCCACACACATGCACACACACACACACACACACACACACACCATCTTTCTCATTCACACGCAAGCACATATAGTTTAAAAAGCGCAAAATCGTCATTGTTCGTCTGCCACAATGGACGCCTGTTGGTATGCAGTGTTGTATTTAATGAATACTCAGCAGTATTTCAGGCAAAAAGTCTATTCGCTTTAAGAACAATAGTGTAATGTGCTACCTCATGCAGGTTCAAAGGGTATATCATAGTCTCATATTGATGTTGACATTTCTAGTAAAAGCACTTAAACTGCCACTTAATTGTACTGAATTTACCCTGGGGCAATCTTTCTTGAAATCCCCGTCGTTGCTTGATTGTACACAAAACTTAATTCAATATGAGTTTCCTGGCACAACAACGGATATATCTTAATGCCACCGAATTAAGCTCGTAAACGCAGCCAATAAGCCAAATGAGGTATGTGAACAGCAAAATGAGTATTAATTAACTTACTAAACGAGAAAAATTAATACCAAATCAAAAAAAAAAAAAGGGAAAGGCTATAGTCGAGATATTGACCATAGGGTATCCGTTACTTACTAAAAAAAATAAAAAAAAAAAAAAAATAATATAATTAACATAAATGTATTATATATTATTTTCATTACTCTATCACATCACAACAACCCCCCCCCCCTCTCTTTTATAAATATTTTATAAAAAAAATTTTATCTCTTATTTTTACTTTTATTCTCCTCCTCCCCCCCATCAAATAAAAAAACACTTTAAAACTACTTCTCAACACTTCATTTTCCTATACAAAAACAAATCCAAAATAACAAAAAAATTTACCTATAAAATTAAACATCCCAACAAATACCTAACTTCCAACACTCAATACCTTCTCCAAACATTACCCAATTCCCTTCCGTATACCCTTTTATCCATATTTTCCCCTCTTTTTTCTTCCCCTCCAAATTATTATTAACTTAATAAAAATTTAATATTTAAAATTTTCCCCTCCAAAATACTACCCCCCCCCTTCCCCTTTTTTTAAAAATTATTTTTTTCAAATTTTTAAATTTTTATTTTTTTTTTTTACTCAACCCCCCCCCCCGCCCCAATATTAAAACACAACAAAACTTTCATTCTGATCCCCCTCATCCTCCTATAAAAAATCAAATAAATATCAAAAAAAAATAAAAATTATAATTATAACACTCCACACAACTACAAATCTACCACCTCTCACATCTTTAACTATTATCCCCCTTCTCCCTCCACACCCCCATTTTCATAATTTTTCCCCCTTTTTTTTTTTTCTCCTACATAATATTAATTTTTTTAAAAAAAAATTTTATTTTCATTTTTCCCCCCCAAAACATCACCCCCCCCCCCCCCTTTTTTTAAAAATATTTTTTTTTCAATTTTTAATATTTATTTTTTTCTTTTTTTCACCCCCTCCCCCCCCCAAATTATATAAAAACACACCATAATAATTTCTTATAACCCCCCTTTTCCTCCTAAAAAAAATCATATCTAAATTAACAAAAAATTTAATTTAAAAGTTAACCACCCCAACCAATAACTAACCTCCCACCTTCCATACTTTCACCAATTCCCACCCATTTCCTCCCGAACAACCTTTTTAATCATAATTCGCCCTTTTTATTCCCCCTCCACCAAATAATTTTATTATTTAAAAAAAATTTTTTATTTTTTCCCTCCCCCCCCCAATCCTCCCCCCCCCCCTTTTTTTTTAAAAAATATTTTTTTAAAATTTTAATTCTTAATTTTTCATTTTTATTCAACCCCCCCCCCCACATTATTTATAAACAACCCTTTAAACTTAATTCTTAGGGACCCCTTTTTCCCCTAAAAAACAATTCGAAATTAACAAAAAATTTAACTTTTAAAATTTACACCCCCAGCAATTACTAAACTTCGAACTGTCATAACTTTGCCAAATCTTAACCGATTTTCTTACGGAATACCATTTTGATCATAATTTGGCCTCTTTATTGATTCTGTATCAAAATATTATTAACTTTATAAAAAAATTTGATTTCGAATTTATATATAATAACTTTATTAATAACTTTGGTCTTTGTCTCTGAGACCTAGGCGCTCACGTAAACGGACAGACGGACAGACACACATGGCTCAATCGACTCGGCTGTTGATGTTGATCAAGAATATATACACATTATGGGCTCGGAGATGCCTTCCTCTCCCTGTTACATACATTCCAACGAGCACAATATACCCTTTTACTGATTATTTGAGTAACGGATATTAATTAAGATTTGGACAACTTGTTGTTGATTGATGTTAATATATGCTAGTTAATTTCATTCCATTCAAATATCCATTCATTATGTTTATTTGTTCATCCATTAGGATTGGTGGGACTCCAAGCTGCCGGAGGAGAGTGTCCTGTGCTGTCTCAGTGTGATACCGAAGGTTTTGCTGGCTGGTGCCATTACCCTGATGGATGAGGCCTACTTTAAGCTGGCCGTGTGGCTCAACGATCGCGGTAAGCATTCCACCGAATACGGACGCATGTATTTTCTAATCAATATCTTTTATAGAGAATTATCGCCTTCAATCGAAGTACGAAAATCATTTGATAGCCAAGGTGGCGCTCTTCCAATTTGTCAATTCATTTCTGTCCCTATTCTACATCGCATTTTATCTGCGCGATGAGGACAAGCTTAAGGAGGTATTTAAAACTATTATTATTTTTATACTTTTATCAATTTAATCGTTTTCTTAGCAACTCGCTGGTCTGCTTATCTCCCGCCAAATTATTGGCAATTTACGAGAATCGGCCATTCCTTATTTCCTGGAGCAATGGAAGTTGGCCAAGCTGAGTTTCAATATGTGGGGTGCTTTAAGTCCCACACAGAATGTTAATCGCAGTCTTGCCGAGGAACTTGCTACCGCCGAAAAGAAACTCAAGGCGGAGGAAGCTGCAAAGCCGGTGAAACAGGAGCAACAGCAGCAAGCTTCAAGTAAACGCAACATTGGACAGGCTGAGATTGAGAGCTCATTGTACAAAGTAGGAGATTTTAATGTTAATTTGATTGAGTAAGTTACTCGACTTGTTTGTTTTTTTTTTAGTACGACGGTACTTTCTCAGATCACTTGGAGATGCTTGTTCAGATGGGTTATGTCGTACTCTTTTCGGCTGCCTTTCCCTTGGCTGGCATCTGTGCATTGACAAACAACCTGATGGAAATACGCTCGGATGCCTTCAAGTTGGCTCATGTGCATCAGCGTCCGTTTGGACAGCGTGTGGCCAACATTGGCACCTGGCAGAATGCACTCAGCATCTTGTCCCTAGCCGCGGTTATTGTTAACTGTGCCCTGATTGGTTTGTCCGGCCAGGTGTCCCGACTGTGGCCTGGCCTGACCACCGCACAGACCATAATATTGATTGTCACACTGGAGGTAAGTTGACTCGGAAGTACATTCAGCATGCAACTTTAATTCCAAACTGAGCTCAGTAAAAATTAATGACAAGGGGTTTGATTGGTTTGGCAAATGCAATAAGCGGATCTATCGTATAAAAAACAACAACAAAACATAGGATACCCGTCACTTATTTCAATATATCGAGCCCTATTTGCATAAATAACGTTAGCGTATATAATATTAAAATTTAATATTTTTAGTGCAGATGCGGTTAGTGAACACATTTGTATCAAAAAACAAAATATGGAAAAAATGGCGCTTACTTTATTTATGCAAATAGTGTTCGATACATAAAAGTACTTTACTGCCTAATAAAAACTACCGATTCTTTTTGGTTAAGTATTGAAATAACAACTTTCTTAACAACTTTGGTAAGATATAACTCATGTTCTACTTGTCCGATCTTGCTGCGGTTAGAGATTATAGAAAATAAGAAACGAAAAAAGTAAGGGCGGATGGAGAAGGGGGGGGAAAAAACGATCGGGGTCTAAAAGGCCAAATGGACTCTATCCCAGCTCGGTCTTTGTATACGAAAGAGGATCCTATTTAGGCAGATGGGTGCATATCAAAATTTAAAACAAACCGCCAACCATGATCAAACAATAATCAACTATCCATCACCTCCAAGACGACGACGACAACAAGACGACAAGACACGCATGGCTCAATCGACTCGGCTGCTGATGCTGATCAAGAATATATATACTTTATGGGGTCGAAGATGCTTCCGTCTCCCTGTTACAAAAATTCCAACAAACACACTTTTCCCTTTAACTTATTTTTTAAGTAACGGGTATAACGAAAAACCACAACACCTTAGCAAGATCAGACAAGTAGAACAGCAGTAATAGCTAACCAAAGCTATTTATAATGAAGGCAACACAAGTACTTAAAAGTATGCAAAAGTTTTTGTTAGATAGTAATTTCTATGCAGTACTTATTTATATATATTAAAAAAGGTAACGGATATTTGATAACTCGACTGTAGCCATTCCGAACAGCTTTTTAGCTTATAAAATAAAAATTGAAAATAATAGATATGATTTACAATTAATTCATAAAAATTAAAATATATCATTTATTTTTTAATTTCATTATATAAGTTAATTTTAATAACTAAAAGTGAGTTCTGTTATAACATCAAATATCTTCATTTCCTAGTTTTTTTTGTACAAAAGTCATAATTGTCACGTTCCCAGAAATATACACAGAAGTTGCTTAATAATAAATTGTACATACCGCGTAGCCAAAGGCAGAAAAAGTTACACTGACGCTACAACATACATGGTAGAACTTTCTCGTTCTCTCGACCAAAGTTTTATTACTTTTTTGACATGGATTATTTGTAGCACATTATGCTGGGACTGCGTCAGGCTCTTACCTGGCTGTTGCCGGAGTTGCCCTCCTGGTTGGCAGCGGAGATTGCACGTGCCGAGCATTGTCGCCGCGAGATGCAGTGCAAGGGCACCTCACCACGACCCACACCACCGACGCCACCGTCAACCACATCCACACAACCGGAGCAGGATTGCACGGGCGGCAACACGACGCACGATCAATCCATGGAAAGTCAACTGGCAGAGGATATGCTGCTCTATGGACCTGAAATGGCCGCTGCACGCTTTGGGCGCAGCATTGAAACGGATGTCAACATTTACGAGAACCGCGACTCTTCGCCGGACTCACCTCCATCGCAGGTGAGTGTACTCGAGTGTATGTCAAAATGCGCATAGTTTTAATTTAAACTTAATTGCAGACTAGCACAATACTCATAAGACCCTTGCACGAATCCACGCCGCCGCACGGAGGCGCCTCACTCAGCAGTTTGCACCAGGATGGCAACGGCGGGTAAGCGACTGATGAGAGTAACCTTTCTTTTTGGGGTTACCTTATAATGATTTTGCACACGCCAAGTCAATTAAATCCATTCGATGAATGAACAAATGAAGCTTAAACATTTTACAAAAACACACATACACTACTCTCTTTAAAGTCTTTAATTTATTTTCTAACTTTTCTTACCGTATTTGTACACGGTAGCCTCTACAGATTAAAATTTTTCAAATTTTAAAATCTGAAAATTTGCATGCAACCCACACACTGAACGTGCAAAAAATTAAAGCTTTCGATTCTAAATTAGAAACAAATTTATAAAATTCCATTTTCTGTTTTGTGTATGTTCGAACTTTGTCTGAAAACAAGAAAATTTTCGAATTTCTAGATAAAGTTTGTTGAAGAAAGGCGATTTTAAATTCTTTAAAGATTTGCAAATAGATCAAATATTTTGTTTGTTTTGATATTTTAAATATTAGATCGATTTCTTTATTTGTCAAATTTTTAAAAATTGTTTTGCATTTTCGACAAATTTCGAACACATGTAAAAAAAAAAACCCAAAATAATTAAATTATTTTTGTAAGAGCAATCTACTCAAAAACCCAAACAGTTTTGACTTACATAATCTACTGTTTTCGGAACTTGCCTTTATAAGCGAATCAAGTTTGTTACTTTATAATTCACAAACATTTTTTTATAGCGCTTGTAAGAGTTGTAAAATAAAATCGCAAATCTTCATACCGGATATACCACCATTTCTTGGATATTCGGTACGCAATTTGAGCGCTCTGCCGATACAGAGTCAAAGAGTAAAACAACAACAACAGCTGCTTATCGGGTAAATCGATCAATATTTAAATACAATCGAGTTTGATGTAATATCGTCACACATACACACGATATGTACTTATATGCTGTGTTCTCTAAACCGCTGTGTGTTGTTTTCGCTTTCCAAAAACTACAAAATTTGTTATGCGAAACTATCTCAATTGGCCAAACCTTCTACTTTACAAGTCGCTTCTACCTGTTTTAAGAGTACTTTCTGTAAATATTTTCTATAAATGTTTGTTCGTTTTTTGTAAATTTAAATTAGGGGTATTCCAGCATGGCATACCTTTAGTTGCTGAGCTTACACTTTTTTCTCAACTTTTTTACAATTTTCACTCTATTTTTTTCTCTTTTACTCTTTCCTAATTCGCTTGTCATTCGGCACAGCGCTTCAGCCAGCACGCTAGCTCTGAACTCTGCCGCTGCCAGCTTTGCTCCGCGCCTGCAATCGATGCAGATTCAAGAGATTCCTCCATTCCGTAAGAAATCTAGTGATTCGGCTGATCAAACTGGCAGCAGTAACAGCAGCAGTCCACAGCGTGCCTCGATGCGGCAGCTGCAACTACAACAACCACAGCATCCACAACTACAACAACAACAACAGACGTCGAAGATATCGGAGATTCCGCCGTATAGCAAGACGCGTAAAATATCCACCGAGAGCGCATCTAATTTACCGATGAGCGTAAGCCATAGAGGATTATAATTTAAATATACCTTTCCCAGACCTAGATACACAATCTTTCTAGTCGGTTCTCACTTTCCTATTGTGCGTAGACTGATAACCAGCAAACCCTCGATACGTGTACCTTAACTATTAGTGCTAATTCTCAGACTTCACAGATACTTGTACTAAATTTGTGATTTGCTGTACCTAATACGTAGTTGATAAAGGCTATATTTTACTTAACGCGATACACCTAAAATAGTATTACCATTGATATCTTCCACCTCTGAGGATATATGGGCAGTTTTAAAAATAATTAAATTTTATTTGTTTTTTTTTTTTTTTTAATCAGACAAAATATTAGCAGATGATATTATATGTAGCGGGAAAAATAAAAATATTTTTAACTGTGAGAATTATTGTTAATAACTGTGAGGCCTTGAACTCATAATGTAAATTCATTCATTATATTTTCTAATTTCAAGTTATTGTAGTAATATAATGTTATAAGGAGTTTCATCGCCGATCACATCATACGTCGAATACAAGCATTAAGATTCTATTGATTATATTTTTAAACAATATGGCACACAATATTTAAATATGGTCTTTTTTAATTTTGTGATAAATGGTTTGTTAGAAGAACAACATTTTTAAATGGCCAAGTCAAAAATTATATTTAAAAAAATTTAAAAAAATGTTTGACTTTCGTAAAAGAAATAATTAAATATAGCTTTCTTTAAAAATAGTTGATAAATTCTTTTGTACATAAAAGAGTTAATTAATTATTTTAATTGTGGGAACTTATTTATATTTAAAAAAAAAAATTTATTCAAATAAGTTGTCTAAGCAGATGGGCATAGATAGTCTGTAGTTGAGCGTGCTAGACTATTAGATATTTTAAAATAAGACATTAAAGAGAGTTAATTTGACTAGATTTAAAAATTACTTGATTACTAGACTTGAATAAAATTGTCATTTGTCATACAAAATAATACAATCTTCCTGCGACACTAACAACATTCTCATGTTTAAAGGATAAACTACACATAAAACTTCACGCACCTGAATGGATGTCCCGTTTAAAAGTCAACGACAATCCGAACCTGCATAGAAGCATAGATTGCATTGCCAAGGTAGTGAGAGATGTATATCACTAATAGCGTAATCTATTGTATACAGTTGTTCAATGTGTGTGTGTTCGATGTTTGCTGTTGACAGACAGCCCCAAAAGGGCTGCAGTTTAATAATGTTACAGAGCTTGAAACAACCCCAATATATTTAAGCAAATTATAAATTTCAATTATAAAATTTCTTTTAACAGCTTATGTTGCTGAAACCAAATTTTGTTTAGAGTTCAGAGCTTATTGGCAAAGAGGGGACAGTAAATTAATATATGGCGACTGCTTTAACTCACAATTATAACCATTTTCACGCAGGCTTAAACACTCACAAAACTATTTGTGTTGCATGAAAATCATAAATTTAACCCAAAAGCTTTCGATGTGTGTAGCTAGCTGCATGGTATCATTTAATTGAACAGCTGCTCATCCAGTATTCTATGTTTTCATGTGAAGGAACTCACAAGCAATGTTGACAACACGGATATCCTAAAGCCTGCGCCATCCTGGAGCAACGTGGCATTGAAGACCGGCGCATCTGGCAGCATACTAGCCACGCCTCCCGCCTCCCAGCAACAGCAGCAAATTGTGGCATCATCGTCTTCATCTTCGGGTGGTGGCGGCAGCGTGTTTAGTCCCAGTGGCGTCGGGCCTGGAGTCTCCGGCATCATTAGTAATTCTCAGTCACGACCCAGTGTGGGCGCTCTATCAAATTCCTCATCGAGTTCATCACAGAAGCAGCAGCAAAAGCAGGCAAAAGAAGAGCGAGAGAAGGAAAGGGAAAAAGAGAAGGAAAGAGAGAGGGAAAAAGAGAGGGAAAAGGAGAAGGAAAAAGAGAGAGAAAAGGAACAGGAACAGGCAGCTGCTTCCACTGCATCCACATCCGCGGGCAATACAGATGATGAGGCTAAAGGTAAGTTACAAACTAAGTAAGTATATAAATGATAACACCACAAAATCTAATCACTTTCCAACAGCAGCTGAATTGGCCGCCAAGAAATCGCGACTAAAGCAAAAACTGGTCAAGAGTGCGCGCTCTGTGGCGATCTTTTCCCTTAAACTAAAGGAGCGTCGACAGCGTGAGGCAGAAAAGGCAGCAACGATTGCGGTGGAGCATGCCAAGGTATGAATAGAATTTTTATATATTCAAACAGCAGGGTCATCTTCAAAACGCCGAAGATACCGAATTTCCTTGTAGAGCTCTGTTATAATTTACGATAGGTGACACAGTAGTTCTATTTTGGGTAATCGATATACCAAATAATCAATTTGTGAGATTAGTTGAGAAGTCTAAAAGAGAAGTAAATATTTTTTTCAAATTAAAGGTTGTTATTCAACCGACAGCTTTTTGATATAGAAATTCAATTCGGCCGATTCTGACTTATGTATGTACTAAGTACATTGTACATTGTACTGCTGCAGCAAGTTTTATTATTTTAGCGGTTTTGAAATTTTTAATGAATTTAGAGATAAGAAAATGTCGGCGGTCTCTTTTCAATTCAATTTTAAAATTAATTTTAAATGAATTTTTTTATAAAATCTTCTACAAAACTTGACAAATGTGCTTATGCTTAAAATTCTATTAAAAAAACTAGTTAGAACCGCCAATTACTTCTTATCTCCATATTCATCATAACCTTCTCCGTAAAAAGTGGAAGCTCGATATTGATTTTAGACCCATGGTTTCTTGGACAATACTTCTTAAAATTCTTCGTAGAAAACAATTTTCATACCCGCTTTGTCGCAAAAAAAAAATTTGCCCAAAAAATCATTTTCGAGATTACACATCGTGACAAAAATATAGTAACATCTTTAAGCTTATAACTGAATAACTTATTCATGCTGGATAATTTATTCATGCTGTAAAATCGTGTCCTATCTTCCAATTTTTTAGGCTTTAGCCAAGTTGCCAATGCCTCAGGCTGTGGGCGGCGAACTGTCATTAATTCCCATCGAGCAACTAATACAAATTGAGGATATCAAACCTGCGATCAAACCCTCAACGACAACAACGAGTTCATCCTCCACACAAGCAGGTTCTTCTATGCATTATCATCATCAACAGCAGCAGCAGCAGCAGCAGCATCAGCATCATCCTTATCAACACACGGACAACTAAGCTTAACTTTAACTAAATTAAGTCCAAACTAAAGTGAACTATATATTAGCACCCCTTTTTTCCGCCCTGCGCACATTGTAAATAGTTTTCTAAGCACAAATCATACAGTCCAGTTTTAAAAGGTATTTCACAAAACAAATTGATGATATGAGCAATTGCTGAATGTGTGTCTTGTCCAGAGTTGGAAGCAACTAAATAACTTAACATACATACTTAGAAGTTAATACCAATAACAGATAAGTAATTAATTAAAATAAAAAACCAAAACTATTTCACTTGCGGCACAATTTCGTCATTGCAGTTGTCAAAATTGTGATTCAAGTGATTCGATCGAATTAAAAGTTTTCCACGCTCACAAATCGCATAATCTTATAATGTTAATCGAATGAAACGAATTTTGTTTAGCGTTTAGCAGTTAATGTTTTTTTGGTATAGTTAATATTGTTAGCATAATGCTGAAAAGCAAAAAAAAAAAGTAATGATAAAATTTGTTGAAAGTTGATGTTACGTTTTGCATTTATGTTGCCAGTAAGCGATATTACTAATACATATGTAAGCAGTCACATGCACACAAACAAACACATCGACTCTACTGTGATGGAAGCGCCAGAGGTCAGAGGTCACATGTCGTCCATTGTTCCTTCCATGCTTTATACACATACTGTTAAAAGTTGGAAATAATACAAGGATTAACCGCCGCACTCGCTTGATAAAATTCAACAAAAATCTATTTACAAAAACTCAAACTATTTTTCTTTATTTATTGCTTGAGCAAATCACGAAAACTTACTTATATACTTGTACTTACAATTTAGCCCGTACATAGAAACAGACAAAGTAACTCTAACGATGGATATATTTGTACATAATGTTTAGAATTTAAGTGTCAACAATTACACAAAAAATACAAAAATATAAAAAAAATATATATGTGCTCTTGTGTTAAAAACAAAACGAATTAAAAGTAAAGCAATTCATTTAAAAAAATTAATTTTTTATTACTTCTAACTGATTTTTTTGATTGCCTAACCTTAGGCTGATCTTGGAAACTTGCTTGAGTGACGTATAAAAACTTTTGCATTTTTTTAGGCTCTACTAATAATTTATTTGTTCACATTATTATTGAACAGAACATTAGAAATAGAGCGCAAAACAATTGACCTAACTAAGTCTGAGGAAATATAAGTGCAATTAATTAAATGCCAGGTCTCTTTGATTTAAAAAAATTTAATTTTAATTTTCTGGATTAAAAATGGACTGGAAATATAGGATGAGTTATAAAATGCTCTGAAAATGTGCTTTTAGCCCTGATCGACAAAAATTAAATTTTAATTCGCCCCATAATAATTTTAATTTTTTTCAAATGGAAACCATTTTTTTTGAACAGAAAATTTTTATTTTATTGAAAATAAAGAAGGTTTTTAGATTTGAAATTTATGAATATCAGAAGTATCTGACTTAAGGCTGGTCTCTGCCAAGCGTTTAACCAAATTTTTCCCACATACTTAATTTGTATTTTTTTGATGAGATCTTTGTAGTTATTTGCCTAGTGATTGCCAACAAAATGTTGAGCGACATGTTTAATTTTTTTGTATTAACTTGCAAGTATTTTAAATCACAAGTTAGTCACAAAAAATCTTTGACTGGCAGAAATAAAATTATTTCTGTTTAGTAAAGTGGGATGAAAATGGGTCTAACTTATTTTGCTAATATTATAATCCAATCTTTGATTGAAAATCAATAGAACACAAAATATTAATAGTTCAATTAGTTGATATGTAAGAAACAGAAAGGAACTTGATGACTGTACATAATTCTGAAAACTGTTTAAAAATTAATTAGCCAGCTTATATCGTGAGTATTTGCCAAATAACACATATATCATTCAGTCAACCACTCAACTGCCGCACTAACTCATCCCATAATGAGCATTATAAGTATAAATATGTATGTATATGTACTTGAATGTGTATGCAAATACATGTACACTCGTCCATAACATATATGTATGCATATTTGTAATGGCCGTCGACTCGTGCGCTGAAGCTGAAGCTGCAGCCTGGTGACTGGTGTCTGCTGCCTGATGACTTGAGGGGGCCTTAAAACACCAGCTAATTAGCGGTACGTGCGGAGTGCGTTTGTCAGGCGTTGAAAAGGAATGGGCCACGAACTGGAAAGGGAAAGGGGAGGAGGGCATTCTCTCGGGCACTCAGCTGCAGCAGAGATCGCAATGTGTTATCAACGAACTCAAATCAACAGGCCAGCTCACCTGTAGCAATGACATGTGTTGCTGCTGTTGTTGATGGCGAGAGAGGGCTATGAGTGTATGTATAGAGTTGACCCCTGTCCGAAATCATTCCCCCATTATCGTTTCCCTGTACCACAATCATGTTTATTGTTCATCGTTCATTGTGCTGGACTATAAAACAAAATGAGAAATGTTGTCGCAAAAAAAAGTAAACAATTGTACGAGTATGTATTCATGCGACGGCTCTGAATGCTCTATTAGATTTAAACGTAATGATTAAACCACAGTCTGGTGCGTGTGCAATCAATTTATTTTTTTAGTCCGGAAAAATTTTAACTTTTATCTGCTTTAATCATAGTCCTTGACCTACGGGTGCTGCGACATTAAATGTGTCATTTTAATAGGCTGGCATTATTCACAGTTCTCTGGAGTTGGTAATTAACAACTTTAGTTGACTTAAGCTTCGGAATTTCACACAAGCTTTAATTAGCAATGAAGTGAAGGGGAAAACTCTAAGATATGCGTTATAACCCAATATGTATTTAATTATGAATACATATGCCAAATTTGATAACTCTAAAACAACACAAAAAAAAACCCACCCCACAACCCTCCCAATCCACTAAAAAAAAAAAAAATACTAACAAATCCCAACACCCCCCACCCCCTCCTCCACCAAAAACAAACTATCTCTATTTATAAAATCTCGTATAGTCTCTGAGATTTAGGCTACATCTACTTGGCTGTTGATGCTGATCAAGAATGTATATACTTTATAGGGTCGGAGATGCCACCTTTTTCCTGGATTATTAAGAAAATTTTTTATTTAATGCAAATTTAATTTTCTTATTTATTCGAGTGTACTACATAAATATAATACCAAACTTTAGTTTCTTAAAGACTTTCAGGATTTTCTATATCAAATAAATCATCTATTTATTATGAAAATGTTATATAATATTTTATTCCGAATAGACTTAACGGGTTTTGTTTTGAATATAACTATATGTGGGAGCTTGGTTTATTTTGTTGTTTATACGAATTAGCCTACAGTGATTAAATTATATTATTACTAATACATTAAATCTTTTATAAAAGAATTTTTTTTTTTTTTTTTTTTTTTTTTTTTTTTTTTTTTTTTAGCCCGTTAGGGGGTTTTTCCTTAGACTGATGCAACATTGGCTATTGATTTTTATAGCTTATAAATGTATAAAGATGTTCTGCATTAGAAAAAATAAATATATTTACTTATAAAAATTTAAATATTTAAATCAATTTTAACTTTTAAATCACTTTAAACATTTCAAATAATCATAGGAATAAGTTAAGTTGAACATTTTTGAATGCGTATCTGAAATGCAGCTTTAATAATCTTATATCTAAATTTGCTCTGTCATTATACATATATTTTAAGGGAAAACGATAAAAGCTCCTCTACCTTTTTTACCGTTCTTATCTTTCTTCTTCTCTTCCTCTTCTTCTTCTTCCTCTCCCCTTCTCCTTTCTCCTCTCTCCCCCCTCCCTTTTCTTCCCCTCCCCCTCTCTCCTCCCCTCCCCTCTCCCTTCCCTCTCTTCTCTCTCTTCTCCCCTTCTCCCTCTCTCTCCTCCTCTCTCTTTCTCCTTTCTCTCTCCTATTCTCCCTCTCTCTCTCTCCCTCTCTCTCTCCTCTTCTTCTTCTCTCTTCTCATCAAACTCACTCTCTCCACTAGTTATGAATAGACTTTTCGAATTTTTAGGATGCTTGACCTAGAATGCAATCGCTTCACATCGATTCACTTGACCGTGTTTTCTCTCATTTGATTGTAGCCGACACAAAATGGCAATTTCAGTTATCTTCTTTCACTCGAGCACCCTTTCGACCGGAAACTGCAGCTAAGTGTTGACCGAAACAAACAAACGACTGACAATAAAAAGAAAAATAAGAAACAAAATGAGTGAAAACAATGACAAAAAAAAAAAAAAAAATAGTAGCTAAAAAGCTGTATACAGTGTACCAATGACAAGCGCAAACCTTAAAGATAAATCTGCACAATAACCAAACAAGAAATAACGCCAAAAAAAGCAAAAGGCGACCGTGTAGACATTAACAGCTAGAGGAGACAAGAGGAAAGAAGACAAGGCATGTAGGAAACCATAACGAGCTGACGTTGCTATATGTGTCTAGAGATCATCTCATCATGACCAAAGGCTGACCACATGATGATGAAGATGCTGCTGTTCATGATGATCATGATGATATGATGATGATGATGATGATGAAAGAGCAACACAGCCGCTTTACGAGCGATATTACCGTAAGATAATGAAAACTGTGGGGCGTTGGCTGTAGACTCTACACACTGAAACTGACTTGCAGGTTGGTGAAATCTCGTTGAAGCACCTGACCTGAAAATGTTTCACATTGCCAGTTTCAGTTAAACGCCATTTTTCCGTTGAATTTGTGGTCGTTAAGCGTGCGAGCGAGATAGCAGCAGATCGAGCCACAGCATCAGCAACAGAGATTCAGATTCAAATTCAGAGTCCGACTTTGCTTCCCATCCAGTAGCATCAGCAAATATTTTGTCCAAAATGTTGCCCTCAAAAATGAAACAAGCACTGTTTTTTTTTATGGCCACGCCTCGAGGGCGCAACGGTAAATGGCGCAACTGTTGACTTTTAAATAAGTTAGTCGCTTGAATTTAGTATTGTAGATGCCGCTCGGTTATATTGTGGCTGGTTTGACCCATGGTTTATTCACCTGTCGTCATAGTTGAGCTTAAATAAAAATTAAAATTAAAATTGCAATAACTTTTGTTGCCGTCGTTGTTTTTGGTTGTTGTTATTGTTATTGCTCATAAATAAATTGTTGTTGTTGGGTTGTTTATCTTAATGAAACTTTTTAAATCGCTTTTAACAAACGGCGAGCTATTAAACCATACGCTATTTATAAAGCTCACACTCTCCGTATTTGTCTCCGATTTAAATGCATTTAATTTTGAGGCATGTGAAAATTAATTACATTTAATTTACTGTTTCCCTCTCCTCGTTCTTGGTCCACTTCAAGCAACTTAGATGCCGTTTCGACTGCTATTGTTGCCTTTTTATTATACCCGTTACTTAAAAAATAAGTAAAAGGGTATATTGTGTTCGTTGGAATGTATGTAACTGGGAGAAGGAGGCATCTTCTACACTTAAAAATTTTAAATTATATTTTTTTCTCTTCTACAAAGATCCCAAACATAAAATAGAGACACCAAACTTTGACACAAAGATTTCTATATACCTTACGCAGATCAAGTTTGTTTCAAATTTAAACCACGCCTCCCTCCGTCCCTTCAAGTAACAAAAAAATCACAACACTAACAGTTTTTAAGATAAAACGTTTTTTGTGAAAATAAACTATATCTATTATTATTATCTATTATCCCACTAAATTGCATCAAGATCGGACAGGTAGAACGACAGGTTTGGCAATTTAATAATACATGTAATTTCTTCAAAGTTTAAACAATATCTTTTATACTTATTTAAGTTAAGTAACGGGTATCCTATAGTCGGGATCTCGACTATAATCTTTCCCACTTGTTTTGTTCATTTTGATTATTTTTTTTAAATGAGCTCTTTAATTGCTTTATAATTTAAATTTTCGGATCATAAAACTGACGACTGTCTGCCTGTCCATGCAGTAGTCAAAAGTAGCTGAGAGATCGCTTTATGTGCCACCTTTTTGATTGTCTGCCGTTCGAGAATGGAACGTTTAAAGGTCAAATGAAACTTTTATTTAATTGAATTTCAAACGAAATGTACTTAGCGCAGCAGTCGTGTATTCTCAGCGTACTCATCATAGATCTATACACGTTTTTCTTATAAACAAATTAAACGGAAGCTGTGCCCCAAAAAGATCGACTGGATTAGTCTCTTGGGTGTACTCTAATTAGACTGCAATTAGCAAATAAAACCAACACCTTATCAGACCTACATATGTATATATTTAAGAATCCACTTCCTTGACTTAAAATAAACTAATCAACCACTAGGAAATCAGCATTCAAAAGAAACCAAACTTGCTGATAAAATCATTTCAAAACCATCAAAAAACTCCCATTTTATATGGGTTCTCATCAGTATTTGCTACTTCCAACTTTATGCACTCATAGCAGACATAATTCACAAACTTTCGAACATAATTCGAATCCCCGAAGCGCCAATTCGCCCATTTAATTAATTTAATTAACTAAAGGATTACAAAACGACACCCAATGGACGCGGAATGTAAGGCCTGTAAATTAAGGAGACCATCAAAGTTTCAAACAGAAGCCACTGAACCATCAAGACAACAAGTCACCAAGCCACTGCCAAGGAGAGAGATAGAAAAATAAACACAGAGAGAGAGAGAGGGAGGAGGACTAATCAAGCGGCATGCAGCAATGGCAACGCTTTGCTATGCAGTCCGCACGCTTTATAAAATAATGAGAGATCGCTTGAGGCAAAGGAAAGAGAGAATGAGAGTGGGAGAGTGGGAGATGAAGTAGAAAAAGAGGGGGAGACTCTGGTAGCTTGATTGCACCCGTAAGTGCCATATTGTCACCGTTTGATCAATCAGACTGCCGCCAACTTGCAACTGTCCCTTGAGTTTGAGCTCGTAAATGTAACTCAATCCCCCCATTGATGAGTCGCTGTTCACTAGAGTTGGTATATTTAGTTCAATTTGCTGATTTAGTTCAGCTGTTCAATTTTTAAGGTATACCATGAATTGCATAGATAATACTTTCAGTTGCTACATTTTTAAGAGGAGTGCTTTTAAAATCTACAAAGTCTTGACAACTTTACTTTTAGCTTCTTATTTAAAATAAACAATCCGTATTTTTAATGGCATCTAATTTTTAGCCCAACTATAAATATATTTTTTTTTAATTTTTCGTGAATTACATTTAAGCATTTCATATCAGAAATAAATATTTTAATCTAATACTTAATGCAATTTAAAAGTATGTATTACCATTTAAGCAGGCGTCAAAAGAGGACTGTTTTCAAGATATATTTCATGGGTTTTTTAAGTCCTTCAAATAAAGGCACTAAAATGCATACAAAAATAATAGTGTGCTGCCAGATTTTATGAGAAATTAAGCGATGGAATCTCTGTGTGAAAACCAATGCAAATATTGTGAATGGCAAAATTTACCGTCGGTAAAAAAGTATCGGTTAAAAAAAACCCGTCTGACGCCTGCAAGAGAAAATGAGTAATATACTTTATGAATGACTCAGTAAGTAGATTCGTTCATTTGAGCGACCTGTACATTTGAACATATCCTGAACGAATCGACACAACTCAACTGTCTACGCTTCGATCATCGATCTGTGATCTGCGATCGCCTTCGATTGTTGCGTAACTTGTTCCCGAGGACGCAACCGCGGTTCGCAATTAGCTCTGGCTGCCAAGACGTTGGGTGAACCCGCCGCTAATTGACAATATTTATGAACACGTACGCATTTTGTCGCGGCTTTAATTGGATCGTTGTCGCCCGTTGTTGTCCATCGACCATCGACCATTCAGCATCGCCCACAGTTGGCCAATTATTTTCATCAAAATTGCTTACAATTTTCAGCGTACGCCTTTCAAATGAAGATCTTAGCCAGCTTTTAGCTGACGTTTTGGTTATACGAATGCCACACAAAATTATAAGGAAAACAACAAAAAGTAAAAAAGTGTGTCATGAATGACACATAAATAAATGTGTGTTATATACTATTTATAACAAGGACCGGGTCTTGACATGCACTTACGACTTTACGTATTTCGCTTGTGTTGTGGCTATTTAATTCAATTAACTTTAATTACACATTAACTAATTCTGAAAGCTCTCGCTACTCGCTACTTAAAGCCAAACAAGTTCCATTTTATACGCACCTATTTTGAAATGTAATTTTTAATTTACTATTACTGTGCATTATAGTACATATCTGTACATATTTATCATATTTACAATTATGCACAATCTTCTGTCATTTTTCAATGGAGTTTAATGCAATTTATGAGCGTTTTTTGCATATTTAATTTATTTAAATGATATTGAATAGAAATAAGTGAAGACTGGGTTAAGAGATTTGTATCCTATGCTCATTCAAACCCATACTCAACATTTTTAAAGTTTTATATTTAATGTCTTTATATTATTTAAATATATAATTTTTATTCGATTATTTTTATATTAATTTTGTAATTTTTATTTTGTACAATTTAAGCGTGGCATTCGATCACCAATATTAAATTAAATACTGCTGACATATGGCTACATGACTTTATCAGTACATATATGACATTCTAGCATCAGAGTTCCTCCATCTCCCTGTTCCATAAATTTACACGAACACAATTTACCCTTTTACTTATTTTTTATTCCTCAAAAATAATTGTCTTTAAGTACTTTTTTTCAAAAAATTGTTCAAAGTCAAAATCTTTTTTCTTATTTTTTAGTCCCAAATATTAATGTAGTATTTTAAAACAAAAAACTTTATCTCATAATATAACCACAAATCTCTCCAAAATATTTATATAGTTTCAGAAACACCAACTTTTGCGTTGCCTTTAGAGACTTTTAACTTCGAAGTTAAATTAGTCATTGGTTAAGTTAAAATTTTTTCGGAGACTAGACGGATCCTTAAAAAAAGTTTATATAAAAGAGTGCCGCCCGTTTTTTTTGCGTCAAAACGGTTGTAAAAATGTTAATCTACGAGGAGTTTTAAAAAATTCCAAAACCCCTAAAACAATAACTAATTTTTTTACTAAATACAAATTGACCCATTCTATTATTCAAGTATGTTTTACAACCCAGAAGTACAAAAATGCTATTTTCGAGGCCAGAGAAATGAACAATGGTTATTTTAAATGAAAAAATTATAAAATTAAATATATATACCAAATATATACCAATAATGAAGTTAACCAATTTTTGTGTACCCACAAATAGATGTGAAAAATTAGAGCTCGGTCATTTCTGTATCTTTTATATGATTTCATGAATAATACCACTGTTGGAATTCCTACTCGACCAATTGCATGCAATTTTATTTGATGTGATACCAATCAGAATGGATTTTGGAAGATTCAAATTTGTTAGCCATTTTTCAAGATGAGTTTGACGCCGTTTAAAAAGAAATTCAACTTGCATATAAATATTTCCCACACAAGCGGCTGATTAAAAAACTCTCATCCTTAAATTAACTCTGCAATTTGACCTACATTCATTAGGTTAAAATGTTCGTTCATACTACAGTATAAACTGAGAAGTTTAAGGTATTTTGGAAATGTTCTTTAGTCTCTTTTACTGTTATGCGTTATAGGAAGTGCAAAACTAGATAATGCGAGTAGTTAGCCCCACCGCAGTGCAGTGTTGTGAGTATTGTGGTTGGGTATAGCCTTACCGCAAGCGGATAAATGCCAGTTAAAAATGTACGACAATACGATAAAAGTCGTATCTCATTGTGGTCTGTTGTCATTTGTCAAAAGGCGGCTTAAAGCAAAAATCGCCCAATTAGCGACACAGTTAAACGTCAACATCCTCACGGCTTCACATCCGGACTGGACCACCGTTTCGCTGTACAGATGTGAGTCCAGTTGTGAGATCTTGACTTGGCCACATGTAACCAGTGACGGTTACATTTTCGCCATCAATCATCAACTTCAACTTCAGCTTCAACTTCAACTTCAATTTCAACCGGCTGCAACTGGGGAGAACCCAATCGAACCGCGGGCGCCTGCGCAAATATGCGGAACAGACAAAAACAACAACGATAACAGCAACAGCAACAGCAACAACAACAATAACAACATTGACAATGCTGATGATGGACAATTGGATATTTGCTGCTGTCCTGGGGATGTCACGAGACCTGCTTTCGCAATTAGCTGTCAATTATCACATAATTCGAGGTGGCAGCCAGTCGGATGGTAGCCGTGAAATTGGGTTTATTGATTTGCTAAAACAATTTACAAATGTCACGAGTCTCGAATTTATTTATTTATGTTTTACAGCCACTCGAAGTGCCGCCGTTGTCGCCAACAATGCGAACAATTCCCGATTGCCCAGCCATTTTCATTAGCGTGGCCATAAAACGCACACAATACGAAAAACGAATATTGTGTAGCAATATTTCATTTGATCGGAGAGGCTACCGTTTTGTTGTGGGTGCTCCGGCTATAGCTATCGGGGAAACATAGCCTATGGTCTGTTTGTTCACAAAGCTACGGTATTGTTCCATCTCTTGGGTTTTTGAGAATCCCACTTTTCGGTTTCAAGTGACTTATAATTAGCACAATTTTCGAGTGGTGCTTTTTATGATTTAATTTATTTGACTTAGTTATTTAATATGAACAGCATGAGTAGCCGGAACTAAAGCTATCAACTTACAGCAAAGACTTTACTAATTTAACCCAAAATTCCATAGTCTTTACGCTTTCAATTATGAAAAACGAGTGTGTTGTAAATGCGGTGAAATTGTGGTAATTTTAAGAAAGAAATCTACATGTCTATAAAAATGACACGATATGGTAGTAAAGCTGTAACTGGCATCTATTTCATGAATTTTAAGACAAAAGCAGTTTTTGCATTCTTGTGAATAGACCTTATCAGTAAGAAAATTGAGTAAAATTATTTTTTAAACTTCTTTATATAATCGTTTATAGTCGGTTATTATTTTTAATATATTTGAACGAGTCATAAGGATATTAGAACTTTACCATAATGTTGATCGCGCGGGTGTCTCGTAACAACTATTAGTATAGTATTGTTGTTTAACTAAATAGCATTTAATATGTTATTTCAGAGATTAAGAAAACACTGAAGAAGTATTTAATTTAATTTTATGGAATTGATATACTAAATTTACTTCAGATATGTTGGGTTTTGGAATTTTTCGGATACGTTCTGAGTATATATTACTTTAGTCTGAAGTTTGCTGTTATATTTCGATAAGTTATATTGGTAGCTATCCACTTGAAAGTTGTTTGACGGTTATCAGAATTATACAACATTTAAGGCCCATACTTTGGTTTCTGTTTCGGAGTAAAGATAATGCTAAAATGAACTCTGCTTAATAAAACCCATTTCGTAAGCATATTAACTGATTTGGCAAGCAATTGTTGCACCAACACGTTGACGTTTAGCATCCCTGGCATGCAATTTGTTGACAATGTTGCAGTGCTGCAACGGACACAAAAGGCGGCAACAGGTGCACAATTACAAAACAACAACAACTACAAAGCATGCGTTAATTACGCCTTAGTCTGGAGTCTGCATCTATCTTGGGTACGACTTTTGGTTTGGGGTTTGAGCCATCGCACTAGCTGGGAGCCTGGGCACGGTGACAAAATTAAACTTAATTGTTTTATGACAGTCATGACAACAACTGTGTGGACCGCCGGGCGGGAGTTGGCTGAGACAGAGCGGCAAAATGTGTACCTCGGAGTCTCTCTAGGCTCGAGATTTGTAGGTCTGTGTAGCCTATGAGGCACCCAGACGACAGGCCTGAAATCACAGCTTCCATCAGTTGGCAGTTGACATTTTTTAGGGTCTTTAACTGCGTAGCTTTGTTTGTCTTTTTCTGTCGTTTTCCTAGTTTAATTGTTTTTCTTGTAAACAATTTTGTTTTTTGCTGCAGCTCCCATTTTATAATATTTATTAAAAAATGTTTTACACAGAATCCAAGTTTTTAATGAACAAGCAAAACAAGACAAAATGCCGACACAATAGACGACAGGTGTTGCTCAGCTTCAACTGGGCTATGGTCCCAACTCTAAGCTGTTGGCCAAGTTATCTGACCAACATTTCAATCATTGTTTTAAGGTAAACTTTCAGCATTTTCATGTCAATCATCCCGTCAGTTCTCCCCTTTATTGTGGCTCCCTGGAACTCATAGCAGACAACAGGCTCCGCGTGTATAACCTTAAATAGTATTTCTAAGATACTCGTATGAAAGTATTTAGTAGGGTTTACTTAGTCTTGTAAAATTTGCAAATCTCGTTGAATAAATATTATAAATATTTAATAATTAAAAATATGTTTTTTAAAAATTTATAAGGAACATCACTCAATTATTTTTAAATACTTTGGAGCACTCGATGTAAACTACAGAGTATAATTAAAAATACAATAATAATAATCCATTTCTTTAGCTGTTTTAATTCATTTTTTCATTTAAATTTTTAACGTTATATATTTATTTAATGAACTTTTTGTAAATAACTGAAATATATTCAGACTCAACATTTGAGTTATTGCCATAAAAATACTTATTTTCTTTAAAATTACGTATATAATTTAAATTTGTGCGAATAATATTTTAAATCAGAAAATATAAAGCTAAGTTTGTTTGAGTGAGTTTTACAGTATCTATATTAAACAGAATACTGCATTCATTCACTGAACGTAGTAAACAATTAACCACTATAATATATAATTTATAAAATATTAACATGTTTTAGATCATTTATTTAATACTCTGAAAAATGTTTCATATATTTTTTTAAAGTGTTTATCGTAATGCTTATTTACTTTAGTCTGTGCTAACATTTAAACCACTTATTACTGACAATCCTACCTAATAATTTTCCCCCTTCCTAAGTTTTCCATTTCCTCAGTATTGTGTGGGGTACATACAGCTCATTAAGGATAGATCCGTAAATGTGTCATTCTTCTTCGGAAGACTCGGTCTTTATGATCCTGTTGCTGCCACTTTTTTTACGAGTATTTTTTTTTATCATTTGTTGATAATAACTATGGTCATTTGTGATAATTGTAGGCCATTGTGTCGGGTCTGAGGGTATGGTTTTTATGATCGCACTTTAATAATAATTGTCATTTAGATAATTAGTTAACTGGCCACTTAAGCTGCCTGGTATTTTGTTTGGCCGACGGTCGCTGGAGTTTATTAAATGAAAAGTTATGGAAAAGAAAATTTTCCAGTGGTGCACTCTAAAGATTTATGATCTCTGATTACCAGGCGTTTAGCTGAGAAAAGTGAAAATAAGTTAAAATAAAATGAATAAAGAGGAGGGAAAATCCTTTAGAGACATGCTCGTAAACTGATCGTAACAGATGATGTTTGTGAATGAAAAATCCAATTTGGTTTTAATTGTGTGAAAATTGTCTGCTTGGGAGCATTTTTTTCGTAAGGCTTGACTGTTTCATTACTCAGAAATGCCAACAACGGAGCAGCGGCAACAACTTCCTGATCTATGGCAATAAGAAATCCATAAATCGCTAAGAAATGACCGTCCATCTTATCGTGATTGAACCACCCAAATAGTTTCTTCACACACTGACATCGAACACACAACAACGAACCGCACACAAAGAACTCATAATTAAATTATGCAAATTTGGCGCTCTCCGGCGGCAGCTTCAAAACGACACGTAAGACAATAAACCAACACCAGGCGAATCAACACCACATCCAACACCAACATGGCATGTGTAGCCTCTTAAAGGCGAATACTCCGTATCACCTGGCTAACGCCCCTCCGAATCGTTAAATTTGATTGATATTGGTCAGCAGTCAGGAAGCCAAGCACATATGTACATATTATAATCAACTTTAGTTGGATCTTAATGAGATTGTACCGCATTTAAATGTGAAGACAATTACAATCGTTTCGAGGGTCGCAAGGTCTTTATTTGGTTTTTGTTTTTTATTATATTTGAGAGCTAGTACTCTAACTAAGTGTTCACCAATTGGGTAACATTGATAGAAATTTCAGTGATTATTTTCGTTTTTTTTTAATTCAAAATTTAACGACAAGTAATAAGATACAAGAAAAAGAAAAACACCATCATGATCGATTCTATGAAATCTTTTCTAAAGTACTCAGGAAACATTTTACAGGTGAAACTAGTCGGACGGAGCTATAGTCGAGCATTCTCGACTGTCGGAGACCCCGTACTTACTATGGCAAAAGCTAAGACTGCTAGAAATTCATATTTAATTTTCACCCGATCGGTCCTATGACAGCTATATGTTCAAGTGGACCGATTTGACCAACTTTGGTCAGAATATATAAAACCAAGTTAGATACATATTCTATCAGTTTATGTATGATATATCAAAAAAAAAAAGTTTTTCATAGTAAAACTTGATTTTTACCCGATCGGTACTATGACAGCTATATATAAATCTAAGTTAGATACATATTCTATCAGTTTGGTTACGATATCTCAAAAAAACAAAAAAGTTTTTCATAGTAAGACTTGATTTTCACCCGATCGGTCCTATGACAGCTATATGATATAGTGGTCCGATTTGAACCAACTTTGGACAGGATATATAAAACCAATTTAAACGCAGTTGGTTACGATGTCTCATAAAACGAAAAAGTTTTTCATACTAAAACTTGTTTTTCGATCGATGGTTTCTATGGGAGCTATATGATATAGTAGTCAGATTTGGACTAACTTTCGACAGGATATATAAAACCAAGTTAAATGTAAAAAAGTTTGGTTTCGATATCTCATAAAACAAAAAAGTTTTTCATACTACAACTTGGTTTCAGACCGATTGTTCCCATGGGCGCTATATGATATAGTGGACTGAACTAACTTTGCCGAGTGTGGCAGACAAGAAAAAGTTTTCAGTTCGGAGGCCCCGGTTGGAACTGCCACATAAATAAGACAAAAATGTAATACAATACAAATTAAAAAAAATAAAATCAAAATAAAAGTAAAAGAAAAAAAAAAATCAAAATAAAAAAAATACGTTTGCAATCATTTTTTGTTGTTTAATGCCTGGGGCTTTTTTTGCAGAGTTTCACGAGGAGTCACCAACGTTTCTTGTTAGGAAAACGTTGAGAAATGTAAGGGAAGCTAACTCATTCCTTAACCATTTTCATACAAACGGATCGATGTTTCCACCATGGTCAGGGAATGTTCCTCAACTTTTCCTCAATACTTCTTTGAGGTCCAGTTCTGCTGGGTATTTATTCATGTTATTAAACCTCCAGGCATATAAAGAGAAGTACCCATCATTCGATTTTCGAGTTTCGAATTAATAATTGGGGCTATTATATCAGTTCAACGTATTTATAGATTAAATAGTTAATTAAATTTCCGAATACAGCTCTTACTTTGATAAAAACTTATATTCTGGGTATTAAATTATAATCGATATAGTTTCTTTCAGTGTTGCATAAGGGTTTAACTAAGCACAAATTTGTAGTTAATCGCTCATTTTCTGGGACACCAGCAAACAAAAACAACACATACTAAAACTAAAACAGAAACACGAACACTAAAATCTTGCCTACGTTGACCACCACAACGATAATAAACGCTGAGTTGTTTTGTGGGGGATTTATGGGGCGATCCACAAAATTTCTCAATAAGCAAACAAGATCCTAACGTCGCATGCTATCTCTGTTGCGTACGTTACTGATTGCCAAAGCTGCCATCTCATTCGCCGTTGATTTCAATGAAATGTGTTTTTCGATAAAAATGGTCCATGCGATGCGATCGAATTTAAATTGAAAAATTTGATTTTAATTCTAGCATTCTAAATGTGTTTTCATTAGCATAATTAACGTCGAATTAAAGTTAGTATTATTTTTTTTTCGAATTGTAAAAATAAAATAAATTACATTTTACTGCGCAGAGGGGCTGGCGAGGGGCACACCAAGACTTTGGGTTTGACAGCTATTCGTCAGATCGTTAAATTCGGCCTTTTTAGGATGCATTAAAATGTCGGTTTGGACTTTTAGCGATTGTCATTTTGAGTGCGTGTGTTTTCCTACACTTTCGTTGGATTTGTTTCGATGTTCGGGGTCTGTCTGGGGGTTCTCTTGATTTATGCTTGTGGCTCATTTATATTGAAATTTGATATATTTAAGCACGCGGTTTATTTTGCGAAGCCGCCCGTCTGCTTCATTTCGAGCGTATTTTCGAATTTTATATTCGAATTAATTGAAATGATTGTGATCTACAACACAGTTCGGCAAGCAAACACATATACATACATATATAGGTAGAGCTGTGTATGTATAGGCGTACCTATATAATTTATGAATATCGCTTTGTTGGACTGTATGTTAATGTTAACGTGTCTTTGTCTTTTCTGGCCAACTTATTTGAGATACGTATAAATTATACGGCGCACACAATAGTATAACACCTCCTAAATGGTTCCGTAAGCGTTGCCAGTTACTTTTGTTCGCTACACATTGAACTTATAGTTATTTTAAGGTGACTTTTTTATTGAAGTGTTGACAAATACTAACATAAAACTTGGGCTTGTGATCGATGTGGGCGTATTTGGTGGGATTTGGAAATTTGCATGGGTTTTAAGGAATTCCACTTAATAGTTTTAAAAAAAAGTAACTGAAGTTTTTCACTCGAAAATTTTACTTTCAACTAAAACGTAATTTCTTTTGAGTCAAGATCGTAGGTCACAGTAGTTAGAAACAGAAAAAATGTTTATTTTTATTGTTTCTACGGCAGCTGAGTTATGGAATAAACCGATTTTAACAGAAAAACCGCCTGAAAAAATACTGTTATGAATACAGAATTCTATTTAGGAGGGGAACAATACTGTTGCATTTTAATATCAATATATTTTTTAAGCAAAAGGAAAAACATTTTTATATCTTCAGAGAACAAGAAGAAAGAGCGAAAACTCTTTTGCAAATCAACACATTTGTCAAACTACTCATAAGAGAAGTGACTAAAAGAGACACACAAGGAAGATACCGCTAACGGTTCAAACATACACAGACCCAAATTAGTGGGCCGGTGCTACAGTCGAGCACACTCGACGGTCGGAGACCCCGCACTTACTATGGCAAAAACTTATAATGGAAAAAATTAAAAAATATTTAGTTAACTTAAGATTGTCATACAAAGACTTGATTTTCTCCCGATCGGTTCTATGAGAGCTAAATGATATAGTGGTCCGATATGAACCAACTTTTGACAGGATATATAAAACCAAGTTCTATGCATATTCTATAAGCTTGGTTACAATATCTAATAAAACAAAAGAGTTTTTCATACTAAGACTGCCCGATCGCTATATGATAAAGTGGTTCGATTCAAAAAAGAAACAAACTTAACCTGCCTGCAATATAGGGGGATCTAAATACCCAATTTGGTGTCACTAGCTTTTAAATTGCTCTTATAATGTGGATATGAAATTTTTTTTCCGATTTGTAGGCGATATAGGGAGCGTGGTCGAATTTTGAAACAAACTTGGTCTGCCTGTAGTATAGAGGAATCTGCATACCAAGTTTGGTGTCGCTAGGTCTTAAAGTCTCTGAAATCTAGGTGTTCATACAGACAGACGGACATACAGAGAGACGGACAAACGGACATTGCTATATCGATTCGGCTATTGATGCTGATCAAGAATATATATACTTTATGGGGACTGCCACGCCTCCTTCTGCCTGTTACGCACATATTCGGTAAAACAAACCCAATACTTACCTGTAGTTTTTTTTTAAGTACAGGGTCCAACGAAAGAAGACGCAACGATGCGACAATGGGAAGATGCGGATCACCCGCTGACAGAAAATCACTTGGCAACGGCTGATCATTAACCGATAACACATGACATTAAAGGTTCAACAAAGTGAAAGAGCTTAAACGCACACAAAATGTGATAAATGCCGACCACCCCATGGAATCACAACAAAATAACAACAACAACAAGACAACAACAACAAGACAACAACAACAACAACAACAACAAAGAGGACGACAACAAATACAACAGACCGAACAGGTGGGGCGAAAAACGAGCGGAAAATTAATAGTGTGAACGACAATCGGCAAGAGAATAAAACTGAGAGCGAGAGAGAGAATGACAGAAAGGACAGACACACACACACACACAGGCATACTCATAAGAAAACTTATCAACATCTCAGATAGGTATCAGCTTACATTGGAGCCCGTTGGAGCCCCACACACACACACACACACACATGACGGTAGTGAGCATCTGAGAATTTGTCAAAATGTCAACGGGTGAAACAGTTTGTTTTCAGTCTGGAGTTTGGGAGTCCAGTCTACAGTCTACAGAGTACAGACTCCAGGCCAGATCCAGATCCAGGCACACTAGTCGTCGAGCCACGTAGCTTTTGTAAAACAAACCATTAGCAGCTAATAAACATTAGTCATGCGACCAAAAGTCGGGGCTGGAGAATTCTGGTTCGGGTCGATGATTTAGTGAGTGTAATTAAAATTTAAGGTTTCTTTCGCTCGCATATGTAAATGATCGTGCGGAATTCCACGAATAAAATGAACAAGTTTTAATCTCTCTCACTCTCTTTGTTTGTATCCTCTCTGGAAGTTTTCGTTTATAATTATAATTTATACAGATCTTGAAACTCTGGTCAGACTTGCGCTTGTTGACAGCATCGTCATCAATCAGGCTAGGATCCCAAGATCCCAAGTTCAGTCTATTGGCGGCACGGGTAACTGCTGGATCTGCCACCGTTGGTCAGTTTCCCAGATACGGATCGCTTTGTAAGTGATCGCAGACAAATCGTGTACATGATGTGTGCAGCTTAGATCACCTGGAAGCTGTCCCCTAATTGGCACTGCAATTAGATAGCCTCAGTCCTCGACTCAACGCTTTGTTCCTGTAAATGTATACCACTTCATTTACATATGTATGTAAATATATAAAGCGCTTTCTCAGCTTACCTTCATTTTGCGAATATCTCTCCGTGTGTGTGTGTCTTTGTGTGTGTGTGTGTGTGTGTGTGTGCCATCATTTTGCCACTTCTCTGCAGTTCCATTCAATTTATGTTCCTTCCAGCCAATACAAATCAAAGGGGTATTTTGTTGTGCACATTTTTATGGGTGCTACTGATGCTATGCAGGCAGTTGTACCTGTAAATGGATCCAGCTTGTAAAACTGACAGAGTCTGTCCGGAAAACAAGAAATGCTAACCTTGGGTTGTGGTACTCGGTCTGAAAAATGGGCACCGTTTATCCTTATTTATTGAATATAACTATCTTTTTTTTTTTCATTTTTTTTTATTTATTTTTTACATTTATATAAGCAATTCTGCTATTTCCACCCGATATTTAACCAAATGTTTGGGATATAGTATTGTTATCTCCATCATAAATTGAATATGAATTCATTAAATAAATTTTGAATGTAAAACAAAATATTAATATATTTGCTGAAATTGACTTTCAAATAACAAAATCGATTTTTGAAAAAAGTATAAAATGTATTTTAAATTTACATTTTTAAATGGAATAAGAATAATAGTATAACTACCTCTTTTGTTTTTCCTTTTTTTTTTCTTTTATATAAGCAATTTTGCTATTTCCACCCGATTTTAAACCAAATGTTTGCGGCAAAGTATTGTTGTCCGGATTTGACAGAATTTAAAATATTTTTTAAATTGGTTAACTTCATCTTAAATTGAATATAAATTCATTAAATAAATTTTGAATTAAAAATCTTAAAATATTAATATATTTGCTGAAATTGACTTTCAAAAAACAAAATCGATATTTGATATGTTAAGAGTATAAAATGTATTTTAAATGTACATTTTTAAATGGAATAAGAAATAACCAGTTGAAATCAGTTTCGTTATTGAATAAAATATAACAATATTAATTAGTTTTAATAAATTAAATGATAGCCAATTTTTCGGGCTCCAAACATGTGAACGAAAAATTAAAAGACTTACGATTATATTAAGTCTATTTAAGTGATGACGATAACATTTTGATTTTAGCATGATAGCATAATTAGTATGGGCAATTAGACTGCTTTAATTTAAACATATTTGCAAATATGCCCGATTCAATTAGTTTTATGAATACGAGGATATCAGTCAATTTAAAATCTATTTATTAATAAATTATGTACTTAATTTGTCAAGTTTCAAAGTTCGAATTGCAATATGTTTACTAAACACATCTTGGACAAACGGCTTTATTTATTTATTTATTTATGCGCGACTAAAAGCAGTCGGCAAGAAAAATAAAATCAAAATTAAGAATTAAATTAAAGATTAAGAAAATAAGGATTAAATTAAATATAAATATAAACTGTAATGAAAAGATTAAAATTAGAATTAGAATTAGATCTGGGGTATGCAAAAAATTAATCGCCACCTGGCCACCTGGCCAACTTGATCTTTAAATTCCTGTTCTCATGTTAACTCCTTCCGTGTACAGTAGCTCTTTAAGTCTATTAACACAGCCCTGGATACGAGATTATGTCATAGCTTCTAGTTCCTTGTGTATGTAAGCCGTTATTCTCCTCACTGAATACACACACCCAAACACACACACACATACAGCTCGGCTACAGGCAATCCCCAAAAGACGATTTGGTGTATGCTCATAACCGTAAGATTCACACATGCTCACAACGACATCGACAATGACGACAATGCTGCAGGACAGACAACAAACAACAACAACAACAACAAGAGCAACAATAACTGGAGAAACACATTTTGAAAATTTAACGATGCGCACATTTTATTACCGCAATTAATTACAAAAACAACGCAGAGAAAGAAGAAATCTTAGTCAGGCAATCTGAGATCAACGCAGCCACACGAGCGTCAGATAGAGAAAGAGATTCACAGAGAACGAGAGCGAGAGAGGGAGAGGGAGAGAGAGATCTTGAGAGAACCAAAGACGAAAAGATCTGTTAGTGATAAACGTTATGATAGATGAGACTAGTAAAATGCTACTACCAAAATAGTTCTCGGCCACTTCTTGGTCAGCTCTCGTAATTGGAGGCGCGACTTTTAGTCTCAGCGGTGGCAGCCAGGGCTGCTTAATTGGCTGTGAATTTCTGAGAGATCGTAGACTTGTTCTCTCTCGCTCTCTTTGTTGTGTGTGTGTTGAGCTGTAAACCCGTTCCTTGACCAATTAAATGCCAGAGAGCCACAATAACAAGCTGGCCAAGACGTTGTGGGCCGTTGGCAGCTCTTTAGGCCGCACATTTCGAGTTTCGACGCGTAGCGCGACAGTTGCCAAGTCCCCGAGACGAGACGGTACAGGTCTATGAACGCACTCAATACTTCCACCTCGAAAGCCAGGTCAACGAAAAGTAGTATGGGCTTTAAGCACGCCATGCTGCAGCGCAGCTACGAATTGGCGGCGTCTCCTGGCCCCCAGTTGGCGCCAGGACCGGCTGCAATCCCTCCGCAAGTTACGGACTTTAGCATCAGTCGCATTTTGGGCGGCACAGTCAAGGATAATCATCATAAGACGGGCAACATTTTGGATCTGTCCAAGAGCAGCCAAGAGCTTGCAACTCGTGTTCCAGTTCCAGTTCCAGTTTCAGCGCCAGTTCCAGTTCCCGCAGCACTTCCAGTTGTTGCCACTAGTCTGCCAGCTGGCTCAGTAAATCCATCATCTGTCTATGCCGGCGGCAGTTACTCCATGTTACCACCGGACTTTCTGGCCATGGCCAGTGCCACCAAATTCTATGCCCAGTTCTTTCCACACCTGCTGCCCGCCTATGCGGCTGCCGCAGCTGCCGCCGGTCTGGCAACGCCGCCCACATCGCCCTACCAGCAACCACAGCAGCAGAAGCGCTACTTTGCACCCTACGTCATCAATGGACAGAGTCCATCGCGTCCCAAATCCCGTGCTCCGCCCGCTGCCTGCACCCGGGCCGATTGCCTCGAGTGTCTCGACTATTACAAACAGTTCGGAGCGGGCTACAAGCCAACGCCTCTAATATCGCCGGCGGCCTCATCGGTGAGCAGTTCGAGTAGCTCCAGACTTGGCCGGGATCTGGTCTTAAGTGCTTCCAATGGCACCACCAACATATCTCTCACCTCTGTTACCAATCTAAGCCTGAGCACGGCGACTACAACAACAACGGCAGCATCTACTACAGTTGGAATATTTCCCAAGCCGGGATCAAGCCTCAACAACTCAAACAACGCCGAGGAGATCAGCTACAAGTGTCGTATTTGCGATAAGGTCTTTGGATGCTCCGAAACTTTGCAGGTGAGTTTGGTTAAACTACAACGGAAACTGAGAGTTCGTTAAAATGCAGCATGAATAGATTTTAAAAATGGAAATTACAAAAAAAATGCAAGATCTTTAATATTGAGAAAATTAAATTGAAAAGTTTAGAATGTACATTTCACATATTCATTTTCAGTTATACATTCTTTTTATTCAAAAAGTTATTCGCTTAGTAAAAAAAAAAGTTTAGCACTCGCCACTTTGAAAATATTATTTTGAGCTAAAAAAAAGTTCAACTATTTTTAGTTACAAAATCGAATGTCAGAATTTTGGGGCATGGAATGACATTCGTCATTAGACTTTTACCTCGTATAGAGATGTTTCTTTTTTTTAAATCTAATCTTACTGCAATGATAAACAGAATTGGTATAAATTTAACTTGGAGACGTTTATACAACTATTGCCACATTTCGCTAATCGTAGTAAAGATTCAAATATATAAATTTAATATTGAATAAAACAGAGCATCGATCTGAAAAAGAAAAACAAAACAATAGGTAAATAAAATTTTATTTAGAAATTAGAATGTGTCGAAAACTACACAGATCTATCTTGACTTTCAATTTTAATTGGGTTTTGAAATTAGTTTAAAGTCGATATTAAAAACTAAATAGTCAAATATTTATTAATAAATTTAAGTTTAAGAAAGTATGAGGTTTTGAAATTAGTTTAAAGTCGATATTAAAAACTAAATAGTCAAATATTTATTAATAAATTTAAATTTAAGAAAGTACCTAAGCAAGCTTGTATTTCTTTATTTTGCATGTTAACAGTTCAATATACTTAAATAGGTTTTAATAATTTAAAGAGTCTGGACGATTTGGATAGATATTATAATGTAGTTGTCCACGTTTTATAATGTTTATAGAAAGCATTAAATGAATTAAAAATAACACAAACTATTTCCTACATAGAAATAAAATTTAGATACGACCCTACATCTCTTAGTATCTGTAAAAATACTAGGCAAATAGGATTATAAAAGCCCGCTAAAAACGGTTTTAACAAATTCTTTTGGGACTTACTTAGCGTATTAACCTAGAAGTACCCCAAGCATTCGTCTAAGTGAATTTCAAACTCAGTAAAAATGTATTCCACGGGCACATGATCACTAAAGTGTTGCAAAAACTCTGTTGGGCGTATTGTTTTTCAAATGTATTCAACTAGTTTCAATGTGAACACGTTTTTAATGATACCTCTGCGATGCCAACGATCAGTAAATGGGCGGGTCTCAAGCGAAGGCGGAGCAACAGTTGAGAGGCGAGCAAGAGAGCAGGAGAGCCTATGCAAATCTTAATAAGGTACGAGTGGGCACACAAGATCATAAAAATGGTGGCGCCCAAAAAACAGAAGCGAAGCAAAACAAAGCAGAGGAGAGAACTGGTTTTACGCATGGGTGCAGCTGTCATACACACACAAACACACACACATATATACACATTAGAAAGAGAGCGCAAATGAGCGTTGCTAAACAAAATGGCCACCGACCAATGAGTAACATTTCGCCTAACTCTCTCCCTCTCTCTCTTTCTTTCTCCTTGCAGGCACATGAGAAGACACACAAATCGCCGCGTTACGAGTGCTCGGACTGTGGCAAGGGATTCTCTCAGTTGCGCAACTATAAATATCATTTGTCAGTACATCGCGGCACGAAGGAGTTTGCCGCCGAGTGTCCGGAATGTGGCAAGACCTTCAATGACAAAGGCTATCTCAGCAGCCACATGAAGATTCATCGCAATCGCAAGGAATATGAGTGCCCCTACTGTCCCAAATCCTTCAATCAGCGAGTCGCCTTCAACATGCACGTGCGCATTCACACGGGCGTCAAGCCGCATAAGTGCGTCGAGTGCGGCAAGAGATTCTCCCGGAAGATGCTGTTGAAGCAGCACATGCGCACTCACAGCGGCGAGAAGCCGTATCAATGTTCGGTTTGTGGCAAATCATTTGCGGATCGCAGCAACATGACGCTGCATCATCGCTTGCACTCGGGCATAAAGCCGTTTAGCTGCCCCTTGTGCCCCAAGGCCTTCACTAAGAAACACCACCTGAAGACACATCTTAATTATCACACCGGCTGCAAGCCATATGTCTGTCCACATCCCAATTGCAATCAGGCCTTCACACAGTCCAGTAATATGCGTACGCACGCCAAGAAATGCCAATACCGACCGCTAGATGGCGCTCAGGCATTTCCTATGCCCACCAAGCAACAACAGCACCACCAGTTGCAACCAGCACCACCGACAACACTCGCCCTAGCCATGCCTGCAACTCCAAGCTTTACTCTGCCCCCACCTTCATTTGCTGCACAAGCTACCGCTGCGACTTCCGCATTTCCGCCAGCACAGCAAACGCTATTAAGCAACCTGAGAACATTTTAAGCTGCAATAAAGCAGAAACTTAACATAAGCTTTACAGCAATTACAGTGACTGAAGGTTGAAATACCATTTGAGTAACAGCAGTCACTGCTAAATCACTGTTGTTTGACATAAACAAATGCTACGATCATAAGGTATCTAAGCCTGATTAAACCCAAATTTTCTTGACTTACAATAATTTTTATTAGTGGAATCAGCTTTGTGATAAATTGTAAATCGCTTAGTATATATATATTGATACTAAAAAGAATAGAGATAATTTATAAGGAAAACTTTACTTTATCACTTCTCGCATCAAAACGCGAAAGTGTTCTGAAATGCGGTGTAAGACAACTCGATTTAAATTACACGTAAATTTTCTTGAGCCGTCTTAAGCACGGTAATTGCAAGTTTGATTGTATATAGTTTTAGATTCTTACTTTTTTTTACAGTATATCTACGTAATTTCTGTCAAGTTAATAGTAACTAGTTACTATTACGTATGCATGTGATTTATGTGTTAAACAAAATATTACTTAAAAAAAAGAAATATAAAAAATGAGTACAGATGTCTCCTGGAAAGCTCCTTTCGGTAGTGTGGACAATAATGCTGCGATTAAGGAGCTTGTTCGATATCCGCCGTATGGACCATTTTATGGAATTATGGGCGTGGCAGCTGCCATGGTATTATCCTCGTTTGGTGCTGCTTATGGAACAGCAATCTCCGGAACTGGAATTGCGGCCACGGCAGTTATGCGGCCCGAACTGATCATGAAGTCGATCATACCCATTGTAATGGCGGGAATTATCGCAATCTATGGCTTGGTCGTGTCAGTGCTAATCGCCGGACAACTGGATTCCGCAGAAACTTATCCGATAGCCAAGGGATATGTACATCTGGCAGCAGGATTATCAGTGGGCATGTGCGGACTGGCCTCGGGTTATGCCATTGGCGTTGTGGGCGATGTGGGCGTTCGCAATACGGCTCTGCAGCCACGTCTTTTTATCGGGATGATTCTCATTCTGATATTCGCAGAGGTTCTGGGTCTATATGGCATGATTGTAGCCATTTATCTGTATACCAAGGACATAAGTTAAAAATATGGTAAACTCTATGTAAGACGTCAAATAAATCGCCAAAAGCTTTAAAGCTTAAACATACCCGCTACTTGAAAAATAAGACAAAGGATATATTGTATTCATAATCGATTACAGCCTCTGCTGTCTTCCCAGTCTAATAATGTTAAGACTGTCCATCATTACACTCAGAAAAATGTAAACAATTTTGCTTCTTTTTTATATGAAGCTTTTTATTCCGCGATCATGTAACTAGCTCTATAACAAAGAGATCTAAATTTTGCCCTTACTGTTGGTATATTTATGGGTGACCGACACGAGCAAGGATCTTTTGAGCCATCAGCGTTAACTTGGTCCTAAATTTTTAAACGGCTAACCGTTATTTATTTGATGCAAACATAACCAAAAGCTTGACGTAGTTGGTAAAATGTTCTTGCAAAACTTTTACCATTTTTGTAATGTTTTTAACAATGTTTAAACAACGTTGTTTGGTTGAATATTTATCCATTATCCAACCGCTTAGTATTAAAAGTCACCGTTGAACTCTTATTCATTAAACTTAAGTCCGGCGCTCTTGTTGGGACACCCTTTATTTAAACTGAAGTAGTCACTAATGTGAACAACAACCTCGTCAATAGAGCCATGGCGTTCTTACAGAGATAAGGTTCAGTTCCACTTAAATACCACAGTTCCTTTGGATATATTTTCTTGATGAACGTGTAAGCGCCGACAACAACATACAGACATCATA
>JAWNOV010000152.1:0-15179 GCA_035045575.1 Drosophila falleni | reverse complement strand
CTAAATATTAATTAATAACTATTATTTCGTAATTTTTTTAGACATAGTACCCAGATCCCAATTTATATATACACATTGGGTATTATAGCCAGAAGCAAATTCGAGCTGCGATCTGTACTGCTATTCATCAATTCATGGCCACTCTGGTTCATGTCGATTTGAACAAACACATGCACAACAGGCAATCAGCTGGTAACAACAAAATTTTGCAGTATTTACTTAGCAATTTATTGGCTAAAACAACTGATATGGTTGACGACTTTCTGCTATCGAAACGTTTTCGAAGCCAAGTTGGAAAAGTGAAAACAACTCCATTTCGGTCGGAATTGGGAACAGCAAATAGTAAGGGTATAAATTGCGTTACATTCGAATAAATAACATTTAGGTACAAAGAAAACCATTTTTTTTATTTTAGACTAATTCATTTATTAACCATTTGACTATATATGAAATATTAAATGTAACCGTTACCTTTCAAGTGTTATATCATCCAATTGGTTCAGCGGAACTCTACATCCAAAAGGAAACATAAATATAGCAAAGATATTATCGTACAATTTACAACTAAGTACTTCGTTGACAAATTTTTATTCACTTCCAATGAAAATACAAAAAGACCATACAATTTTTAATTTAAACTTAACATAAAGATTTTATACAACAGTGTTGTCGATGCCAAACCAAAAACTTTAAAAAGTTCACAAGATACAACAAAATTAATATCTATCTGTTGTTGTTACGTTGTCGTTGCAGTTTCTGCTGACTGTGCTTTTTTCATGTGCCTTTGATTTCTCATTTCCCTTCGATTTTGAATTTCCTGTTGTTTTATCAGTTTTCTAAGACAGAAGATTGTAATTAAATAGGATTCGTTAATCAATTATTAAATTTTTACTACATGTTGTGAAAGAAGTACACAACAGCTCTAAGCTAAACAAAATAAATGATGATATAAATAGATATAAATATAAATATAAATATAATAAATAATATGTATTAAAAAATTGGATATAAAATGGTGTTGGCAATTATCTGAAACAAACTCACTTTTTAATGAGGTGCTTTGATCTTCACATTGATGCTTTGCAAAGAACAAGAATATCTCTTCCAATGTCGTCTGGCTAATTGAATAATCCTCCACATTCAGTCTATAGCGACTTTGCTCCATCAGTCCAAAGATTTTTGACCATTTGATGGCGTCTAAGGAAATGTAATAGGTTAACATGCCATGATATTCCTCCCTTCAAAATTGAAAATAAAGTATTATTGTAGTTCTTTTTAAAGTTGAATATCTAAAAATCTTACTGTAAAATGGCTTGTGGAAATTTCTGTTGCACAAACTCTTTTACATTGTGGATACCGTCCTTGGTTTTGTGGCCACTGGACCCTGGAATCGCATCCAATCCTGGCCTGTGGACAGCGGAGCTGCAATGGAAATGCTTACATATTGAAATAATTTTTTTTTAAAGACACATTGCTGGTGTTTTGAATCTTCGGAATCTTGTGTCCGATAACTACTGTCAATGCCGCTGGGTAATCTTTATATTTCATTACAAATAAAAAATACAATTAAAATATATATATATAGATTTCTTAAAATATCCATAAAATGTATATAGGATAATAAAAATAATGAAAAATAGAAATTGATTTTAATTAAACTAATCAAAATATAATGTTTCACTGTAAGGTCATTCTAAAAATGTTATATTAAGGATAATAAAAATAATGAAAAATAGAAATTGATTTTAATTAAACTAATCAAAATTTAATAATATTAATCATGGGGTATAAAAGAGAATCAAATAGAGAATCAAACCATAGATATTTCCCCCCCCCCCAACCCAAAAAAAAACAATAAATTAAAAAAAAAAAAAACAAAAACACCCCCCCCCCCCCACCCAACACAACACCCAAAAAAACACCCCAACAAAACACATAACCCCCCCCCCCCCAAAAAAAAAAACACACACAACACACCCCCACAACAAAAAAAAAATAAAAAATAAAAAAAAAATTAAAATTTACTATTTTTAAAAAAAAAAAAAAAAAAAAAAAAAAAAAAAACAATTACAAAATAAAAATAAATAATAAAAACTCTAATTAAAAAAAAAAAAAAAAAAAAAAAATATATTTTATATAAAAAAAAAAAAAAATAAATATTTTTTTTTAAACAACCCCCCCCCCACAAAAAAAAAAAAAAAAAAAAAAAAATAAAAAAAAAAAAAAAAAAAAAACCCCACAAAAAAAAAAAAATTTTTTCCTCCGTTTTGCCCCAAACTATCCAAAAAAATGGTTTTGGTTCTTGTAACTTTTGGGCTGTTGCCTAGTGTTATTAACATTGTGTATTAAAATCAGAATGATAAAAATGATTTTAAAAAAAAATTAAATTAATTAATTTATAAACTTACAGCTGAGAGAATCTAAGACCATTTTTACTGCGCCGTACTTTAATCTTGAGAACGAGACCCTTGGAAAATCTGTTCTTTAAATACTGCGTGGATCCAATGCACTTGAATTCACCATTCACCATAATGGCGAGACGTGTGCAAAGTGCCTCGCATTCCTCCATGCTGTGCGATGTGAGAACAATGGATTTGCCCGAGTCACGAATGCGACAAACCATGTTCCACAGCTGACGTCGGGCAGCTGGATCCATGCCCGTGGTGGGTTCGTCTAGATATATAACCGATGGTGATCCAATCATGGCAATCGCTACACTCAGTTTACGCTTATTGCCGCCACTGTAGGTGACCGTCTTCTTATCGATATGCTTCATGAAACCAAAAGATTCGGCCAATTCCTCGGACATCAATGTGATATTTTGCTTTGGAACGCCACGTAATAAACAGAATATTCGTAACATCTCACGACCAGTTACATTATCTAGAAATGCATCGAACTGCGGACAGTAGCCAATTCTTCTATAGACTTGACCCCTATTGGTCACCAGATTCAGACCTTGAACATACGCGGATCCCCAACTGATTTTCTCATCGCCCGTCAACATCTTAAACGTTGTCGTCTTGCCGGCACCATTGACACCCAACAGTCCAAAGCACTCGACCCTGTAAATTGTTGTTGATAAATATTAGTCGGGGATCGAAGAACATTTTAATGAATATTTTGAGGATTTCACTTACTCTCCAACGCATAGTGACACTTGATTGACGGCCAGGAAGGAGCCATAATATTTGCTCACACGATCCAATACCAGATTCTTGGCGGCCACTTCATGTGGCTTCATATTCAGGATACGTTGACGCTCCCTCTCCACATCCTCATCAACCTTCTCTGGTGTTAGCGGAGCTTTTCTGCAATGTTAATACTTTTTTAATTATTTCAAGTTTCAGAGTATCAGCAAAATAATTTAGAAACCAAGCAATGGTCAATGGTTAAAATTCCCATTTTAATCAGGTCAAAGTAAAAGGGTTATGAAATTTCGAAAGATATTGGAAATTATAGATGATTTTCGAAAATAACGGATGGAAAAATTTCGTTTCGGTTCTAAAAAAAATGTTATTTTGTTTATGGTTGCAGTAAAACTCGCTATTTTTATTTAACGATTTTGAACAAACGAAAAAAAAGAAGAAGAAAACGTTGATGATAATCTTGATATTTAATGTTAAATTTTAGTTAAATTAAATAAGGAGTTTGTTTTAAAATAAAAACAATATTTATGTACTACTCACATTATTCGCTTGCGCACCATAAAGATAAGTTCGTTGATTAGCCCCATGTCGCCTATGATGAGCACAAGGAAACAAACAATTCCCGTGCACAACATATAGACAAGTTCTTTCATAATACCCGTATCGTCCCAGCTATAGATATGTCCTACATACACAAATAGTATCAATATTATTACGGACTTAGACTTATGGGAAAGAGATAGAGGCAAATGGGAATACTTACCGCAGAGTTGGGCATTCTTTTCGCATCCGGTAACAAGGTATGCCTTAATCAGCCCAAAGGCCAATGAGAAGTGTGGAAAGATACGGAATATAGAGCTGATAGGCTTAACAGTTTCTTCAAATTCGGTCTTTGACATTGCGAAAGCCACAGTTGCCAGGGCTACGCCAACAAATACATTGAGAATTGAAACGCGGCTAAAACCCGTTGCCGGATGTTTAAATAGCAACGAGAGGAGATACGTGAAAGGCAATACGGCAAATCCAAACACGATGAGCAACAGAAAATATCGTCCCAGTTCTTCAAATTTTATAAAACCTTCCACTTGGAAGCAATAAATGGTTATCATAATAATGACACATGTGATTGTAAATGTAAAAAAGTCCCAAATGTAATTGATTATCCAAAATGTCCAAGCTCTCACTCCACTCAGAAGTTGCAATAATTTGGCACGCGACTGACGTTCCTTGATCAAAAATAATATATACATCGTACTCACAAAGCACATGCAGAAGACCAAATTAAGTACAATCAGTAGCCCCTTCAGTATATCAAACTCTACGAATGCAACCGTTCTCGTGCCATATGGATATGGGTGATAAGTGACTGCTATGGTCGCATCACCGACAAATTGTTGAGCAATCGCATTATGCACCATGTTCACTGTTAATGAGATCAATGGTTCATCATGAAACCAGGCGATGATGTCATTATCTCTAAAACTCGCTGCAACCTTATAGGGGCTATTGATATACGACTGTCTCGATGCGCCAAGATCAAGAATATATTTGGTAAAATTCTTTTTTCCAGTGGACTCATAAAGATGCGAACTACCCATTGATTTGGCTATTTTCTCATATTGATCGGCGACTCTGGCTCCAATTGAATTTGATGCTAAGTTGCCATCTCTCTCCATAACCGTTACCGTCTGTGGATATTGCTCATGGCTTATTTTTACTGACGGCAGTTCCTGGAGTGTGCTTAATTTGATTGCTGCCAATAAAGTAACGACAACAAATAATACAGGCATTAGATTCTGTGAGCAGAACAAAAGTCTGCTTCGCCAAGTGTAGAGCATCTTTTTCAGCAACATGGCTTGACATTGATTCAACGTCAATTGCATTCCACGTAACAAGTGACTGTGATCTGTGAATGCCCGATCAGCTGCAAAGAGTTAATGCTTATAGATATCTGACGATAAGAGCTGATATTTAGTCAGAACTTACACCGCATCGATTCATTACCATCGTCCAAATAAGGAGAGGTCCCTTTTCTTTCTGATCCAGCCTTCTTCCGGTTCTCCACGGCATCGCTTTCCACGGCATTTGTTTCGGCGCCCACCTTCATGAAGACCTCCTCCATTGAAGTTATACAAATGCCATATCCACTCAAATGCAATTCCGCAGATCGATCCTCGAGTGCACCGAACATCTTCTCAAATCTATCGGAGTATTTATCCGGTAATGCGTATGATAATTCAGTACCTATGTCGCTCTTAGGCAATATTCCGGGTATATAAAGGGCCAGTAAAGCCGTGATCTCCGCGGGATTACAATTGTCTTCCTTTACACAGATCTGCAGATGATAAGCTCTTCAATTAATATCCAACTGTAAATAATATCCCACAAAAAAAACCTCTAAACGAGGTAAAAGTCTAGTGACGAAAGCAATTTCCAGCCCCAAAATTTCTGAGATCCAATTTTGTGACGATCAAAATTGAGTTTAATATAAAAATTTTAAATAAAAATATAAATTAATAAAAAAAAAAAGAATGGCGCAAAAAAAAAAATTGCACAGACAAAACATAATACAAAAATACTATTAACAAAAATTTTTTTATTAAATTATTTTATATATTATAATTTATTTAAATAATCAATATTAAGAATAAAAAAGGAGAGGAATAATTATTTACCTTCCCCCCCCCCCCCTCCCTTTACGACAAACATCCTCTTTTTTTTTTTATATATATTATTATCATAGAATAATATTTATTTATAAAAAAAAAAATTTTTTTTATTTTAAAAAAAAAAGAGGGGGCCCCCCCCCCCCCCCCACCCCCAATCTACTCCTCTCCCCCCCCCCCCCCCCAAAAAAAAACTCCCACCAAACAAACCCCCCCCCCCCCCCAATAAAAAGGGGTACCACCCTCTCTTAAAACAAACAAAACAACATATTTTATTTTTTTACTCCTCAAAAAAAAAATTTTTTTTCAAAAAATTTTTCTCCCCCCCGCCCCCCACACATATAAAAAGAGGGCACCCCCATCCCCCAATAAAAAAACAAAAAAAATATATATTCTATCTTTTGAGAGATCTCCAAAAAAAAAAAAATTTTTCCCAAAAACCCCTTTCCCCCCCCCCCCCTCACCATATTTTTATGGCCCCTTACCACCTTGCACAGAATATATAAAACCACGTTAAATGCGTATTGTGTCAGTTTGTTTGAGATATCTCATACAACCAAAAAGTTTTTCATACTAAAACCTGATTTTCGACCGATAGAAAAATGTATACATTCAGTTAACAGGCAATATCTTCCAAACCCCTTGGTCAAAGTTTATGTTTCATATACTAAAAAACGCAAAATTCTACGTACTACAACATACTAAAAATTTAATAAAAATCGTTAGAACCGTTTTGTCAGAAATCGCCAAAATGTAGGATAAAAAACTTTATTTCACCTGTAAAATGTTACCTGAGTACTTTAGAAAAAAAGTTTAAAGGTAGGCCTAAAAGCCCTCAAGCACACCTTTCCAATGATATCCATAACATATCTACATATATGGTATGGAAACTGGCGAGGTTTCAAATTTAGCGGGATTTAGCGATTTCCCGCTAAACTAGCGAGAAATTGAAAAAGTCGTAAAACAAGCATTTCTAGATTTTCAAAAATGAACAAATCCCCATCATAACATCTACGCTTTTTTAGCGCTTTGATACAAACAGACAAACATAGAAACTAACTTTTCACTTCATTTTTAGTATTCTACTAAAATTTTCAAATTTTTTTATCTTTTGAACCAGTAATCGGATTTGGGTGATTGAGATATCAATCGACGCGCATTTTTAAGCTAAATTTTTAAAAAATAAAAAATTTTACCTAAAGGCCCCAACAGCCCCATTAGCTGCAATCATTTAAATTTTTCCCTCCCACTTACACCCCCATATCTCATGACCCAGGTTGGTTAGATAAAGTTTTAGTATGCCATTTTGTAAGTTAGGACTAAACCTTTCGATCAGTATATAACTCGATCTGATCGGACAGTTGTAGCAAGTTTTCCAACTTAGCTGTATATAGTTAGTCGCCTTTTGCATCCTTCGTGCTGCTTTCGTCACTAACGCGAACTGCCTTCCGCAGTGATTATTTTTCCTAGTCTTTGTTGCTATTATCTACTACTTTTATAGAAGTCTAAAAAATAATTATCCTGTCTTTATTTTTTCTGTTCTTGCCATCTTTTTACACCCATTTCTCAATAAATTGTCTATTTTGGCTTTATTTCCTGTATAATATATTAAAAAAAAAAGTTTGGGTGCATCATATTACAATCTGTCCCTACCTAAGTAATTATGTTAACCTTTCTTCCGTTTCTTATACCATATTATGATGTTTCGTTCGGAACAATTTGCTGTTTCAGTCTCTTTTTACTTACCAAGCTATAGCCGGATCCGAAGTGTTTTTTGAGGAAGAAGGATGAACCGTGACACTTGAGCTCACCGTCGCACATGATGGCAATGCGATCGCCAAGGACATCGGCCTCATCCATGAAATGTGTGGTCAAAAGAATGGTGCGTCCCATCTTCTCCTTCCGCAATAGATCCCAGAGTTGTCGTCGCGCCGCAGGATCCATTCCTGAGCTGGGTTCATCGCAAAGGACAACCTTCGTGTCGCCACAAAGGGCACAACAAACAGACAGCTTACGTTTCATGCCCCCCGATAATGTTCCTGCTTTAGATGATTCTTTATATTCGAGCTCAATTAACTTTAGATATTTCTGGACTTGGTCTTCAACAGCGTAACCCTTCAGTCCCTTTAAGCGGCTGAAAAAACGTAAGTGATTTCCCACACTCATATCATCGAACAGAACATTATGCTGCGGACAAATGCTGAGGGACATGCGAGCTCCCTCGATATCGGTTCGAATATCGCAGCCATTAATGATCGCCGTACCGGATGTGGGAGGGAACATGCCCGTTAACATTGAAATTGTGGTCGTCTTTCCGGCTCCATTATGACCGAGAAGAACGGTTATTTCGTCCTCAAACATATTTATCGATAAGTCTTTGACAACCAAATTTTTGCCAAACTTCTTCTTGATATTTCTTATCTGTAAGCCAACTTTTTTATCATCCGGTTCGGCCTCGAAGGCCGCCGAATTTCTCCGATCTGCTGTACTATTATTATGGGATATATTCTCGTTGGGACGATTGCCAAACCAGAAAGTACGGGTAAATAGGAAATACCATTTGCGTGGTACACCAAAGTCACCCGGAAATATCTGTTCGATATACAGACAAATGCACAAATAGAAAGCACTCGAGATAATCATCATTATCATAACGGCGCCAATGGTTAGATTACCATCAATTGTAGCAGGCGTAAATATTTTATTCCATTGAAAACCTTCATCAGTATTCTCAAATTGGACTATCAACATCACACCCAATTTCATCGCCGTGTTTGATATTAAACTCCATCCTAGCATCGATGCCAGGGACATGGGTTCATTATTCTCACTCAGAAAACTGAGTGGCAAATAACTGACAAAAAAAACTATTCCTGTGACAGCTGCCGCTGTGGTCGCTTTAGAAAACATCGGTGCGATCATAAAGCAGAAGCATATTGTGGCGACCATATAGATCATTAAAAAAAATAACAGGGCGCTAAAGCTACATTTGGGTAAGATGGCGATACCGTTTTTCCAAGGTATCTTAATCAATACAGCTATCAGTATGGCAGATATCATTAGCATTATGAACGATTTGACAAACCAGGCGCTCCAATGTAACCAATTACTTAACCCCATTATTTTCATCACTTCCTTTAGTTGTTTCTCCTTCTCTGTCGTTATGTACTGCAAAAAGAAAAATAACAGGTGAGGAAAAATCTTGAAAAAATATGTACTATGAAATATTTAAATCTGTACACTTTCTATCAGCGGTGATCTAGAACTACAAAGTGACCGAAAACCAACCAAAACCTCATACGATTAGGGAAATCACTTGACAGTGGCAACATGGCAGTGTGCACATGTGTCAGACGGCACAACAACAACTTGAACTGAAACTAGTGGGCCGGTGCTACAGTCGAGCATACTCGACAGTCGGAGACCCCGTACTTACTAAGGAAAAAACTTATAATGGAAAAAAATTAAAAATAATTTAGTTAATATAAATGCATATTCTATCAGGTTGATTACGATGTCTCATGAAACATACTAAGACTTAATTTTCGCCCGATCGGTTCTATGAGAGCTATATGATATAGTGGTCCGGTTAGAACCAACTTTGGACAGAATATATAAAACCAAGTTTAATTTATATTCTATAAGTTTGGTTACGATATCTCATAAAACAAAAAAGTCTTCATACTAAGGCTTAATTTTCGTCCGATCGGTCCTATGACAGCTGTATGTTATAGTGCTCAGTTTTGAACGAACTTTGGACAGGATACATAAAGTCAAGTTTTATGTATATTCTGTAAGTTTGGTTACGATATCTTATAAAACAAATAAGTTTTTCATACTAAGACTTGATTTTCGCCCGATCGGTCCTATGACAGCTATATGTTATAGTAGACCGATTTGAACCAACTTTGGCAAGGATGTATAAGACTAACTCAAATGCATATTCAATAAGTTTCGTTACGATATCTCATAAAACAAAAAAGTTTTTCATACTAAAACTTGATTTTAGACCGATTGTTCCTATGGGCGCTATATGATATAGTGGTCCGATTCAAAAAAGAAACAAACTTAACCTGCCTGCAATATAGAGGAATCTACATACCAAATTTGGTGTCACTAACTTTTAAATTGCTCTTATAATTGGGATATGAAAATTTTTTTTTCGATTTGTGGGCGTTAAAAGGGGCGTTGCCGAATTTTGAATCAAACTTGATCTGCTTGCAACATAGAAGAACCAACATACCAAGTGTAAACATTATATTGAGCTGCCATACTTCCTATATTAAGTTAAGCGATATCGATAGAACGAATAATCGATAGTTAAGAAGAAGAAGAGATCTGGCACTGGTGCGAAGCACACACGTTTATTGAAGCTCCTTAATTTTATATTATTTTCATTTAATAAATATTAATTAATTATTCGAGTCGTTATTACTTCGCCAAGATTCTCGCACGGATCGCCTGAAAACAGAGCACCAGTTAAAAGCCAAGTGTCTTTCAGTTCAGAAGTGGGATAAGTGATGTGTTCGCCTATCCAAACAGCAGCATAAACGCACAAGGAAAAACGTCTTCGTACCACGTTTGCAATGGGAAGTGTTCCCTCGGTCTAGGTGACCAAAGAGATTGCAAATTGGGATTGGTTCCCTAGGTCTACGTAGCAGACGGTTTTGGATTGAATTTTATAAGTGTTGGATGTGTTCCTGCAGCTTATGAAGTTTTTGCGCAGCATCAGTATACATACAAAGTGCTTGTATGTATGTGTGAATTTCACAACTTAAAGAAATTGCAACATCAGTTGTCTCGCTTACGCACAAGCAGACATAGCCGAGTTTTGTCATACACAGGGCGTGTATTTCAAGCAAAGAAGTAAAATGCAGAAAATTTCCGATTTGAAAGTGGATCAATTGAAATTTCTTTTGAGGCAAAAAAAATTAGCGACAGCAGGATCGCGCAGTGATTTGATTCTTCGATTGGTGGAATTTGAAGGATCAGAGGAAGTAGACATGTCGCATGAAACAAGAGATCATGTTGATAAAGCAGCAATTACACAATTGCAAAATGAAATGACACAGTTAAAAGAAATGATGTCTCAATTAATTAATCAGCAAACTGCTAGTACAAGCGCAGCCGCAAGAGTACAGCCGGTGATTGAAAATACGATGGATGCAGCTAATGAGAATATCCAGTTAAACTCCAACACGAGACAAGCATCAGTCAAGGAGATTGCCAAAACATTACCAGAATTTGATCCAAGTGACAGTAACGCTATCTCAGTCGAGCAGTTCATCGAGCGTGTCAATAATGTCATTAACGCTTACAATTGGGAGGACAAATTCTTATTACTCGCAATATATTCACAGCTAAAAGGTCCAGCTAAAATGTGGTTTGATTCATCGCCAGTTTTGCATACCACATGGAGAGCTTTCGCAAACGCTTTGCGCGATGAGTTTGGAACAACACCAGATGAAGCAGAGATTCATTATGCCATGACCAATGCTATACGACGGTCAAAGGAAACGGTGAAAGAATATTGTTTTCGTATGTCAGCATTAGGAGTGCGATACAATATTAGTGAAGCAGCAGTCATCAGATATACTCGTTCTGGATTACAGCATCGTGAGCTACAGCAGAGTATAGCAACAATTAAGTTTATGACAATGAAGCAGATGAGAGATACCGCAGATGAGTATTTTGTAAATCGAGGAAGATTACCGAACTTAAGACATGATCCAGTAAGACGCAACAATACCGAACAGAAACTAGAGAATGAAGCAAAAGAAAAGAAACCCAGAGAATCCTTGAAGTGTTTTAATTGTGGAGAGATGGGACATTTCGCTAATATGTGCCCGGTCCCACAGAAGAATCCTCGTTGTGGAAAATGTAAGAAGTTCCATGGAAGCAATGAAAGCTGCAAGCCGCCAGAAGTAAATTCTCGACGCCTGGGTGCTGAGAATAGAGACCAGTGGTTCACCAAAGAGATAGTCGTGCAGTCGAAGCCGTATATCGCATTCATTGATACGGGTAGCCAAGCAAGTATCGTTCGCAAGTCAGTGGCCCAAGGTATCAATGCTGATCGACGCAAGTGTCCTATCCAGATGAAAGGTATATGTGGTGGTACACGAATACTAAACGAGGCTATAATTGTGGATATAGCCATTGATGACATGACAACAACAGCACAAGTTTACATCGCAGATGATGATCTACTTCAAGAAGATTTCTTGCTAGGACAGGATGTCATGGTCAACACGCACCTCACGCTAAAGTTTGACAATGGCCAAATGAGTTTTGGAAGCAAACGTACAGAGAAAGTTCCGATAACAGAAACTGATTCAATTTCAAAACTCCTTACTAATGTACACAACGATGATGATAAAGCGAAGCTGAGCAATCTTTTGAAAACGTATGCAGATGTGTTTGCAACCGGATTAGAAGGAATCGGGAAAACGAACGTAGTGGAAGCCAACATAAGCATTGAAGAAGGCAAAGTTATATCTCAAGCACCATATCGTATACCAGAACCCAAAAGAGAAATTGTCAATCAGATGATAGATGAGTTGTTGCAGTGCGACATAATCAGTATGTCCACATCAGAGTACGCAAGCCCTATTGTTCTTATTAAGAAGCAGAACGGAGGTGATCGATTGTGTGTTGATTACCGCCGTCTCAACAAATGCATGAAGAAGGAAAACTTTCCAGTTCCAAATATCGAAGAGCGTCTACAGGAAGCCAAGCAGTATAAATATTTCTCCTCGCTAGATTTGAATAGCGGATATTATCAAATTGAAGTAGCTCCTGAGAGTCGGAAGTATACAGCTTTTATTACCACTGATGGCTTATTTGAATTCAAGCGTATGCCTTTTGGACTAAAGAACGCTCCTGCAATTTTTAATCGACTCATGGCTGAATTACAAAAGCGTGTTCAGAAGGGAGACATGATGCACTATATGGATGATATCTTGATAGGTAGCCATTCATTCAATGAGATGCACGAGAAGCTCGGGCGTATCCTGGAAGTATTGCGAAACTGTGGACTGACGCTCAATATTGATAAATGCGAGCTCTTCAAGCAATCGATTACATTTTTAGGACATCAGATACACCCCCAAAGAATAAGTCCAGGCGAGATAAAGACGAATGCCATTGCTCTATTCCCAACGCCGAACAGCGTGACAGAAGTACGAAAGTTCTTAGGCCTCAGCGGATACTTTCGGAAATTCGTTGCTGGATATGCCATAATCTCAGAGCCTTTGCGTATGCTATTGCGTAAAAACCAGATGTTCAAATGGGAACAGGCGCAGCAAGATGCCTTTGACATTTTAAAACAAAGACTAATTGCCAAGCCAGTAGTAGCCAGTTATCGAGTAGACGCCATACACGAAGTTCACACGGACGCAAGCTCAATTGGTTTAGCCGGCGTGCTATTACAGATGGAAGATCAACAGTTGCAGCCAATTGCCTATTTTAGTCGAGCAACATCCACAACTGAAAGGAATTTTCATAGCTACGAACTAGAAGCATTAGCTGTCGTCGAATCGTTAGAGCGATTCAAATATTATGTATGCGGAAAAATGATCAAGGTTATAACAGACTGTAACGCATTGAAAACGGCAATGGAAAAACGTGATCTGATACCTCGCATCGCAAGATGGTGGCTAAGAATTCAGGAGTTCGACATCGAGATCACTCACAGATCTGGTACCAGGATGAAACATGTCGACGCACTTAGCCGTGCTCCATATGAGGATGCACATGAAGTAGATCCAGCGAGCTTGAAAATAGGAAAGCTAATCATTGACGAAGCAGATTGGTTGTTCACCATACAGCTGCAGGATAAGAAGATCCAAGCAATAGTCAGTAACATGAAATCCAAGCAGCAAACCGAAGACGATGAATTTGTGATCGAGCAAGGACGCCTGTACCGTAAGCACGATAGCAAACTCCTATGGGTTGTGCCTAAGCAGCTTCGTTATCACATTCTTCATGAGTCACATGACAAAGCCGGACACATGAGCGTGGACAAAACAGTAAGCCGAATCCGTAATCTGTTTTGGTTTCCCCGCATGCGAAATTACGTGAAGAGTTACATTCAATCCTGTGTGGGTTGTGCATTGAATAAGCAACCTGGAGGACGACAAGAGGGTCAATATAATTTTGACAATATGAAGCCAATACCATTTTCCACAATACACATTGACCATTTGGGACCCTTTCCAAGAAGTTCCAAACGAAACGAGCACATCTTTGCTATTGTCGACGCCTTTACAAAATTTACAATTATTCGCGCTGTGAAGAGCACAGCTACCAAACATGTCTTAGATGTCCTACGAGAAGTAACAAGTTACCTTGGAATGCCAGCCCGAATCATCTCCGATCGTGGTACAGCCTTCACATCCAAGGAATATGAAAAATTCTGCCGAGAGAATAATGTCAAGCGAATCCTTAATGCCGTTCGCACTCCAAGAGCAAATGGACATGTAGAGCGTACGAATCGTATAATACTATCCATGCTGTTACCAATGACAGATAATGAGAAGCGATGGGACGAGAAGCTACGAGATATCCAATGGAGCATCAACACCATGGTAAACAAAACTACAAAATGCTCTCCATTTCAGTTGTTGTACGGGTATGAGCCACGTGATATTCTGCAAAATACATTGGTGAATGTTCTCCAAGACAAAGACGCCGACATGATGACAGATGCTGAGTTACAGAAACTTAGAGAAGATGCCGCCACTAGAGTAGATGACCAAAGAGCAGAAGCTTAGAAGAGATATGATGCCAAGCACTCAAAGCCGACTATCTACGAACCAGGTGATCTCGTCCTGGTTGAGAATGAGCCCTACAGCACAGGCACATCCCGGAAACTGGAGCCTCACTATAAAGGTCCGTTCCTGATCAGCAAGGTGTTGCCACACGACCGATATCTTATTGAAGATATCCCCCATGCTCAGCGAACCCAGAGGCATTACAAGTCAGTGTACGCCTCTGATAAGATGAAGCCGTGGTGTAAGATACCACCAGAGGACCAAGATGAAGATGACGACCAAGATAATGGAAAACATGGCGAATCTCGCGAGGGCGCTTCGAATTGTCAGGAAGCCGAATTGTAAACATTATATTGAGTTGCCATACTTCCTATATTAAGTTAAGCGATATCGATAGAACGAATATCGATAGTTAAGAAGAAGAGGAAGAGATCTGGCACTGGTGCGAAGCACACACGTTTATTGAAGCTCCTTAATTTTATATTATTTTCATTTAATAAATATTAATTAATTATTCGAGTCGTTATTACTTCGCCAAGATTCTCGCACGGATCGCCTGACAACAGAGCACCAGTTAAAAGCCCAGTGTCTTT
>JAWNOV010000151.1:0-43202 GCA_035045575.1 Drosophila falleni | reverse complement strand
GCTTCACAGTTCCGGCTGGTGGCTGGCATGCCTGTCTACTACGTCTGGCGACGTCTTCTTCTCTCCTCGGACCTGAGTTTGTCCATGACCGCTTCAGCAAAGCTGCAGAGAGCTGACCAGTTCTCCGGGCTACTTAGCATAAGGCTTACTATTGTACGTGGCTTGACGGCCCCACCGATGGTACTTTCGACTGTACTTCTCTCCTGGGTAAAACGGGAACACGAAGTTCAAATATGTTCAGCGTCTTCTACTACGCTACACAAAGGACATAGGGGGCTCTCGTCGTGTCCAAATCTGTGCATGTAGTACCTGAAACACCCATGTCCGCTCAAGATTTGCGTAAGGTGGAAGGTCAACTCGCCGTGATTCCTGCTTAGCCATGGCTCAACCTTTGGGATTAGCAGCGCTGTCCATCGCCCCTTTGCTGATCTTTCCCAGTTACGTTTCCAGTTTGCTAGGCTAGCTTGTCAAGCGTCGGATTTAATTTTCGCCGTTGTGCGAGGGTCGGATACATCGCTGGATTCGGAGACTAGGATTTTAAGCGGGATCATACCCGCTATTACCATCGCCGCCTCTCGTGAGACCGTACGGAATGCGCTACTGAATTTGATAGCGGACAGTCCCTCCCCTCAATTTTGATTTGAGTACGTGTGATTACCGCTTGAACTGTACCTCGGCTTGCCGTGATTTGACATCATCCGTGACAGCTGGCTGAATCAGCGCCGCCTTCTTTATGCCCAGAGCCGGTGTTCTTTAAAGGACAGGCGCGTGTCAATATCGACCCCGAGGTATCGAATTGACCTTTTTGGAGCAATAGTTGCACCGTTGAGAGTAAGAGTCGCTTTCTCGACCTTATTCCTGCTGCTTATGAGCTACCGCCTCCGTTTTCTGCTCAGCTAATTCAAGACCGACCTCTCTCAACCAGTTTTTTACTGTTTTTATGGACTAAACTCCCAGAAGTTCGGCATCCTGTAGACGCTTTGCAACTACAATGATTGCAAAATCATCGGCAAATCCAACTATTTGTACGTTGCTGTGGAAGCTCAATCGTAAAATTCCATCGTACATGATGTTCCAGAGAGTTGGACCCAAAATGGAGCCCTGGGGAACGCCAGCATTTACCTTATATGAGCTAGTTCCAGAGTCTGTTTCAAACACTAGAGTACGATCGTTTAGGTAATCGTCTATGATTTTTATGAGGTACTCTGGTACATTGAAATTGTGGAGTGCCCGGATGATGATGATCCAATTTACCGAGTTGAAAGCATTTTTTATGTTCAGTGTTATAACTAAACAGTAGCGCTTAGATCCTCCTTTTCATCTGTCTCCCTGAATTGCGTCTTCCGCTATCTTCGTCACGAACGTGATGGCGTCAACAGTCGACCGTGCCTTTCGAAAGCCAAATCGCATATCCGAAAGATCTCCCCCACGTTGGATTGCTGCTGTGAGTCTTCTGCATATTAAGCTTTCAAATAACTTTCCGACTGAGTCTAGCAGACAGATCGGTCTGAAAGCTGAAAGACCTATCCCCATGGGTCCCGATCCGCTTCCTCACACATGATGCGGAAACAGCGCAATTTGCTGGGCCGAGTCGCCTTGCAAAGAGCACGATGCTTCGATCGAAACACGTCACGGATAATGCCTTCTGGCACTGTTGCAGTCCGCTCTAAGTGCTGCAATTTAATGTGGGTGCACTTGGTGCACTTGGTTCTGCCTAATTTAATGTTAGCGGCAGCTTTGCAAGCAGAAAACTGCTCCACACACAACTTTGACAAGTGGTCACTTGTCGCAATCGCAGTGTGTTTAGCGATGTGAAGGCAAAGTGCCGCTTCCTGTTCCTCCGTTTTTGTTGACTTTCGTACGAAAGGCAATTTATTTTTTTGTTTGAATGCGCCCACTGCAGCGACATGCTTTTTTGAAGTGGCATGGTGGCGGATATCAAAAAGTTTAGCGCCTATTGAGGATTTGCAGTACGCACAATACGCCCTTGTTGGATCCGTACAATCCTTGCGAATCCAGTGCTTGAATTCATCATCCTGCAGCCAGGCATCGCGAAAATTTTGTTTATAAATTTTTGGCATTTTAAACAACCAAATTCAAATGTCAGCAAAATTCAAAAGTCAGAAGAAGAGTGAGTGAGCGAACAAGTTCATGATATCGACCAACAGAGTTTTATTCAAGCTCCGATAATTTTGTGAACATTACTTATCGTAATATGTGCAATCAATTGAAAAATGAACAAAAATAGGTAAAAATGTTAAAGAAAATTTAAAAACAGCTAGATTTGTAATAAAGTTGCTAAAATTGCTAAAGAAAAATTAAAAGTTGCTAGATTTGTGGCTAATAGCATTTAAAAAAAAAGTTGCAAATTTTTTTAAAAGTTGCCATATCTAGCAACTAAATTGCTAAACTGGCAGCACTGGTTAACAGTGGGAACCTCAGCATCTCCTCCTAGCGTTTTCGCCTTATCCGGGCTCCTGGATACGATCACTTTGCTCGAGGTGGCAAACTGCATTGCGGACTCTCTGGCCACGGTCGCGTAGGAGACGATATTATTTTGTAGACCGCTTCTGCATTTATGGCATTCAACTTTAGTGCGTACCTCGTGAGACTCCTGCTGTAGATGTAGGCTCACCTCTGCTTGTATAGCACTTATCTGCTTTAGCTTATTCTTCATAAAGACGTTCACGTGCCTTACCACGGGTTTTTTTTCTTCTATTTGGAATAGGATGTCTCCAACTAAGCGTCCAAGATCGCTCATCAACTCGCTGGAAGTTAGTTTTGGTTTCTTCGGAGGCGTTGGACGCGCCGGGCTTGCAATGTTAGCGTGATCCCTGCATCTCTTCGGGGTCTCCGTGTCTCCTAAAGCCTCAAAGATGAAAATATTTTCAGCTATTTGCGGTGGAGCTGATAGTGAAACATGCTCCGATGATATTGGCGACCGAAGCATTTTGCTTGATTTAGCGAAAGCCTCCGGTGGCTCATTTTCTCTTCCGTGAACCATGCCAGTTATGGCGACTGTGACGGGAGTCTGGCGCGACAATACCGAGACAGGCCTGGCTTGACTATCCAGCTTCTGTGTTTTGAGATAATTTTTTCTACTAAGAATTCTTTGCCATATGTGTGTGTTTTTTTTTTGAAGTGAAACTTCTATAGGCGCGTTGGGAGTGAATCGAAAATACGCTTGACCGCGTGTGTGACGAAAAACCGACAGATTAGGGAGGGGGAAATGCCGTATGTATACATACATACATATGTATGTGTATGCAAAGCTCTAAGCTGCTCTTTCTACTCTGAGTCAAAAGCTCTAAGCTCGGCTTGTTTCCCGTTACGTTATCGCATGTTCCTCACGTGTTTGTTTTGCGCGTCATTTTAACATGTATGTATGTATGTATGTATGAACGTATGTATGTACATATGTATAAGAATGGATTAGTTGAGTGCTTAATTTGTGCAAGAGAAACTTTGCACGCTCTGTGTTTAAGCATATGTATGTATGCATGTACTTAAGTCGTATGTATGAATGAAAGTATGTATATGTACATATTCTATATGTTTATTTGTAAAGTAAGAACATATATTGTGTTTTGTTTTCTATGTCTTGTAAGATCTATTTGATCTTCACACGACGACAGTTTTCAATTACAAAGCGAGAATTCTAGTGACAAGCAAACTTGAATAAAGAAGTGAGCAAAAGAAAAATGGAAAAAATTGTCATCTTGAAGTAAAAAAAAAAAAACAGGCCACTACCGTATGCACTCCTAGGAAGTTTCACTTCAATCGCGTAACTTTTTACGCACATCTTTTTTTTTTTTTTTTTTTTGTATAGGGGAAAAAAGCATTAATAGCCGAAAAGTGTGGGACTTGCACCCACTAAACCACCCCCCCTCTCTGTTTCGCTCTTGCAGAACCACCGCTAAGTATTACCTCACGTGGGGGAGAAGGCATGAAGGCCTCTTCTAGAGTCTCATCTAGAGTTTGAATTCGAGTTGCGCTGTCTTTTAGCTCGACGCAACGTTTTCATGATATCTGCAGCCATGTGGGCTACAGCGACCCAATTGTTTTGCGAGCTAAGTAGGATATCTATAAAGTCAGTGACTATGAAATTCCTCCCAATATTTAGGCTTAGCTCTTCCCATCCAGCAGAAAATCTAGGACAGACAAAAAAGACATGCTCTGCGTCTTCAATAACCCTTGCACAGTGTGTGCAAAACGGGTTCGTCTCGTGATTAAACCTATAAAGATAGGATTTAAAACACCCATGTCCTGTCAGTAGTTCGGTCAAGTAATAGTCGGTTTGTCCGGACTTCCTACTCATCCACGGCCGTATGTCCGGGACAATTCTCCTGGTCCAGCTGCCGTTGGTAGCAGCTCTCCATATCTCCTGCCATTTCAACAAAGTCTTCTCCCCCTTTGCCGTTGCGGATCCGTTGCACCTGGTTTCCTCAGCTAGTAGGTCTAAGGGGATCATTCCAGCAAGCACCTGTGCTGCATCTTCGGAGACAGTACGAAAGGCAATGAGCACCCTTAACGCGCATGTGCGATATGCCGCCTTACATGTCTGCCCATACGCCTTGACTGACATTGCAGGTGTTCATATAGGTACTGCGTACAGGATGATGGACCTTACCACGTTGGATATGAGCCACCTACTTCGCTGCCGAGGGCTTCCGGCATTCTCCCTTATGCCAGCAAGTGCGGTCGTCGCCTTAGTCGCCTTGCATGCAACGTAATCCAAGTGGTACTTGAAGGTTAGCCTATGGTCTAGCTGGATCCCAAGGTATTTTATGGCCGGCTTTGAGGTTATAGTGCAACCGGCGACTTCGATGGTAGCGCATTCTACGGTCTTCCTGCTGCTTATGAGGACTGCTTCTGTCTTGCGGGCAGTTAACGAGGGGAAATTGCTTGAAAGCCAGCCAATTACCTGTTCTATTGCGACGTTTGTACTAGTCTCCACATCTTTAAGCTCTTTTGCCACTGCGACAATAGTGATGTCATCGGCAAAGTCAACGATGCTGTTGCCCGGCGGTGTTGGTAACCTTAGTACCGCGTCATACATGACGTTCCATAGCGTTGGGCCCAAAATTGATCCTTGAGGGACGCCACCAAAGATTCTATGCTGTAGACGGCCACTGGAGGTATCATATAGCTGTTTACTATGCTCACGATGTATTCGGATATCCTCAGGTGGTACAGTGCGTTTATAATGGAGGGCCAGCTTGCAGAGTTGAATGCATTGCGCACATTCAGTGTTGTTACGAGACAGTACTGCTTTTTCCCTCCTTTCCATCGTTCACCCTCAATCGCTTTGCTGGCTTTCTCGATTACGACCTTGATTGCATCAACTGTGCTCCGCTTCTTCCGGAAACCAAACTGCCAGTCCGAAATGCCGCTCCTTTCTTCCAGTTCTTCTTCCAGTCTGTTGCAAACGATGCGCTCAAATAGCTTGCCCACAACGTCTAGCATGCACAGTGTCCTGTATGCAGATGGATCGTCTACATTGCCTTCTTTTGGGAGCAACACCAGCCGCTGCAACTTCCACCTTCTTGGAATTGTCCGCTGCCTTAGTGTTGAACATTTTTGCGAGAAGACTCGGGTATTTTTCCGCAATTAGCTTGACGGCCAGCGAGGGGACTCCGTCCGGCCCTGGGGCTTTGCCTGGTTGCAGGTGAGCTGCTGCCTCTAGTACTTCGTTTGGCTCTGTGTATCTCGATGCTGCTCTTGTCGCTTCGGTCACAAGTTCGGATAGAGGGTGTTTCGGAAACAGTGCATCCACAATAACACGTAGTTGATCTGGGTCTGTAGGCATCGGCCACCTTGCCAACTTTCCCATTACCATCTTATACGCTGTCCTAAATGGTTGCTCATCTGCTTCGGCGCATAATTCCTTCCAGCATCTTGATTTGCTGCGTTTGATGACCTTGGTGAGAATTGCTCGCTCCACCCTGTAATCCTCTAGCAGTTGGACAAAGTGTGGTCCTCCTATTGCATGTTGTTGGCGACGTCTTGCTGCATAGCATTGTCTTCTCGCATTTGCAATGTCATTGCTCCACCAATGTACTGGCTTGCGGTTGCAGTCTCCTTTCCTCCGCTGGATTATAGAAGTATCACAGGCACTCTTAACCGTTAACGCGACTCTATCTGCATACTCATCTGCGTTTTCGCTGGGCCGTATATGCGTGGTGTTCATCATTAGGAGGAGGGCTTCCTCATCTGGCGTCTCCGGATTCCACGTCCTGAACGACGGCTGTCATCTCATTCGCAGGTTGGACGCAATAGTGCAAGTGATTGCTTGATGGTCGCTATATGTTGGAAACAGACCACTTGGCGTTTCGCGCTAGAATTGGGCTGGCGAAAGTCAGGTCTCCGAACCTCTTAATGCTTTTGTGTAGGTATGGGCGTTACCTGAGTTGAGCAACGTCACGTCATGTTGTCCGAACACTGCCCCAGTCGGTTGCCCAGGCGTTGAAATCACCGGCAATAATCACCGGAGAGCGTGTTCTTGCCGTCACATTTGGCCCTCACAAATTCTCTCGCTCTGCGTTGCTCTTTCAGTTGTGAAACAGGGTTCCCACAGCTCCAAATGGCGGCTCCAACATTGTGATTCTGCACCCAGCTTCCGTCCTCACTGGCACTGTAAGGCTCACATAGAATGGCTAAATCTGATTTACTTTCACGCACCGTTTGGCTCAGTAAGTTATGTGCGGCTCTGCAATGATTTAAATTAAGTTGGAGGAACTTAATTTTTGAACTTGTTCATTGCCTTCACATACAGGATGCAGGATGGCCTTCGTCGCCACAGTTAAAACACTTCTTTGATGCGTCATGCTTGCTTCTGCAACGTACTGCCGTGTGTCCGAACTCCAGGCACTTAAAGCACCTACGTGGGTCGACATTACTTCGAATATTGCATACTGCCCATCCAATACGAATGTGTCCCATCGCGAGAAGCTTGTCAGCGACTTCCTTGGATAGGAGCATAGACGCATTCTGTAGCAGCTGGCGTGGACACAGACTTACTTCCGGGTAGTTGATCTCCACTTCTGTTTTAGTTGTTGCTGCCTAGTTTGGCAGTCCTCCTTTCGTCTAGCAGTAGGGATGGAGTGGTCTGAGAACCATTATCTGTGATACTCAGTGTAGTGGTTCCGCTGCCAGGTTCCAGGTATTGGCTAACTGAGATCTCGATCTGCTTCATCCTGACATATGCCTCCTTCTGCTTCAGCGTCACGTGTCGAGCTGCAGGCTTCTTCGCCGTAGTTTGAAAAATAGCGTCGTTTAGGATCTCTCCGAGCTCGACTATTTCCATCCTAGGGGATGCACAGGGACCTCGCTGCTTTTTCGGTGGAGTTTTTCTCATTTGGCCATGTGGGCTGGTATGCTTCATGCTCTTCTTTGGAGTCTCGCCATTATCGTTCTTGGACGTGAACGTGAAGATCTCGTCACGAACTGCTGGTGGCGCAGAGTGCGGTAATGCTGATGGTGAACGTAGAACCTTTGCGCTATTCGCGCAATTTTACCCTTTTTGCGCCAGTCAGTTGTTTTACAGGCGCTACAGATATGGCAGTTGAGGCGGGTTACATTGACAACGCCTCCATTCTCATCAACAATTGTATCGATAGGGGACTCCAACGACGGCCAAAAGTTTCCCTTTGCCTTACTGGTGGAGGTTATACCGCCTCGACTCTATCACCAGAGCCCCTTTTACAGACACCACTAATGTGGAGGGGTTGGCTGTAGGTCAAATTTTGACCTTTGACGCCCTTATGTACCCTACCGATTGATTGCACGCTGTGTGTGTGTTTTTTTTTTTTTTTTTTTTTTTGTATTGGGGAAAAAAGCAATAAAAGTCGAATAGTGTGGGACTTGCACCCACTAAAACCACCCCTACTCTCCATTTCCCTCTTGCGGAACCACAGCTAAGTATTACCTCACGAGGGGGAGAAGGCATGAAGGCCTCTTCTAGAGTCTCATCTAGAGTTTGAATTCGAGTTGCGCTGTCTTTCAACGCGACGCTACGATTTCATCATATCTGCAGCCATGTGGGTTACAGCGACCCAATTGTTTTGCGAACCAAGTAGGAAATCTATAAAGTCAGTGACTATGATATTCCTCCCAATATTTAAGCTTAGCTCTTCCCGTCCAGCAGAATATCTAGGACAGACAAAAAAAACATGCTCTGCGTCTTCAGTAACCCCTGCACAGTGTGTGCACAACGGGTTCGTCGGGGTGGGGACTGTATTTAAATCATTTTTTAGGTGAAAGCGATATCAAAAGTAATAAATGCATTCGATATAGAAATCTTCAAAGTTAACAAATCCAAAAGATTTTTGATATCAGATATCAAAGTTGACAAATTTTTCAGTGCAAACACAAAGGTGAAAATTTTACTAAAAATGCTAATTTTATAACTATTTTGTTGACTAGTTATACGACGTATCATTTTGTTTTTGGTTTCATATGAAAAGTACATAAATTTTTAATGAAATATCATAGAGATTTGTTTTTTCGCTTGTTGACTTTTTATGCCAGCGATGGTTAAAGCACCAAAACGAAGCTATTTTTTGACTTCAATGGAATAGAACTTCTAATGGACTTCTTGGGACTCCATCCCACTACCACAGGAGTCATCGGTAATCAATTCTTTAACTAAATAACCCCGTTCTTTCTTGCGTCCAGCTGCGTCTAAGGAAGTTTTAGGACAAAAACTGATGCAACCTCGCCAAAAAATGGTGATAGAAGAGGAAGAGCGCAGTACAATTACATACGCTTTCGATAAGCCAGGGCATCAACAAGATTTTTCAAACAAACATTTTTTTTTGAACAAGCATAACAAAACTATTTGAAATACCTATTAATGTTGGTAAAAATATGAAAAAGATTGAAATGTATATTTTGGGCAAACAAAAATTGATTTTTTTTTTTTTAACTTAACATGCACTGATTCGTCGGGGGGTAGCGCAGACTGGTATTCAGTAGAAATAACACGAACTGTTCACTTTGACTTCACTTTATTAAATATGCTGAGTTAATGCTAAAAACTCATATGTACATATCTACAATGACTTTACAAAAATTCAATATTCCGATAACTATAAGCTTAACAATCGATAAAATTCATGTGTAACATAATCAGGGTACTACAACAATGGAATGGAACATACTGTTTATGACGCTTGTTTAGCGACGTAAACATTTTCCCCCCCTTTGCACGGAGTGGCAAGAAATGAGAGGGAGGGGGAGCCGAATTACAGGCTGCATGGTCCGGACAGGATCCGTCCAAAAATGGTGCGTTGGGCGATTGGAAGCCCGCCTTGGCTTGGCATGAAGCCCTCGCGGATGATGCTCGGACAGACGTCCGCTCCCAGTACCACCGAGATGGTGCATGGCCGGTGAAATTGGTCATCAGCGAGCGAAAGAGTTTGGAAACGCTCGCGCACTCCATCCCCCAAAGCATGCAATGGAGTCCGGAGTTGGAGATCCGGGTTGATCTTAAAAACGACATCGAAGTTGGGCTCCGTGTGTGTCGTTGGGCTGACCACCGCCGAACATACCCGATCCTCACCTACGCTGATGGATCGCAGCCTGAGAGTTGAAGCAAATGAGGCGTTGATCATGCTCACCGCTGCACACGGATCTATCAACGCCTTAACATCAAACGTCTTCTCTCCGGTGTACAGGCGTACCACAGCCGTGGGCAACACGTTGACGCTCTTCAGCTGGAGCAGTGACGTCAGCGTAGGTGGGTTTCCGGAGCTGGAGGGAGACCGGGAGTTGGAGGGAGAACGCGAGCGTGGAGTTGCTTGGGCCGGCTCGTGGAAATGAAGTAATGTATGGTGCGGCTCACGACAGACGCGACATCTATCACGACTCCGGCAGGACGGCCCGGAGTGCTGATGCGCTAAACAATTCGCACAGTATTTGTTGACTAACACTGCGTGGAGCCGCTTTTCTGCCGTGAGACGTAAAAAACGTCCACATTTCCGCAACGGATGGATGCCGCGACAGACTCGGCAGCGGAAGGACGCAGTTCCTCGAGTTCGTCTGTCGTCGAGCGATTGGGCGTGAGACCTGCGGGGTGCCATCTTAAATGAAAACGTAACTCCGTGCTGTAAGGAGAAGGAGAACGTTAAAATATGTAACAATTTTCTCAAAACAAACATTTGGACGAAACGTAGGACTGGAACACAGGAGGGCGTGAGCAGCTACTGTTGCTTAGGAGTGGTCGGATCGGTGGGAAGAAACAACAGTTTTACGACTGGCCATTTGCCAACGCCCAGGGCAGTCCGGACGTCGACCACTCGGACCCTATCGTCAGCTCCAAGATAGGTGGTAAGAACCCGCCCGAGACGCCATTCATTGGATGGGAGATTTTCTTCCTTGACGACGAACAAATCGCCAATTTGGAGATCGCGATCTGGAAATTGCCATTTGTTGCGTTTGTGCAGCTCCTTCAAATACTCGTCCTTCCAGCGATGGCAAAATTGCTGATTGATAGCTTTTAATCGTTGGCATCGATTAATTATGGACATAGCGGGCTCGTTTATCTCGGGTTCAGCTATGGACAGAAGAGGGCCACCTATGAGGAAGTGTCCCGGAGTGAGGGCGAAAAGGTCTGTGGGATCTTCCGACATCGGAGAGATGGGTCTGGAATTTAGACACGCTTCAACCTTACCCAACAAGGTGGCGCCTCGGCGCCTCGCCGTGAACCTCGCGAAGGCTGCCAGAAACTTTTCAGACGTTAAATCTGAAGTAGGTTCTAAGTGGATGGCCCGGGTGCTAAAACACACGAAGACGCAGACGTAACCCTTGGTGATCAAGCAAGCTCGTCCCGTGAAATTTTTTATATCAAAAGGCCCTTCGAAGTCAACACCCGTGTGGTAAAAGGGCCTCAAGAACGTCGCTCTTTCAGTTGGCAGATCACCCATCATCTGTGCTTGGAGTTTTTTCCGATGCAGGAACGAACTATGGACTTAAGGAGAGTTTTTAAATTGGGAATCCAATATTTGGCGCGGATGAGCCTCATCATTAATTGGTTCCCTCCATGGAGAGAAATCGCATGGACAAAATGGGCTAAAAGCCGTGTAAAGTGGCATTTATACGGAAGTAGAATAGGATGTCGCTCGTCGTAGCTTAAAGATTCTGACGCCTATAATCGACCGCACGATCGGAGTATGCCATTCTGGTCCAGATAAGGATTCAAGTTACGAATATTGCTCGAACTCGCAACTTGCTTCTTATCCTGTATTCATTTGGATATTCCCTCCGCTGAGTGCTGAAGAAATAGATCATGTGCTTCGGAAAGTTCATGATTGGCGAGGTCGGTCGAAAAAACGAAAGTAAATTTTCGAGTGCGCTTAATGAAACGCAAAACATAAGCTATGACCCTTAACGCTTTGTTGAGTTTTGAAAATTGAGAAAAAATGTTCTCCGCTGGCAGCTGCACAACGTTGCACTTGTCGGCGCGTTGCTCAGGAATCACCTCTGGGGTTTCTGGGTTGGAAATGGGCCACTGGTCTGATGGGCACAACAACCATTCGGGTCCATGCCACCATAAGGAGTTACCGATAAGTTCCGTAGGAGTCACACCTCTACTAGCTAAATCGGCTGGGTTCTGTTCGGAGCGAACATGAGCCAAGTGACTAGAGGATCCGGTGGATTGGATTATCTTTGCCACGCGATTCGCGACGAACGTAGACCATTTGCATGGAGCCTTGCTCAACCAAGCGAGAACAATGGCAACAACACCCACAAAAAACTAGGGATGCACTTCCCGGAAGTAAACCCCATAACTCCAGTCGTGGCAAGGAGATCGTTTTAACTGGGGTAACTCTGGTCTTGGATGTTAGGAGATGACAGAAAACATGGCCGCCCATCTCAACGCGTACGTAAAGCGCTGCCCCATATGCTCGCTGTGACGCATCACAAAACCCGTGGAATTGAGTTGTTGCCCATGGACAGAGCTGGATCCAACGTGGAGTGGGAATTTCTCCGAGACGAGAATAATTCTCGAGAAATTCGAGCCAGCGGCGTACGAGGTGATCTGGTAAGTGATCATCCCAAGAAAGCTCGTGAAGCCAGATTACCTGTATGAAGATTTTGGCTTGGACGATTACGGGAGCTAACAAACCTGCTGGATCAAACAATCGTGCAACCTGTGACAGGACCTCGCGTTTTGTGAATGATGCTTTCAATAATAATTCAAAGGTTGCGAAGAAAAATTCGTCGGAGCTCGCTTGCCATCGGATGCCAAGAGTTTTTGCAATGCTAGCTTCCTCATTTTCTAAAAAGTCAGCTCGCAATAGATGCTCCGTTGGAATTTGATGCAACATACCCTTCTTATTAGCTGTCCATTGTCTTAAGGGGAACCCAGCGGAATCAAGAGCCGCGCAAAGCTCTTGGATTGCTAACTCGGCCTGATGCTGTGTGTGCGTTCCTGCAAAAACATCGTCGACATACATATGTTGTGAGATAATGTCACTTGTGAGGGGGTACTGGGTCTTCACATCGGTGGACAATTGCTTGAGAACGCGGAGATCCAGGATTGGCGCACAGTTGATGCCAAACGTGACAGTGTTTAGCTCATAATCGCATATATCGCCATCAGAATTTCGGAAAATAATTCGTTGGAAAGGGGTATGTTTCGGATCGACGTTGATCTGCCTATACATCTTCGAGACGTCGGCATTGAAAACAAACTGAAAGAATCGCCACTTTAATAACTGGAGGGTTAAATCGGATTGCAGAATAGGACCTGGATACCAAACATCATTCAGGCTCAAGTCATTTGTGGATTTGCTCGAAGCATTAAAAACAACACGAACCTTTGTAGTAACGCCCTCTGGCTTTATAACGGCATGATGGGGAAGATAAAAGCTCTGCGAACCTTGCAAGGTGGGCGGAACCCTTTTCATGTGGCCCAGATCGGCGTATTCTTTAATTACTGCGTCGTATTCTTGTTTTAGGAGTGGGTTTTTTAATAACCGGTGCTCATTCTTAATGAATTGAGCCAAAGCAATGGATCTGGAATGCCCCAACTGGATCCCTGAATGGCAAAGTCACAGGGTATCGGCTGTTATCGTCTCTTCTTGTTGTCTTTTGGAAGTTTTGCTCACAATGGGTCTCGGATTCCTCGGGCACATTCTCCGGCAGATCCTCCACCTCCCAAAACTTTGTGAGCAGCTCATCAAGTGATGGATCTCGACAGACAGCAACTTGTGTGGAAAAGGAAGATAGTGCGATTTTTGAATCGGTCGGAACTGGGCCGGATAGAATCCATCCAAAGATTGTTTCCTGGCCAATGAGCGTGCCCGCTTAACAGGATAAAAGGCAGAACATCTGCTCCTATGAGCACATCAATTTGCGCGCTTTTGGAGAAAGTTGGGTCAGCAAGTCTAATATCAGGCAGACCTGATAAGACGCGTTTTGGAATGGAACATGACGGCAAATTACCTGCAAGCTTTGGCAGAACATAGGCGGATACTTCCACCTGCAATCGTGGTTTGTCTGATGGAGTAATATGGAAATGGCAAAGCTTACGTATCTGGGCTGCAACAGCTTCGGTAAGTCCAGAAACGTGAGCATTTATCGTTTGGTGCGGCATTTTCGTTAATCTGACCAGTCGCTCAGAAATTAACGTGGCCTCCGATCCGAAATCTATCAAAGCGCGAGCTGGATAACTAACACCCAAATGTGAAATTTGTATCACTGCGGTGCCCAAGAGCACACCTTGAGTGTTTGTAGCAAAGAAATTCTGTACATTTTCCGGCGTTTGGGAGGAGGAAGAAATGGACTGTAGATTTGTATGCAGAATGGAAGTTGAAGTCACTACTGTGGGATCGTTCTTGTGCTGTAACGTATGATGACGTCCCTTGCATGTGAAACAATAATGTGCACTCGGACAATCTCGAAGCTGATGTGCTCTGGCGAAACAGTTGAGACAGAGTTTCTTCTGCCTAATATAATCATACCGCTCATTGACCCTCATTTGGAGGAAACGAGGACATACTCGCGCTGGATGATTCTCTTTGGAGCAGAGATCACACTGTTGGAATTTGGCCGAAACGTTAGTTTCAAAGGAATTAACCCGTCTAGAACCTACTGGATTGCGCTCTAGGATTGCCTTTGAATGTCTAGGTGGAGATGGAAAGTCTTCTTCCTGTTCCTTTGAAGCCCTGTAACGCTCACAAAGGAACCTATTCATTTCCTTCCATAAAGGAATTTCGGACTTGTCTTCTAAGGACTGCTCCCATAAGGAGCGCGTGAAGGGAGGCAATTTCGATGCACAAAAGAAAACGATAAAACAATCCCAATTTTCGGTGGATACATTGGCTTGAGCGATAGCTTAAAGGCCGCCTTCGATGGCTGATTGAAGTTCTTTCAAACCCGCAGCAGACTCAGTTTTAACAGCATCAACTTTGGAAAGGAGTTTCCGTTGGCTATTAACGATTTTGCGTTTGTTCTCATATCGCGCTGTTAGAGCTTTCCATGCGGACTCAAACCCAGCATTAGTGAGAGGAGATTTATCCACAAGCTTTTTGGCTTCACCTCCAGTCTTCGCATTCAGGTGGAAAAGTTTTTCGACTTGTGTAAGCCGCGAATTGTTGATATAAATCGCCGAGAACAAATCCCTGAACGTGGGCCATTGGAGATAGTCACCATAAAATGCTTCAGTATCGCAAGAGGGAATATGACAACCGTCTCGCTCTGATGAATATTGCGGATCTAGTTGGGGTTTGCTGCTTGAGGTGGATGCTTGATCAATCAACCGGTTTAGTCTGGCTAGACTTCGCTCATACGTTGTATAGGAGCTATCAAATTTACCCTCCAGAGCCTGGGCATCGGAACCTGTGGGTGACTGACTGAGAGCCTTGGCACATCGTCTGTATTCGTCATCGATTCTATCCCACAATTTAGTTATGCGATTCCGACGAACTTCGAGGGCATAGACATCTTCGTCGTAAATAGACGCTGCATTGAGTTTCGACTCAAATTGACCCAGTTGATCTGCTAACAACGTGAAGGCGGCCAACGCCATTTTACTGATGGATTGTTTTTGGATTTGGGAACGAGTACCAATAGGGCTTTTAATGGGAGCCCTGGATTAAACGTACTACGAGTCGAGCTGCGGGGAACGGAGCCTGTAGATGCCGGAATTGGTGAATTGGAAGCACTACGTTTCACGGAGCGGGAGAGCGAAACGTTTAATCGATTTTTTGGGTCACGATCGTATCCACCTGGCATACTACGCTGCCAGTGGCTCAGGCTTGCAAACTATGACCAGAATTCGAAAACACAAGGAAATGCCTGAGGTCGAGAGTTGAAATCTAACTGCGAATCGCAATAATGGAAAGTGGAATGATAATAGGCTCGATAATTACTTATCAAGCACGAATAAATGCAGTAATGAAACTTTACAAATGGAAAACTCAATCGTTGGATAATCGATATGGTTGTAGAATGTTGTACCGAAACAAATTTTTACAAATTGATAGGAAAGGATCGTTTGATAATAAAATTCGGAAGTGGAAACGAAAGAATAAGTTGGACACCGATATTTATGAAACGCACCCGATTGTTTATATATATATATAAAAAAAATAAATAATAAAAATAAATAAAAAAAAATAAATATTGCAATAAATATTAAAATATATACGGATAAAATCGATTGTTAATGAAATGAAACAACAATGGATGTCAATTATTATTTAATATGCAGTCGAGTGATCACAGAAAAGTATTCGACTCGTTACTGCCACATCACTGTTCGTTAATGCGAAGTTTATTATTTTATTGTGGGCCATGCATTGAAATTTATTGAGCCTCTTTGTAATCTCTTTGTGTATGGCAACGGATTATATTTTGTTATTTGTAAAAGTGTTATATAGCTGCTGCTGAACAAGTGTGTGTTCACCTAAGTGTTAATAGGACAAATAAAAATTGATATGAACACTATTGGTTTGGAGTTGTATGATATTGCAAGTTAATAACACGAACCAAAAGCTAACACAACAATTCGAATGTGCACCGTGTAAACGAATTAATTTTATATGGAATCAATATACACGTTATCGATTAATGTGGCGGTATGGTCGGTAACTTTGTTTAATTAGCATATTCAATTTTTATTCAACGTTATGTTGTTGATTGCAATTTGCATTCAATATTTGTGTTTATGTTTGTGAAATTTTGTTTCGTTGGTTTAAATTGACGATGACGTAGATAGCTACATGCATATACATATGTTGATCAAGTGTTGCAGCACCGCAAGTTGTGTATCTGTGTGTGTATGTATGCTAGCTGTCGGCACAATTTTTAAACCACCAATAAATTTTGGGAATTAGCAATATATTTTTTTCTTCGTTTTTTTCTTTTTTTATACCCTGAGCCCATTATAAATGGGCAAAAAAGGGTATAATGCGTTTGGCAGGATGTATGTAACAGGCAGAAGGAGGCGTGGCAGACCCCACAAAGTATATATATTCTTGATCAGGATCAACAGCCGAGTCGATTGAGCCATGTCCGTCTGTCTGTCCGTCTGTCTGTCCGTCTGTCTGTCCGTCTGTTTGAACGCGTCGATCTCAGAAACCATAAGAGCTAAAGACTTCAAACTTGGTATGTAGGTTCCTGGATACCGGGCGCAGATCAAGTTTGTTTTTATTTTTGGATCGGACCACTATATCATATAGCTGCCATACAAACGATACATCGAAAATGAAGTTTTAGTATGAAAAAGTTTTGTGTATGTTGAGATATCAGAACCAAACTAACAGATTATGTATCGGAGCTGGTATTATACATCCTGACCAAATTTGGTCAAAATCGGTTAACTATATCATATAGCTGCCATTGGAACGATACATCGAAAATGAAGTTTTAGTATGAAAAAGTTTTGTGTATGTAGAGATATCAGAACCAAACTAATAGATTATGTATCGGAGCTGGTATTATACATCCTGACCAAATTTGGTTAAAATCGGTTAACTATATTACATAGCCGCCATAGGAACAATGCATTGAAAATGAATTTTTAGTATGAAAAAGGTTTTTTGTTTTTTGAGATATCTTAACCAAACTGATAGAATATGCATTAATGTTAGTTTTGTACATTCTGACCAGATTTGGTTCAAATCGGCTTTATATATCATATAGGTGCCATAGGAACAATTGGTCGAAAATAAACTTTTATTGAAGAGTACCTGGGCTCAGGGTATCCTACTGTCGAGCGTGCTCGACTGTAACCGCTTACTTGTTATACCCTGAGCCCATTAAAAATGGGCAAAAAAGGGTATAATGTGTTTGGCAGAATGTATGTAACAGGCAGAAGGGGGCGTGGCAGACCCCACAAAGTATATATATTCTTGATAAGGATCAACAGCCGAGTCGATTGAGCCATGTCCGTCTGTCTGTCCGTCCGTCCGTCCGTCCGTCCGTCCGGATGTTTGAACGCGTCGATCTCAGAAACCATAAGAGCTAGAGACATCAAACTTGCTATGTAGGTTCCTGAATACCATAGGCAGATCAAGTTTGTTTTTATTTTTGGATCGGTCCACTATATCATATAGCTGCCATAGGAACCGTACATCGAAAATGAAGTTTTAGTATGGAAAAGTTTTGTGTTTGTTGAGATATCATAACCAAACTGATAGAATATGCATCTAGGCTAGTAGTATACATCTTGACCAAATTTGGTTAAAATCGGATAACTATATCATATAGCTGCCATAGGAACGGTACACCGAAAATGAAGTTTAAGTATGGAAAAGTTTTTTATTTGTTGAGATATCAAAACCAAACTGATAGAATATGCATCTAGGCTGGTAGTATACATCTTGACCAAATTTGGTTAAAATCGGATAACTATATCATATAGCTGCCATAGGAACAATCGATCGAAAATCAACTCTCCGTACAGAGTACCTGGGTTCAGGGTATCCTACTGTCGAGCGTGCTCGACTGTAACCGCCTACTTGTTTTTTAATAATTTTGTTGTGTTAGCGATTTCGGAGTTAAGCACATGCATACATATGTCGATATGTGTGTATGGAAATGTATATGTAATGATACCGGCACTTATATGTATGTATGTTTATATGCACATGCAAGAAATTTGGAAAAAATAAATTGTGGGATTTATTATAAAATATTTTCGAACAATTGTGTGGAGTAAATCACAATCAAAAACAACGAATGCTCCTTTTTTTCAAAAATGCATGTTAGGATGAACATGCGACTTATATGTACATATGTATGTATAATATGTAACTTTGCGCAGGTGCATACATATGTCGATCTGTCGATCAATGTGTGTCGAAATAATTATACCGGCACTTATGTATGTACATACGTGCATGCAAATTAAAAAAACAAATTGCAGAATTTTATTGCAAAATATTTCCAAACAATTGCTGTAATAAATTATAATAAGTAAAAACGAATACCCTCTTTTTATACCCTGAGCCCATTAAAAATGGGCAAAAAAGGGTATAATGTGTTTGGCAGGATGTATGTAACAGGCAGAAGGGGGCGTGGCCGACCCCCAAAAGTATATATATTCTTGATCAGGATCAACAGCCGAGTCGATTGAGCCATGTCCGTCTGTCTGTCCGTCCGTCCGTCCGTCCGTCCGTCCGTCCGTCCGTCCGTCCGTCCGTCCGTCCGGATGTTTGAACGCGTCGATCTTAGAAACCATAAGAGCTAGAGACATCAAATTTGGTATGTAGGTTCCTGAATACCATAGGCAGATCAAGTTTGTTTTTATTTTTGGATCGGTCCACTATATTATATAGCTGCCATAGGAACGGTACATCGAAAATGAAGTTTTAGTATGGAAAAGTTTTTTACTTGTTGAGATATCAAAACCAAACTGATAGAATATGCATCTGGGCTGGTAGTATACATCTTGACCAAATTTGGTTAAAATCGGATAACTATATCATATAGCTGCCATAGGAACGGTACATCGAAAGTGAAGTTTTAGTATGGAAAAGTTTTTTACTTGTTGAGATATCAAAACCAAACTGATAGAATATGCATCTAGGCTGGTAGTATACATCTTGACCAAATTTGGTTAAAATCGGATAACTATATCATATAGCTGCCATAGGAAGGGTACACCGAAAATGAAGGTTTAGTATGGAAAAGTTTTTTATTTGTTGAGATATCAAAACCAAACTGATAGAATATGCATCTAGGCTGGTAGTATGCATCTTGACCAAATTTGGTTAAAATCGGATAACTATATCATATAGCTGCCATAGGAACGGTACACCGAAAATGAAGTTTTAGTATGGAAAAGTTTTTTATTTGTTGAGATATCAAAACCAATCTGATGGAATATGCATATGGGCTGGTATTATACATCCTGAACAAATTTGGTTAGAATCGGTCTAAAATATCATATAGCTGCCATAGGAACAATCGATCGAAAATCAACTCTCAGTACAGAGTACCTGGGTTCAGGGTATCCTACTGTCGAGCGTGCTCGACTGTAACCGCCTACTTGTTTAACATACATATGTTAAGAGGGAGGAGCATGCAACTTATATGTATATGTATGTACATATGTGACTTGCGCAGGTATACAATTTGGAATAATTTGACTCGGAAACACCTTCTGTTGGAATAACAGAAAGGTGGAGACAATATGTCTTGGATGGACAAAGTAGGAGCTGCAAGCAACGGCAATGGACTGTATGTATATATGGGCAATTCTCCAGAAATGTCAACCGCACCCAAAAAATTCAAAGTCTATAAAAGTATGTTGTTCAAACTAATTTTTAGAAGGAATGTATTAAATTTAACTAATATAAGAAAATTTTGTATTTACTCATTACGCACTTGGTAATATTTAAATTCAAAGTCGAACAAGTGCAAAAGTTCTGTTTTGAACATTTCTATTGCATGTTTTGTTTTGATTAATGTTCTTAATTTGTATTTGGCATTATGTATTGATATTCGTTCTTTTAAATATCGCATTATATTCAACGATAATAAATAAAATGTAAAAGAATTGATGCGATTGCTTATAACTGTGATTTTCTTATCTGCTAAACCGTTATTATACCCTGAGCCCATTAAAAATGGGCCAAAAAGGGTATAATGTTTTTGGCAGAATGTATGTAACAGGCAGAAGGGGGCGTGGCAGACCCTCAAAACTATATATATTCTTGATCAGGATCAACAGCCGAGTCGATTGAGCCATGTCCGTCTGTCTGTCCGTCCGTCCGTCCGTCTGTTTGAACGCGTCGATCTTAGAAACCATAAGAGCTAGAGACATCAAACTTGGTATGTAGGTTCCTGGATACCATAGGCAGATCAAGTTTGTTTTTATTTTTGGATCGGTCCACTATATCATATAGCTGCCATAGGAACGGTACATCGAAAATGAAGTTTTAGTATGGAAAAGTTTTGTGTTTGTTGAGATATCATAACCAAACTGATAAAATATTCATCTGGGCTGGTAATATACATCTTGACCAAATTTGGTCAAAATCGGTTAACTATATCATATAGCTGCCATAGGAACGGTACATCGAAAACGAAGTTTTAGTATGGGAAAGTTTGGTGTTTGTCGAGATATCATAACCAAACTACTAAAATATGCATCTGGGCTGGTAATATACATCTTGACCAAATTTGGTCAAAATCGGTTAACTATATCAAATAGCTGCCATAGGAACGGTACATCGAAAATTAAGTTTTAGTATGAAAAAGTTGTATGTTTGTTGAGATATCAGAACCAAACTGATAGAATATGCATATGGGCTAGTATTATACATTCTGACCAAATTTGGTTAGAATCGGTCTAAAATATCATATAGCTGCCATAGGAACAATCGATCTAAAATCAACTTTCAGTACAGAGTACCTGGGTTCAGGGTATCCCACTGTCGAGCGTGCTCGACTGTAACCGCTTACTTGTTTTTTTTATGTCGCGTGCGACATTGAATAAAAACATTTGTTACGAGTGAATCAAAGGTATTTGTTTAATGCGCATCAAAAGTTTGGCTAAATCACATATTTTAATACCAAACAAAATTAACAAAACTTGTATTTAAAATAAGCAGTGCTTTGTTGCTTAAACTTTTTTAAAGTTTGTTGCGTGCGACATGGTAAGTCTAAAATGTTAAAATTAAAAAAAAAATTTTTTTAATAAAATTTTTTGTATATATAAATACAAAACAAAACATTTTTAAATATAGATGTGTGAAAATAACGATGAAAAAAATAAAGCAAACTGCAAACGGTGGAGAGAGAAATTAAAAGAAGATGAAGCCAAATTGGAGGACTATAAATTAAAAAACAGAGAAAGAATGCGGAAAGCTAGACAGACTTGGAGAGCGAAGGCTGAAGGTAATGCAGCACTAATTGAACAAACCCGAAAATATAACCGCTTACGACAACGGGAGAGGCGCCAAAAACAATTTGAGATCCAACTCGAACGCCAAAGACAAAGCGAGCCCTACGAATGTAGGCAAACCTTGGCGAAAGCGGTTAAAAAAGTGGAAAAAGCGATGCCAAATGACCTTCAAAGGAAGCTAAAAGTTCTTGAAGTCTTGGTAAAAAAATATAAGCAGGTTGAGGGAAATAAAAACGTAAACCAATCCAGGGGAACAGTGCCAGAAAGCCTAGTTAATAAAATCAAAGATTTTTATCAAAATGATAATATTAGTGTGTAATCTTCAGCAAAGAAAGACACCATTATGATTGAGGGCCAATTAGTGGCTAAGCGCTTTATGTTAATGACGGTGTCAGAGTCATATGAGTTGTTCAAAACAAATTTTCCAAGCGAACAGGTAGGCTTATCAACATATTTTAAAATGCGACCTCGCCATGTCCAGTTGACAAGTAAAATGCCGCACAATATGTGCGTTTGCATGTATCATGCGAATTTTAGCTATCTTCTTCAAAGTATCTCGAAAATTATTCCATCTTTTTCTAAAAACTGAGAAAAATTTTTGAAAACAGTTTGCTGCGATATTCAAAATGAATATTGCATGACAAGCAAATGTAAGAAGTGTCTTACAGATTTAAAAGATCAATTTATTCCTATCGCATATTTGGGTAATATGGATGAGGAAGTAAACTGGCAACAATGGCGTAAAATAGATAACCATTTAAGACCCATTTTTTTGTAAAAAGAGCTCAACAAAAATTTTTTGAGGATACTAAAAGTAACCTAAAGCCCTTAGAGCTCGTACTGCAAATTGATTTTGCCGAGAATTATCGGTTGTTATATCAAAATGAAATACAAAGTGCGCATTTCAGCTACCGCCAGGTAACGATTTTTATTATTTTTACTTTATTTTTAATTTTTATTATCTTTACTTTACTTTAATTTTTAATTTGATTTAATTTAAACTGATTGTATTTTAAATTCAATCTAGTTTTACTTTAAATTTGATACATTATAATTTATGATTTTGTTTTGTTCGATTTCTTTCTTTGTATGATGTTCAACTTTCTTTACATTAATAAACATTAACACAATATTTTAAATCAGTACAGAAATTATATTTTCTAGGGCGGCACAGGGACGAAAATTGACTCTCTCTTGCAGCTCTTTACAGGGTAAAATGTTGCCAACGAGGTGGCGGAGCAAATGGAACAGACTCACTCGGGTCTATCTGGATGAGCCTTCTGTTGGATTTAAGGACTGATGTGAAGCTCCCTCCCCACTGATGCTGGAGCTGGAACGTGGGTCCAACGCTGCTTGACGTCAGACGTCCTCTGCGTCGACTGGCAACTGTTGTCCCTCACACAACGTAGGCAATCTCCGGGAACACTCCAGCTCGCCGAAGGTGACGCAACGAATTCTCAAATCAGCACACTTGTTTGGTCGCGGGAATAGTCTCTCAAATGGCACGGGAGCGTAGAAAGGAATCTACGCTGCTCAACGTGCGGAAAAAGTTTTCGACTCCCCGACAAAAAAATTGCAACCTTTGCTGACCGCTCTAGAAATCGAACTCCCGTCCGCATGTTCTGCAGCAACGTGGTTTCATCAAAATTTCTCAATTCTCCTTTTCATCCTGTTCATCCCACCGTTGCTGCAGTTTGAGTCCAATTTTGACTCAATTGCATCGAGGGGCATGAAGGGGTAGTGCATATATGCTGTCTCGCTCTGGAGTCGCTACCCATCTCTGTCTGTCAAACATTTGGAGTTGCCACTCCCCCCACAGACTACTCGCCGCAGAATACACGGAGAATACACGGGCGTGCGCAGATGAATTATCCCAAACGCTTTGATCATCGCCTCAAAGGATTTGGAGATGAATTGCCGCCCATTATCCGAGTGTATAACCTCTGGAACGCCGAACTTAAAGAACACTTCGTGTACCAGGAAGTTGACTACGCCTGCTGCAGAAGCTTCTCTCATCGCCTTCAGAAAAGTGAATTTGGAAAAGTGATCCACGACGATAAAGATCCAGGCGTGTCCGCGCTTCGACCGTGGATACTTCCCAAGGAAGTCAATGTACAGTTTCTGAAAAGGACGATCGGTAAGTACCTCTTTTCCGATTCCTACCTGGGTGCGATAATTCTGAGCCTTCGTTTCCTTGCAGGTTTCACACTTCCGCACGAAGTCGCGAACTTGAATCGTCATTCCGGGCCAGTAAAATTGCCTGCGCAATGCATGGAGCGTTTTTCCCATTCCTCCATGAGCTGCCGTCTCCTCAGCGTGAGCTTTTTGGATGAGTCCGGCTGTCAACGATTCCGGGACCCACAACTTCCAAGTCGTGCCCTCCACTTCATCCTCCAGCACCTCGTCTCGGGTTCTCTTGAAGATAAATCCGTCCTGGACCTTCACATCCGGCAATCGGTGTTGGTTGCTTGTCACCTCGTTGACCAACTCCTGATACTCGGCGGACTCGAACTCCAGAGTTTCGAACCCCAGTAGACTCTCCGGGGTAACCTCCACTTCTTCCACACTTCTGGATAACGTGTCAGCAACGACGTTATCGGCGCCTTTCCTGTACTGCATCGTGAATGGAAAAGATTGCAGCTCCACTGACCATCTGGCTAGTCTCCCGGTCAAGTCTTTGAGACTCAAAAGCCACTGTAGGCTGGCGTGGTCGGTGATAACAGTAAATGGCATCATTTCCACATATGGTCGGAATCGATGGATTGCGAGCTTCGCGGCTAAGCACTCCTTCTCCGTCACCGTGTAGTTGATCTGATGCTTGTTTAACTTCGCTGAAAAGAATGCGATCGGCCTTTCCTGCTGCTCGTCATCCAGTTGGAAAAGCACAGCTCCAACTCCAAAGTGAGAGGCATCGCACTGGATGAAGAAGGGGCGCTTAAAGTCAGCATGGACTAACACTGGAGCTGTGGTGAGTGCATCCTTGAGCTTCTCCACCGCCTCTATGGCTTCATCACTAAGCTGAAATCTCATATTCTTCTTTTTCAGCGCATCAGTCAATGGCACCGAGATCTCCGCAAAGTTTTTTATGAACCGGCGATACCACCCCGCCGTACCTAGAAAACTCCTGAGCTCCTTGACGTTTCTGGGAACGGGAATATTTCTGATCGCCTCCACTCTGCTTGGATCCATCCTTAACGTTCCGCCACCTATAATGTAACCCAGATATTTGATGCTGCGGAAACAGAATTTGGATTTCGACATGCCTATTGTGAGGTTGGCCTTTTTCAAGCACTCTGCGACCAATCTGCATCTGGAAATCGGCTGAAATGATGAGGAGATCGTCCAAGTAGACGAAGACGTTGGATCTCAATTTCGCTGGGATCACCTTGTCCATGAGCCTGCATAATTGTTGTGCTGCGTTGCAGAGACCGAATGGCATGTGCCGGAACTGGTACAATGGCCTCCCGGGTACTGTGAACGCCGTATACGATCTGCTCTTCTCCTCCAGCTCGATCTGCCAGAACGCAAACTTCAAGTCGACGCTCGAGGTGTAGTGCGTCTCGTCAATGCGGGATAAGATGCCTTCTATGCATGGTAGTGGGTAAGCATCCTTCACTGTTAGGCTATTTAGCTTTCGGGCGTCTAAACAGAATCGATTTTTTCCAGGTCGCATCACTACCGTATTCCGGTTGCTCCAGGGACTGTCGCTTTCCTCGATAATGCCCAATTGCAGCATCTTATCGACTTCGGCCCACACGATCTCCTGTTTGGCCGGCGACAGAGGATAATGTCGGTCCTTCACGGGTTCGGTTCCTTCAATCAGCTGTATCCAATGCTGTAGCAGGTGAGTCTTTCCTAAACCGTCCTTCTCAAACTGGAGAAATTCGCGCTTCACGGCTTCCAACTGACTCTCCTGCCCCTCTTCTAGATTCCACATCTCCGGATCAGACACGACATCATCCTCGTCCCGATAGTAGGCGACGTCAGGGCTACTCATAGTGACTTCGGAAGTCTCTGGATGCACATCGACATCGGGTGGTGCTCCGAGCACTCCAGGAGCGATTTCAAACGCCCTCCAGAAATCGATTCCCAGGTACAAATCTTGCTGCAGGTCAGGACACATGTAAAATACGATTTCCTCAGTTCTAATTTTGTATTTTACAGGCAGCACGACACGTCCCAAAATTGGACGACTGGCTCCTGCCGCTGTCCTCACCATCGACGTGTATGGCTGCACAGTCCATCCCAGCTCATCGACCAATTCCCGACATCCTCTTCCTAGCAGACTTACTGGCGCTCCCGTGTCTAGAAGGCCTTTCATCTTACGTCCCAGGATCTCGACATCTGCAAACACTCGTGGATCCGTGTTGTCGTCTCGCCGTACAGCCTCGATGACCTGTCGCCTCGTCAATCGTCGTTGCCGGAAACGCGCTCTAGCCTTTAAGATGCGTCGAGTGGCCAGTGTCATCCCCTCCAGCTGTCGCTCGCCAAAAATTCTATTCCGGGCCGACATGTATGCCCGGACACGTTCTTCATATGGCAAGCCTCGTAAAATTTTTCCTCTTGTGAGGTAATTATCCTTATTGGATGTATTAAATATATCCTTATCCTTATAATTATTATACTCCAGTAACTTATTTAACTTATTTTCAGGTGCTGTTGCCGTCTCCTTCTCTACCTCCTCTGGCCGAAGCTCCACTCCTTCCTTTCTGCGGTCGACGTTCCCGAACGCGTTTGTCCCGCTCTCACCGCGCTCTCTCGGTAGTTTCCCGGACAATTTACGCATTCCGGGCAAAGCGTATCCGATTTCCGCACCTATAGCAGAAGATTTTCCGCTCCTTGGAGAGACAATCGCGGAAACTGTGTCCAAGTTGGCGGCAGTTCCAACATTCGATCTTGGCTCGCACGGAAGCCTCTTCAACATCCTCTAGCGGCGGGTCTGGTGGACGCGGTGGAATCTCCACCTCATGGACTGAATGTCTGGGACCCTGTGGATAGCGCGGCTGCTGAGCATATCCGGATCTCGTCCTACGACCCAAATTCCTCTCCACCTCGATGCACTCCTGACGCAGTTCGTCTACGGTAATTATATCCATCGCGTAGATATATTTCGCCAGGCTCTCCTTTAACCCTCGCTTTATGATCCTTACCAGCTCTCGATCCCTCATCGGCCTCTGGAAGCGCGAGGCAAGCTGACGCATACGATGAATATAGTCATCGGCTGACTCGCTGGACTGCTGCTCCCTCTGCACTAGCTCCTGCATAATGTCATGCTCCGTCTGGTAGCCCCATCAAACTTCAAGTTCTACGCTCCAGCTTCAGGTGAGTGCGGTCACAAGCGTTATATTGCATCTGATCCTCCCGATATTCATCACCTCTCCTCTCGTTCAGCCTAGGATTCCTGCCTGTGGGATATCTCCAGTTCGTCGCCTGTAGATCCGGTTCGAATGGCGGACTACTAAACTCCGGCTGCCGAACCTGTTGAGATTGCCTTGATGCAACTGGCGGTGGCATGTCGTTTGGATGGTGGCCTTCCGAACGTTTCGGGATGGCTCCTTGGCTCGGTGCTCGAATTTGGTGCCCGTTGCTCCGGAGGATTCGCTGCTGCTGATGCTTCGCTCCTCGAGCCACCATTCGGAGGTCTCAGCTGATCGTTAATCAGCTTCATCATCTCCAAGAACTGAGTTCGGATCTCCTCGCGCAAGGACCCGCTTATCTCGACTCGCAACGAACTGCGATACGTTTGGTGCATCGCAGCAACCGCAACGTTTACTGCTGATGCGAGCACCGTGTCCCTCTGCGGCTCCTTCGGATATTGATCTGGATCCGCTGCCTCTTTCTCCCACTGCAACAACTCTTCGGCGGTTGGAGGCTGCCTGTCTTCGAATCCGCGGAAATTCATCGGAGTCCTTGCCAAACCCCCCGACGGACGTGGTGGTTGTTGAGCCGACGCTCCCCGAATTTCCCAACCTGATTCTTCGGCCATTATATAAGTGAAAGACACCTGAGCGCCCTCAAACAATATTTTTAAGAGAATCTACCGACTACTATTGGACTATAAGAAATAAATATGTACGAAGCCTAGCGAATAAATAAATAAATAATATATAAATCAATACGATTTTAATACGATTTATTGCTAATAACAAAAAAAAACCTAATTACGCAAAAAAAAAATAATAAATAAATAAATATTAAATAAATAAATAATAAATAAATAAATAGTAAAGAAATAAATAATAAATAAATAAATAAATGAATAAACTGATATTATTGAAAAAAAAAAACAATATTCTAGTTTTTCTCAAACTAACTCAAACTTTTCTCAACTAACACAGGCTAACCAACATTTTCCTACGCACAATCCGAACCTTGGACAAACATTTAAGCATTGGTGAGATGCACGGTTCCTCAAGTTATTGAGGAACGGCATCCCAACAACGCTAATTGTATTCTACTCGGCTTCTGTCTCACTTCTGACCACAATCGGGGTGTGCTGTGGGGCAGGTGCGACGCAGGAGTGATCCTGTATAACCCTGGGACACCTGTCACCAAAGCTCTGCTAAACTATGGTCAGCACATTCCCGACGCGAACCAGAAGGAGACAGAACGAATAGTTTGGTATAAATAAATAAATTAATAAATAAACAACAAACAAATTAATAAATAAATAACACGAAAAAAACAGACTAACCTAATATCACAGTTTATCACAGAACGTTTTGATATTGCTCGGATGCCACCAGGCTACGATACCCGGTTGCATACACTTCGTCAACATACGAAGGTGTCAACCGGTACCATCCGAACAATATCATTTCATTCCGCATTACCGTAACATAGATTAGTCCATGGTTCCATCGTACTCCGGGATTACGCCGCACTCCGAGCGATAATCGGCCACCTATCGTGCCACACAAGACATCGGAGGTGCGAATCCCGGATACGAGTGAATTTGCATTTATAGCAATTCATTATCATCTTTTCTTTTTTTAAATTTGGGCACCATATTGTTATGAACTGGTTGTTCCTCGGTGGGCCGCGCCGACTAGCTCATCGGAAATACTCACGGGTGTGGTTCCATCCCTGGCCCGCAGTCCAAACAATCGATTACCTCATCGATACCCAAACAGCTGCGGCGAACGGATCTATACAACACTAAATCCACAACATAAACAACAAAACATGCAATAAACTACAAACGGTAAGTCATGATGAAATAACATAAGGTGGTCCCGTCGGCATTAGACATCCACTCTTTGTATGCTTTCAATAAGTGCGAGTGCAACGAACATAGTAAACAGAGTGTCGTATTGAGTGAGGCGGCAATGTGATTGTTGATTAACCCTTAGCATGTCCGTGGGGTTTGAATATGCCATTTATAATAAAAAGACGAGACATTTTTTTAAAGTTTGATTTTTAATAATTTTGAATTACCAATGAAGCGCTGCTCTTGGTTCTTAATACAAATTTTTTTGTTGTTTAAGCTCTTAACTCTAAAATATATTCTTATTTTAAAATAAAAAGAAATTACAAATTTATCCAGCTCAACATTTTGTGCTGCGGTTACTAATTTTTGTTTTAAATTGTTTGTTATTTCAAAATTATCTTTCGCATAGTGCGAAAAAGTTTTTTCTAGCTCTTTGAGCTTATTTTTAAAATGTTCCGACGGCTTAATAAGGCCGCCGTGAGACACCTCATCTACATATGTGAATGTCGAACTTTGTTTGCAGCAGTCACTCATCCATAGCCTTTTAATGACATAGCCGGCGACATACTCTATGGCATCCTCCGTCAACTCATCCATTTCGATGCCTGCAGGTATGTTGTTAGCTATGCTTTGCTCGTCATCTTCAGGCTCATCATCTTCTGGCTTATTTATTTATTTTCTAAATTTTTAGCGCTAAAGTCTAAATTAAGCCAGCTATCAGATTCTTCCACATTTCCAGTGTTTCTCAACAATTCTGTATTCTTGGCTGGATATAATATAAGAATTATTAGTAAATAATAAAATTAAAAGAAACACATAAAAGACAAAACACAAAAGACACCACATAACTACCTACATTCTCGATTTACACTTAGCTGAAACATATAGCTAAGCATTTAACAGTTATAATTAATAAAATTAATTAATTTTGTAATTCATTCTTCTAAATTTGACATACCTATTAAATATTTTCTTAACCTATACTTAAACTGTAGTGGAGTTGGATGGTCAAACTGTCCACCCCTCGATCGCATAGCATTGTTGACGAGAATCCCTTTTTGAAATGGCAGCTTTTGGGATTTGCCAAGAATTTGTGAACTCAATATTTTCGACATTTTTTCCAAAACATCTCTTTGAAATTGGAGTTGCTTCCCATAAGGCTGCGTGGATTGGATGCAATTTGCCGTTGAAAGTTTTGAATTAAACAAGTCGAACCATCCATTTAGTAATTTAAATAAATCTGACGTTTCGCACGCATTCTCCACATCATACCCCAACGAATAGCAGCGTCTGATGGAGCTGGCGGTAGTGTTTGAAAATAACTGCGTAGCCAATTTTACCTTTTGTTTACCTAGCGAGCGAACGTTTAAATGGTTCTCGCTTATTTTAAACAATATGGACACATCAGACTTAGAGCAATGATTAAGTGTCTGTTGGACAGTCGTTTTGGTCAACTTTTTTCCATTTAATGTTAATCCGGAATCACCATAATGGTTTCGAAACAACTTAATTAAATGTGGTGTATCCGAAAAAACGAAAATTTTTAAATGTTCGTCCGTTAGATGGCTAAACCAGGTTTTTGCTAAAAAAAAAATTACAAAATATTAAAGATTATTTTTAATTTTAATGCTTGTGAAAAACTTACATTCTGATACACCAAGCTCTGACCATAGTCTTTGGTTTCCAGAACCCAAATCGGATACAATAGCTGCAAACGTGCACTGAAATGAGTGGATACTTCGTAAAACTTCGGCTCGCGACGGGACCACCTTATGTTATTTCATCATGCGGTAAGTAAACAAACATTTACAAAACCTAACACTGATCCACCTCTCGTCCAAACAGGATCCCGGTTCCGGAACCAGGCGTACCCGCCCTGCCTAAGATGGACACCTCAACACCATCTCCCTCATGTTGGCCACTGAATGGACCTACTTCATCATGTGTTGGCCATCGTGTTTCTTCCTCCCCCTACAACAATAATTACTCGGACATTTTCATCATCAGGTGAGTATAATTTCGGATTTCTTAATTTTCAATAACATTTGAACTAATCTTAATATTATGTATTTACAGTTTCAAAAAAAAGCAACAATGATGAGGCAAACAAACACAGAACAGGAACACAACGATGTTGCCACCAGTGGCAAGATGCTGGAAAGGAGACGCCGTTTTTTTTTTTGATCGTGATAGTTTCGTGTTGTTCCTAAACTGTTTTATTTTTTTTACAGATTTTAATTTTTATTTACTTTACTTTACATTCTTTAATTGTATTATTTCATTTACTTTACTTTACTTTTATTTTTACTTTACTTTAAGTTTTAATTTTATTTATTTTACTTTAATCTTTAATTTTATTTTATTTTAACAGATTGTATTTTAAATTCAACCTAGTTTTACTTTAATTTTAATCCATTATAATTTATGATTTTGTTTTGTTCGATTTTTTTCTTTTTGTATGACGTTCAATTTTCTTTATATTAATCCCACAAAAAAAACCTCTAAACGAGGTAAAAGTCTAGTGACTAAAGCAATTTCCAGCCCCAAAATTTGTGATATCCAATTTTGTGACGAACAAAATTGAGTTTAATATAAAAATTTTAAATAAAAATATAAATTAATAAAAAAAAAAAAATTGGCCTTGTGCACTGTGCGCAAAAAGGGTGAGCTTCTTTGTACATAAAAATTACTTTTTGCGCAATGCCGAATGCCAATTGTTTTTTTTTATTAATTTATATTTTTATTTACAATTTTTATATTAAACTCAATTTTGTTCGTCACAAAATTGGATATCACAAATTTTGGGGCTGGAAATTGCTTTCGTCACTAGACTTTTACCTCGTTTAGAGGTTTTTTTTGTGGGATATCAGAAATTTTTGCAATTGCTTTTGCTGTTGACATTGTAAATTTATCATTGTTGAATATTTTTTCATATTTAAAAAAAAATTTTTTTTAATTATAAAGAAAAGTAGGGGGGGGGCTTAAGTTGCTACTCTACTGTCGGATGCCCCGTACCTACTGTGAGAAAAAAAAGTTTTTCATACTAAGACTTAGACTTCGCCCGATCGGTCCTATGACAGTTATATGATATAGTGGTTCGATTAGAACCAACTTTCTTCAGGATCTATAAGTCTAACTTAAATGCATATTCGATTAGTTTTGTTACGATATCTCTTGTAAAAAAAAGTTTTTTATGCTAAGACTTGATTTTTGCCCGATCGGTCCTATGACAGCTATATGATATAGTGGTCCGATTTTAACCAACTTTGGCCAGGATATATAAAACGAAGTTAAATGCATATTTTATCAGTTTGGTTGAGATATCTCATAAAACAAAAAAGTTTTTCGTACTAAGACTCCATTTTCCCCCGATCGGTCCTATGACAGCTATATGTTATAGTGGTCCGATTCCGATCGTCGGAATTATCATTTTCAATAATTCTCCAATTTTCTAATAGTTTTGGAATAGTATGGACTTCTAGATCAAATGATGTCGACAACATAATCAGAGTCCCATCACTTTTATCACTGCTAAACTTATCATAGCTTATACCGAATCTACCACCTCAAGCAAATGTTGATTTAAAATCGCTTAAAAATTATATATTTTATAAATAATAGACACTTAAATTAAAGTAAATTGCATATTTATTGTTATATGAGTGATTACCAACTCAAAAAGTACTTTAGAAGCGAGAGATTACAATTTTTATCGTCATAAGTCGCGTACGTTATTCCCTTGTTATGCAAACGAACGGCCATATTTTTTTCCACTCAAACCGACAAGACCGTCTACAGACGGTCTTTAGTTTTTAGCTTTTCAAGAATACTTCTCGATGTATTTTGGTATTTATTTTTCTACAAATCATAAGAGAATAGTATTACCTACCAGCAGTCTAATTCACAAATCGATAGACTTAGTCAATATATATTTTTTGGCGATTGAAATTGCAATTTATTTGGTCATAATTAAATTCGTAATTTTTCACAATTTCAATGTTTAAGAAAATTCTGTAAAATAACGGTTCATCGGAAAATAATCATATATTTTTTGAAACGTCAGTAAATCAATTTTTAATATATAATAAATATATTTCAAAAGAAATATTGTTTTGTTTTCCATTTATATTTAAAAAACGGATGACCGCCTACAGACGGTCTTACCCGTTAGAGGGTTAATTCAATGGTCTATTAATAACATAGTCTGCAGGGATTTAATAAAGCAGCGAGTTGATCAACATTCCGCGTGTGCAATTTTTGTGCAATACATGTACACGTACATATGTACGAATGTGTATGTAAAGTGCGCGCGTGAATTTTCTTTAGTCCGTTACGCATTCTGTGTATATTGTGTGTGAGTGCTTGAGTGCAACTAAAGGTATCGGTATCGGTATCGGTATCGGTTGTGTTTACCTTTTGCTGTGACTGAACTGATAATAATCGCAAGTTATACAATAAATTATTTACTAAATTTCATATTTAATAATAATAATATTTTGAATAATATTACAAAACTAATAATTATTATTATATTTTGAAAATATATTACCAATTATTATTTTGCAATATTAATAACAACTATTATTTACATTTATTTATTTATTAATTTTTATTTATTTTATATATTTTTATATTTTATATATTTAATATATTTTCATATTTTAAATATATTTATATTTTATTATTATATTTATAAACAATAACAATTTTACTTAATAATTATAATATTTTAAGACAGATAAGATTGTCAGCTTCCGCTACGTCTGGAAGACAACAAAATAGGAACAATTTGAATGATCAGATTCAGAATACGCTGAACATGATAGACAAGATAATGCTTTATCTCAAAGAGATCGTAGGGAAAATGAAAAGTATAGTCACGTTCAAAGGGTAGGGATAATAGAAGACATCAACTTAGAAGAAGTAATAGAATTTCTGCGATTTCTGATCAGGCAGCTAACACTTTGCGACACCAGTTGCACAGACTAGATCTAGAATTTCGGGATAGGGAACGACAAAACGACAATTTAGCACATGCTGCTCGTCGGGCTGATACTCCAGTTAGAGAATTGGAGCAAGCAGCTAATACCTTGCAACACAAGTTGCACAGACTAGATTTAGAATTTCGGGATAGGGAACGACAAAGCGACAATTTAGCACATGCTGCTCGTCGGGCTGATACTCTAGTTAGAGAATTGGAGGAAGCAACTAATACCTTGCAACACCAGTTGCACAGACACGACCTAGAATTTAGGGACAGAGAACGGGAAGAAGACAGAGATCGTCGGGCTTCACAGCGTCAAGACCTAAATAGAAGATTTTGAGAAAATGGAAGGGATAGAAGTCAAAGGGCTGTGGTTAGAGGCAATCGTATTCGTAGGATTATTGAGCAAGCAATTAATTCAAATGCTAGGCGTAGTGCTAGAATACTAGCAAGACAGCGGGCCATTGACGCCAATTTGAGTGTATCGCAAAGAATAAGTCAGTATAGAAGCAATAGTCAAAATAGAGCAGAAGAGAATAGGAGAAATGCGACAAGAAATATGCAACACCGTGCGAATATCCCTCCAGAAGATAGAGAATCTCAGCGTAGAAACAATAGTTTAAATAAAATGATAGCCGAATTGAACAAAAGCGTAATGAATGGGCCTACTCACGTTTGTTTTTGCTGCAAGGGGTTATGGTTTAAAAAAAATATGACAAAACTCTCTCGTGCAACTATTGAAAGCAAATGTGTGCCTCCAATTAGTTCAAATTTCTTAAATCTTACATCTGAATCCCCAACGGATATCTAATATAGCTTTTGCAAGACTTGCAGTACAGACATTCGAAAAGGCAAAAAAAAGATGTGCGTAAAAAGTTACGCGATTGAAGTGAAACTTCCTAGGAGTGCATACGGTAGTGGCCTGTTTTTTTTTTACTTCAAGATGACAATTTTTTCCATTTTTCTTTTGCACACTTCTTTATACAAGTTTGCTTGTCACTAGAATTCTCGCTGTGTAATTGAAAACTGTCGTCGTGTGAAGAGCAAATAGATCTTACAAGACATAGAAAACAAAACACACTATATGTACTTACTTTACAAATAAATATATAGAATATGTACATATACATACATACATACATACATACATACGACATATGTACATGCATACATATATATGCTTAAACACAGAGCGTGCAAAGTTTCACTTGCACAAATTAAGCACTCAACTAATCCATTCTTATACTTATGTACATACATACGTACATACATACATACATACATACATACATACATACATACATACATACATACATGTTAAAATGACGCGCAAAACAAACATGTGAGGAACATGCGATGACGTAACGGGAAACAAGCCAAGCTTAGAGCTTTTGACTCAGAGTAGAAAGAGCAGCTTTGAGCTTTGCATGTGTACATGTGTGTATGTATGTAATTAGGAGGAGCAAAGTCAGAGCTTTGATATTCCAACCTAATAATAAATCAGTGCTGAGAGCATGCATCTAAGAGAACATATTAAAGCTTTATCAAGCTCTCTTTTATGGTGTCGGTTTTTCGTAATACACGCGGTCAAGCGTATTTTCGATTCACTCCCAACGCGCCTATAGAAGTTTCACTTCAAAAAACCAAGAGCTTCAATAGAAAATGGTTTTGATTTCCCAAAGCTTCATGAAAGTTTGATAGGCTTAACGCCGTTAGAAGAAAGACTTTTTTCTCCACGTCTTCCTTTTATGACAATTAAATCTTTGGGATATGGTCGCCAAAATGCTATTAAAGGAGCTCTGGTAAATGTGCCAATTCAAGTGGTCAATGTTGTAACGTTACTTCCAAGAGCGTTTGATCAAGCTGAGGTAATTCAACTGCACTTGAAACGAAAATTGGAATACAACCATCATTTAACCCACCTTCCCTTTTAACAACCATTTTTAAAGAACACAGAGCTGTATATGAAACACCATTCACTTTAATGACAGTGGTTTCCACTTTTCAAATAATGATACGGCTGTTCCCTTTGTAGCATCACCTGATGATAACAACTTAGTTACAGAATTTTGACAACGATCTGCACGATCTAATTTAAATGAGCAAAATAATATAGAGAAGGAAAATATTAACCCAGGAGGTCAGGAAACGTTCCTAGAAAATGTCCCTACTGAAAATGTTCCCATGCAAAGATTAATTATGGCTCCTGGAGAAGGTCAGCGTCCATTAGATATGATTGAAGATAACGATTTTGAGGAGTTGGCGTTTCCAACTATATTTGCTGGTAATAAAATAAAGTGTCAGGAAAGTTTTACAACCATAGTAAGGTCAGAACTCAGGAATAGTGATAGGAGAGGTTTTAGAGCTGACAAATTATTTCTTAACTATAAAAAGTTAGAAATGATTAAAATTAGGAATAATACTTCCATTTGCTTACGTAAGCATAGCGCCACTCAAGGCATTTTGGCTGCAAACGCCCTTAGTAAGGATCACATAGAATCTTTAATTAGGCATGACGATGGTTATAGGATGTTAAAGGGTATTCGCACTTCTCCTGCCCATTGAGAAAAAATTTATGGTTATGATCAGGCAGATTGGTCTGCCGACTTTTTTCATAACATTTTCGGCAGCTGAGACTAGATGGTCTGAGCTTTTAGTCTTGCTATCTTATAATGTAGATAAGCAAACTATAACAGAAGAAGCTGCATCAAATTTAAGTTTTAATACAAAAGCCCGTCCTATTAGAGCAGATCCTGTAACATGTTCTAGGTATTTTGATTATCGATATTATGAGCTTTTGAAAACAATGAAGAAGGAAGGCGAATTTCAGCAGAGAGGCTCTCCACATGTGCATGACATATTTTGGTCGAAAGATGCCCCAAAGCTCGACTTAAATGATGAATCCAGTATTCAACCTATCAAGTCATTTATTGATCAGTTTATCACAACTGAAACTAATTGCCAAGAAGTTCAACCATTTCTGGATTATCAAACTCACAATCACGGACATTCTTGAAAGCGACAAGTTAGAGGAAACCTAATTTGTCGATTCGCTATTCCATACCCTCTTATGCCTCAAACTGGAATTTTGTTTCCGTTAGGAGAAAACACTTAAAATGTAGAGGAGCATAGAAGAAATTATGAAAAAATTTTAGCAGCGTTAGAATATCCATTTAAAAATGAATACTTAGAATTATTTAAAGATTTTAATAACTTCCTGTCCCACGTGCATCCTAACTTAACCCATGAGAAGTATATTAATGCACTAAGATCAAGTCTAAAGAAACCCAAAATTATCTTAAAGCGATCTTTTAGTGCTATGAAGGTAAACGGGTATAACAAGCATCTTCTCTTGATGCAGCGAGCAAATATAGATATTCAGTTTATTCTGGATCCCTATGCTTGCTGCTCCTGTGTTGTTAATTATATTAAGAAGTCCCAGCGAGGTAGTTCAAATTTATTGCGAGAAGCAGTTAGTGAAATTAGCGGGGGTAATGTAACAATTAAGCTAAAGTTACAACATATAGGACACAAATTTATTTGTGGCACTGAGATCGTTTATTGCTGTTTAGGGAGGGCTCTGTCTGGTAGCAGTTCTGGTGAAGTATTTATAATACAGCAAAGCCAGAAAAAGGGGTTAGAATTTTGAAATCAAGAGAACAGTTTCAAAATCTTCCCGATGATAGTGAAGACATTTTCGAAATTGGACTTGCAGAGCATTACATTCAACGTCCAGACGTTCTTGAGAGCTTATGCCTAGCCGATTTTACTGCTTATTATGTTTTTAGCAAACGGCATCCACGAAACAGTTCAGAAAGAAATCCAGATGAAAAGAAATATAATTTATTAGATGCTAGTGAGCTAGAAAATACATTGGATAATGCAGTCCAAACAGAAGATGAGGATAATATAGAAAACCCAGAAGATAATGAGTTTAGAGTGTTAGGATTGCCTGAGATAGATTCTCAACTGAATGTCTTAAGCGTCATTGGGGATGATAACAATAGGTGACAATAATATTTGCTTGAGTAAGCTCCCACCCTTAGTTTCTGAAGAAACCTAATCTAATATAGTTGGGTCCCTCAATTGAAAACAGAAAACCTATTTAACACATGTCATGCACAATGCCAAAATAAAATCCGTGTATCACAAATTTGTTGGAGGCGGTGCTTGGGTTGGAAAGAGCCGACTTATTTCAGCAATTTTCTAATCCCTCTCTGATATGTACAATCGGAAGGCAGGTGCAGCTCATGGGCCTAATAATGATAATGATAAATATATTCTTTTCTGTGCCCCTACCGGAAAGGCAGCACTCGGAATCAGTGGGTCAACTCTGCATTCTATGTTTTCTCTTCCAGTCAACCAGTTTGGCTCTCATTTGAGACCATTAAGTCATGATTTAGTTAATACATTGCATTCAAACTTAATAGACCTTAAGTTAATTATTATTGATGAAATTTTAATGGTTAGTTTATTAATGTTTTCACACTTGGATTCCCGATTAAAACAAATTTTCAAAAATTCCGCTCCCTTTGGAAATATTTCTGTCATTGCTTTCGGTGATCTAAGACAATTGCGACCAGTAGGGGGTCGTTGGATTATTAAACCCAGTACCACTGATCCTTATTTTGCTATTTTTGGCTCTTCTTTGTGGGACCTGTTTAAGTATTTTGAGCTCACAGAAATCATGCGTCAACGGGATGACCAACTATTCGCGTCAGCTTTAAGGAATACGGCATCGGGTCTCATGACTGCTGATGACATTCAACTTATCCGATTACGGATCTGTCAGCCATACGATGTGCCCGATGACGCAATCCATCTCTTTACTAGAAATAATGAGGTGGATCATTTCAACACTACAAAACTTAATTTAATTCCAACGGAACAGTTTTATTCTACCGCTGAAGATTTGATAAAAGCCGTCCATTTAAATGCGGCACAAAGAAATAATATATGAGTAGGTATTAGGAGCTTTAAAACGTCAGAAACACAGGGACTTTGTATGTCTCTTCTCTTAAAAACCACTGTCAAATATAAGATGACGGTCTATGTAGATACAGGGGATGGGTTAGTTAACGGAGCATCCGGCATATTGATGCAAATAGATTTTAATACAACCAACACTCCAACTATTTTATGGATTAAATTTTCAGAGGAAACCGTAGGAGAAATTGCTCGCTCAAAACGTGCACACCGATCTGAACCATTATGGACCCCTATTTAGAAATTAGTAAGAAGCTTTCATTATAAGAACAATAAGCAAGTTACCATTGACCGTAGACAGTTTCCAGTTGTACCTGCAGAAGGTATTACTATTCACAAAAGTCAGGGCGCTACTTATGGCAAGGTGGTAGTCCACACAAGTTCAAGAATGGAACGTGCTTCCATATATGTTGCTTGCAGTAGGGCAACTAATCCGTCGGGATTGTTTTTAATAGGAAATTTCAATCCTCCTAAGCCTTCCCAAGACAATGATAAGGTCAAACAATTTGAAAATTTGCGGACTGATAAACTTCTTCGAACACATTATGATCACTTGGTTAACAGTTCCGCCTTAGACATTTTCTTTCAGAACACCCAAAGTCTTAATCTGCATATTGCAGATATTCGATCAGATAGACTTATGCTTCTTTCGTCTATTCTGTGTTTTGTGGAAGCCACTTATTTTAGAAATATAAATATAGAAATAATTGGGTTCAGTATTGCTGTCCAGCTTGAGTCTGTACGACGCTTAACAGGTATCTTAGTTTATGCCAAGAATGAAATAGTAGATGGAATTTCTTTTAAAGTAAGCGGTAGAAATAATTTAACTTATTCGTGCTTTTTCGAGTATGTAATTTTTAGATACAAATCCATAGCTTTTCCTATTATATATAAAAATCCAACATAACCCCCATCAGTGCTTAAAACAGAAGTTGAGGATCTATTTCGGCAATATGAATTTTTAAGTGGAAAAACGATCATATTAGGTGATTTTAATTTAAGTTTGAAAACGTTCGAGCGCTCCACAGTGGAAATATATAATAATCTGCAGAGTAGGGGATTTAGAAGCTTACTAGGATTGAATTCAAATATCTCTGCAGATATTATAAGCGCCAGGACTTTTGAGACAGTTTATAGTTACCACAGTGGTCTTTCTGTTAGTGTTGAAGGTAGTATAGATTAACATACATACATGTACATATACTTTATATATATCGAATTTTGCAGAACTTATTAATTACGTCTTCCATTTTATTTATTTATACGTTACTTTATATATATATATATATATATTTTATTTTATTCTTACGTCTTTCTTAATTATAATATCTGCTATTGAATTTTGCAGAGTGTATTAATTACGTATTCCTTAATTATAATTTATCAGTTTACTATCTTCTTTATTATATCTGCTGATGAAATGTGCAGAAATGCTAAATTTTTTATTTTATATTGTAAACAAAATATTATTTATAGAGACTTGGCACAGGGTATCCTACTGTCGAGCGTGCTCGACTGTAACCGCCCACTTGTTTACTCAGTACTCAGATAACATTTTACAGATGAATAAAAGATTTTTAGCTTACATTTTGTCGATTTCTGACAAAACGGCTCTAACGCTTTTTATTAAATTTTAGTATGTTGTAACAGAGTTTTTTTTTAATAAGGGCGGGTATATGTTGAAATGGAATAAATAAAGCTGTGTGTGAGGTATTAACAAAATTATTTTTTTACATGACATCATTCAAATGCCCGCCCCGGCTTCTTACGGTGGAACGTATCCGAGTGGTTCAATATTCAATGAATCTTCCGCATAGATCCGGTTGAATTTGAGCGATGGCCTGTGTTATGATCACCTTTAGATCATCGGTCGATTGTGGTTTAGACCTGCGATTTCAAGAAACCCCACAGGAAAACGTCTACCGGGGTCAAATCGCATGACCTTGGTGGCCAATTCACATCACCCCAGTGAGAGATAACCTTACCCTCAAATCGTTCATGCAAAATGTCAATCGTGGCGTTTGTTGTATGGCACGTAGCGTCGTCCTGCTGGAACCACATGTCAATATGGGCCATAAGAAATTGGTTATCATCGTCGTGTAGCGCTCGCTGTTGACGGTGACCGTCTCACCACCGTCGTTTTCAAAAAAGTACGGACCAATGACGCCGCCGGCCCAAAATCCACACCAAACGGTAACATTTGGAGGATGCATTATTACCTGGTGAACCTCGTGTGGATTGGTGTCGTCCTATATACGGCAATTTGTTTGTTAACACAGCCATTCATCCAAAAATGCGCCTCGTCACTAAAGATGATTAAAGATGACGAGCGCAACGTTTGCGTTAATGAACACTCATTTTGATAATAAAATATTATTATTTGAACGTGCTGTTCAATCGTGTAACTTGCCATGATAATCTGGCTTAAACAACTGAATAATAAACAAAAGATTTGAAAGATTTCACCAAAAAAAAATGGCTTTCACGATGCGCCAAAATCGACCCGCACCAATTGAAAACCCCTTTACTTAAAACTTTGCGTTTTCTGGTATTAAAATCATAAACTTTGTCTGAGGGGTTTCAAAAACCCCTTTTTAGTACGAAAAACTTTTACAATCGGGCAAAAATCAAGTCTTAGTATGAAAAACTTTTTTTTTTCACGAGATATCGTATCCAAATTAATAGAATATGCATTTAAGTTAGACTTTTAGATCCTGATTAATGTTAGTTCTAATCGAACCAATATATCATATAGCTGTCATAGGACCGATCGGGCGAAATTCAAGGATTAGTATGAAAAACTTTTTTTTTCAAACCAAGTACGGGGAATCCGACAGTAGAGTATGCTCGCTGTAGCAACGCGAGCGAAGCGTGTATATAATTAAAAAAAAATTGTTTTTAATATGAAAGAAATTCAACAATGATAAAGTTACGATGTCAAAAGAAAAAGCAGAGACCCAAAATTATTGATATCCAATTTTGTAACGAACAAAATGGAGTTTAAGATAAAAATTTTAAATAAAAATATAAATGAATAAAAAAAAAAAGAATTGTCATTCGGCACTGCGCAAAGAGTAATTAGTATGTACAAAGAAGCTCACCCTTTTTGCGCATAGTGCACAGGTTTTTAGACCCTGTACTTAAAAAAAGTACAGGGGTCTATTTGGTTTGTTTTACCGAATATGTGCGTAACAGGCAGAAGGAGGCGTGGCAGACCCTGTAAAGTATATATATTCTTGATCAGCATCAATAGCCGAGTCGATATAGCAATGTCCGTCTGTCAGTCTGTCCGTCTTTATGAACACCTAGATATCAGAGACTATAAGAGCTAAAGGCACCAAACTTGGTATGTAGGTTCCTCTATGTTGCAAGCAGATCAAGTTTGTTTCAAAATTCGGCCACGCCCCTTTTAACGCCCACAAATCGAAAAAAAAATGTCATATCCAAATTCTAAGAACAGTTTAAAAGCTAGTGACACACAATTTGTTATGTAAATTCATCTATATTGCAGGCAGATCAAGTTTGTTTCTTTTTTTGATCGGACCACAGCACAGTGGGCGATTCGGGCTCGCTAGCGGCATTTAATTCAAATTTTCAAATTTGAAAAAGCGTTGATTTTTTTTTACAAATCGATAACAGATACTTTGATTAGATTTTTGGAGCTTTTTTAAAAGCTCTCCGATCAGCTGATCATCAGCTGTGAGCTGTCAAACACAGCATAGGCTGCAGCAAGCGCTTTACAACATTTTTTATTTGTTGTGCGCATTCACTTCGAGTCTCTGGAAAATTTGGAATCTTTACTTATTGTATTACAAGTTTGGTTTTTTCTAATCTTTAAGGTATGTATTATATAGAAAATCAGTGTTTGTGACCGGTCTATAAGTGTGTTGCTTATAAAACGTAATGGTAATTAAGTGTATTAACGAGTCAACAGTAGCGTACACCTGTCTTTCGTGGAGTAGAACTATACTTGATTCACCTGGATTCAGTCTAATTCTTATTTTATCTGGAAGTTGGAATCATTGTGCGTCCAAAATGTCCAATATGAATTGCTACTACCTGCTACCCTTCCTACTACGGCACTTTTTAGGCACAATGTCAGTCGAAAAACGGACACTTTTCTTAGTATGGCATGAAGAAGCGATCTTAACCAAGAAGTTCCTCACCATGGAAAACTTTGTATTTGATACTGTTCTGAAAGGCGTTAACTATACTCAGGAGGAGAAATGCGAGATTGGCAAAAAGCTGCAAAATTTCACTAGCAGGCTTGTCGTAAAGTGGAAAAATTGTCGAAGAAATAAGTTGTTTTTTGAAAATGACAACAAGGAATGGCTAGATACGCCGATAGTATTGATAGATAGATCAGCTTCCGAAAATGTTGGACGTCCACAAAAAGATTTTTCGGTGTGTTGCAAGAAAACGTAAGTCAACAAATTGTCAGGCCTTACTGAAGAAGTCACGTCAGATGCATTGTTGGTGGCTGCAAGCTGCAGCTTGTATAAAGCTGGAAAGCGCAGTGCTTCAAAGGTGGTGTCAATGCTAAATGCCGACGAAGAGTTTAGCGGTAAGATTATGAAAACTATAAATACTCCTCAGCGGACCATACTATTGCTAGAATTATTGAAGCACACCCAGAGAGTTTTCACCACCAAATTGATAAT